>CM031241.1:654576273-655166919 GCA_018340775.1 Taxus wallichiana var. yunnanensis | reverse complement strand
CATACCTTTTCGGATGAATATAGAAATGAGGAATCAACTATGGATCCACAAGTGATTCTCAGCCCAGGAAAGGATTGATTACGGTAAAAAATGGAAGACAAAGTCATTTCAAGCACAATACAGGGGATATAAAATGTGACAGATGCCACAAACTAAGGAATTTTAATGGCAAATGCGGTGAGACAAATTTGAGCACCAACATCGGCTCTAACTCGGAGATGGGCACTCCCTATGAGTTCCATAAGAACCAAATAATAGACCAAGTTCCAAAATATAATTTGGGCAAAGGAGTCATCTTAAAAGAGAACAAAACTAGAACCATCTCCCAAAAAATAAACCAAGAAACCAGCAAAACCAAGCCACCAGGGGCCAGAATGAACAAAAACATGAAAGAAAAAAAACAAAACCAACAAACTATACACTATACAGATGATGTTCACTTTGATTCCGGGGAATCATCTAAGAAATCTTTTGAATGCATATACCATTAACAGGAAATTCAAGCAATTCCCCATCCAAGTCCTTTAGGAAGAAGGTATGTTCACCAATTCTAATATCAATGGAGTAAGGGCCCATCCATAATGTATCAAATTTTCCATGCTTTCCCTTATCTTCATGCCTACTATCCCATAACAACACAAGATCTCCAACATTGAAAGCTCTTGGGGTGACCTTCTTGTCAAACAACTTCTTCAACTTTTCTCTAGAACTTTACATGCCTTTGGTGGGATGCCCTCCTTTCTTCATCAAGTTCAACAATCTGGTTAATGCGAGCATCATATGGACTTACTTCCTTCCATCTGTCCAACTTGATATGAGGATAATTTCATATTTAGGTCCTGAGTTCCATACACCAACTCAAATGGACTCTTTCCAGTGGCTCTTTTAATAGTAATTCAATCAACCCAAACAAAACTTCAACTTTTCACCCCATTTTCTCTTGTTCAGCTCCAAGGTTCTTCTAATAATCTTCAGAAAATTTTATTACTGGACTCATCTTTTCCATTTCCTTAGGGATTGTAATTAGAGGCATATGTCAAATTGATCCCATATTCTTTGCACATTGTCCACCAAAGGTTTAGCTCTAAAACTCATGGCATTATCAGCAACAATTTTAACTGCACTCCAAACCTACAAATGATATGGTTCAACATAAAGTCCATGACAATTTGGTGTGTTTCTCTCTCATGGGATTGCCTCTACCCACTTAGTGAAGTAATTAGTGGCTACAAGAATCCACCTTATGGCCAGCACTTGAAGGGTCTTAAATCTCACCAATGAAATCCATTCCCCATTTCTTGAATGGGGCTTCAATTGATATAGGCTACAAAGGAAAGGAGCCTAAAGCTTTCAGTCTTCTTGACAAGTTCTGAAACTCTCACATATTCTAACCAAAAGAGTTGTATCCTTGAAGAGAGTTGGCCACCAATAACCAGCCCTCAAGATCTTGTGTGTTGTGACTCTTCCAAAAATTCCCCCCAAAAACTCCTCCATGGAGATCAATAATTATCTTGGGGCTTCATCTTCAGTAATGCACCTTAAGAGGACTCCCTCAGGGTTCTTCCAAGCTAACCCATAATCAGTAATGATATATTTTTGGGAAGCCAACTTAAGAGCTCTTTTCTGGTTCTTACTTAAATACTCAGGGCAATATAAATGTCTGAGATAAAAATCACATCTTTGTACCACTCAGAACTCATCAATTTTCAAAAACATCTACCCTTCCTTCTTCTACCTCATTTACCTCAATAGTTTGCAAGTTTCTCTCAGCCATAAGCTTAGCCAAGCCCAAACCTCTCACCAACTTCATGGTTTGGATATCCATGTCATATTCTTACAACTTGTTCACCCATATGCATATTTTTCTTGAGACCTCCATCTCTGATAAGATGTCTTTCACCATGGTGTGGGGAACATAAGCAACAATTTTAGAGCTCAAAATGTAAGGCTTGGAAACCTTTTTTTATTTTACCAAGGTAAATTATTGCTTCTCCATAATAGTGTATTTCATCTCGGCCCCCTGCAATGCCTTACTAAAAAGGTAATTGGACTCTCAACCCCTTCATCATCTTTCTACAATAAGATAAATGCAATAGTGTTCTCTCGAAGCAAAAGAAAGAAGTTGGAAAGGCTTCTTATAATCTAGTTCTATTAAAATAGGGGCATGCTTTAATGCCTCCTTGATCCCATTGAAAGCTTGAATGGTGTCCTCCTCCCATTTGATGGCCTTGGTCCTTCTTTAGCATGGAAGTGATTGGAATGGTCAACTTCAAAAAGTTTGATATGAATCTTAATGAAAGTTTATCTTCCCAAAGAAGGACTAAATTCCCTTCTTGGTTCTTGGAATTGGGACCTTGCTGATGGCCTCTACCCTTCTAGATCAATCATTACCCCTTCTCTTGTGACAAAATGTGACCAAGCAATTTTTCCTTCGCACTCCAAAATGGAACTTTCTTTGGATTGAGTGAAATGCCATATTCTCTACATCTTATCAACATTTTCTCCAAGTGCACAAATGATCACCTCTCTTTTTGGAGAACACAGTTACATCATCTTGGTAGACAATAATAAAATCATTGATGTAACTAGCAAAAAGAAACATCCATTGCTCTTTGAAAGGTTGCTCCATCATTCATCATACCAAAGGGCATCCTGACATATACATAAGTTCCCCAAGGGGTGGTAAAGGTTTTTAATTCTTTCTGATTCCTTCACAACAACTTGGTTATAACCAGAGAAACCATCCAGGGTAGAAAGCATCTTAGAACCAGTTCACTAACTACAATATGTTTTCCATGTTTGGAAAAGGATAATTATCCTTTATTGATGCTCTTTCAGATTTCTAAAATCCACACATAGCCTTGATGTCACCATTCTTCTTTCTAACTAGTACTAGGTTTGCAACCCAAGAAGAATACCTTGTGGGCTGAATAATCCCTCCATCCCTCAGTTTCTTCAATTCTTCTTGCATTTTAAGAGATAGGAGTTGGATTGATTGGCCTCTGTTTCTTCTGAATGGTTTTACATTAGATTCCAAGGGAATCTCATGTTGAAATAGATCCTCTCTGTATGCCTTTAGTTCAGAATAAGACCAAGCCATGCAATCTTGATATTTTTTCAACAATTGGACATAAGACTTTTTCCTCCTTATTGAGATTGCTTCCCAACCAGATCTTCCTTGGTTTCTCCTTTATGCCAAGGTCATGCTCCTCAACATCCCTTGAGGCTACTATGCATCTATGTTAATAATGCAATCAACATTATCAAAGTTGGATTCAAGAGCAACCAACCCTCTAGGAATGGTATTAGTCTTTAGTTGGATGATGCCTTTTCCAAACAAGGTTTCTTTACCCTCTACTATTGCACACACCATTGGCTCCCAATCAATACAAAAACTCCCCTTTGTTCTACAAAAATCTTCTGACCTGAGCATCATCATCAAAAACTTGCCAATGTTTAATGTTGTCAGGGACAAATGGCCTTGTTAACACTTCAACATCATATTCACAATATGGGGACATTACACAATTATCAAACCGAGATCCCAATACTGCAAGTTTTTCTACCAAATCATTGAACTTCCTATCATGATGCACAATGTTGAATGAATCAAACATCTCAATGAGATCCCAAATTGCATGCTTGTATTGTTTCATTCATTGATTTTTTGTGGCATAAATTTTTCGACTTGTTTGACAATTAATTTTGAATCTCCTTTGACAATGATGTCTTTAACACCATATTTCAAGCAAATTATCAGACCTAACAATAGTGCCTCATACTCAAAAATGTTGTTAGTGCACTCAAAGTTGAGTTTGAAGGAAAAAACAAACTTTCCTAGGCTTGGAGAAATTAGAACAACACCAACACCATTTCCAAACTTGGAGCAAGCTCCATCAAACAATAAAGTCCAAGGAGAGCCTACCTATTCAAGACACTTGCATTCTTCAATCTTGTGCTCTTTTCCATCAAAATCCTACAAAGTTATCAACATCAACACTTGTGTACAATACTTCATAGGATGCATTGTTGGGATCTTCAATAAGGTGTAACATCTTCTTTTCTCCATACAACCTAACAAGGATGCCCTCAATTGGATGGTAGCATAGGACATGTCCATTTGAACACTCCCACCAACACTTGCAGCCCATTTTCTAGATAACAACATACCCCACTTGGTTGGGAAATCAACAATAACAACATCAAGTTTCAGGTTCTTACTTGGGTAAGCTGCAAGTTGCACCACCAAACCTTTCACACATCCCACCACTGGCACTTCTCTGGAATCCATAGTAGTACACTTCCCATATGTTGTTGTTACTTTGATATCTAGCTCATTCATGACTTCTAGAGGCATAACATTGCATGATGCCCCTGAATCAAACATACAATTGTGTAGCAATCTATCCTTAATGATCAGAGTGGTGAAGAATGGATCCACATTTAGCTGAGACTCCACCAAGGATGTCCCAAATAAACCTCAAGTGGTTCACCTAGTTCCTCCAACACTGGTGGTGTTTCTAACTCTTCAATGACTGGAGGAGTCTCCACAATGTTTATATTTCTACCTAGGGTAGTCTTCTCCTCTTTCAGCCCCAAATACTCAAAATCCCTTTTCTTGTGCTTAGGAATCCTAAGAACTCAACAATTGGAACTAAAATCTTGATCTGACTCAAGACTTGGGCAATATCATAAGGGACATACTTTGGCAAGGCAACATTGGAGGAAGGAATTGATTACACTCATTAGATATGCATGGTATTTTTGACATTTTGGGCATGAGGAGGAGTATGAGTTTTGTTTGGACATAGCAAGGCCTTTAGTAGATGTATCTTTCTTAGGAGCCTCTTTGGGAATGTTTGAAAGTAATGGAGTTTTTGGCTTGGCTTGAGGCCTTGTCCCTTTGACAACCCTACTTCTTGTGTTATACTCTTTCTCTTGGAACAACAACAACATTCATCAACAACTACCTATCCTCCTCAGATGGGATTCCTCCATCATACTTCTTTATCATTAAAGCTCTTAAGTATTCAAAGTCATTATTAGGTATCTCAAAATCTTGTACAATATCTATTTCTAAAGTATGAGAGGGAGGAAGAATAGGTACCGTGGATGCAATCCCAAAAATTAGTAGCAGTTCTAGAACTTATCACCTTAGTTGAAGTTGCCCCTTGTTGTGAGCTCAGTGGAGAAACCCATCATGCAAACATCATCATCATTATCATCATCAGCTTCTTCTTCTTATTGATCTTCCTCACATGGAGCATGGGGCATGAAACATCTATCACACCAATCAATGACATCTTGTCTCCTCCACAACAACAACTCTGGCAGCCAAAGGATCAGGTACCATTCTATTTTCCCTAGCTTGGGACTATTTATTTCCAAATCCAATAGGTCCTTGCCTCATCATCATCTCTATCATTTCTATGATGATTTGTAAACCTATTCTTGGCCTTGTTTCTTGTGTTGACCTTGTGAACTCTTCCCAATTCCTTTTTCTACCCAAGCTAATTTGTATGATATTTCTTTGACAACCCCTACCAAAGTTTTCACAACTTCCTCCAAATCAGCAACCTTACTTGTTTGAGGCTTTTCTAGGTTAATTAGTTTCACACCCTCCCTTTTAGGGGGTTTCCCAATTTCCTTGATGTTGTTCTCAATTTACAAATCCATGGTGAAGGCCTGCCTCAAATTAGTAGGGTTTTTGTCCCTCAAGTAGTAAGCAGCCTTTTTATCAAATGCATCTAAATATTTGATCAAACATGATTCATCACATGGCCTTAAGCTAACAGGAAATCTCCTCAAGGTCTTGTTAAACCTTATGTTGAAATCATGTATTGACTCATTAGGATTCTTCTTGATGTTTTCAAATTGATAGAAGAAACCTAGGGTCAGTTCTATCACCATATTACAATCTAAATGCATTATTCATCTCTATCCAAGAATCAATGGAATTATCTGGCAAAGCTTTATACCAATCCCTTGCATCCTCTTCCAAAGTATGGATAAACAATTTGATATATACATATTCATATTCAATCTCAAAGTCTTCCATCATATTGATAAAAATCTTTAAATGTTGATCACCAGTTATAGCATTGTTTCCTTAGAACTTTGGTAATCTATTTCTTACATCTTGGGAACTGCATTTGGATAACCAACCATCCCTATAAAATTTATGGGACCAAAGGTGTTTACAACAAATGGAGGTCTAGGTGGGGGCTTGGGCCATGTTGTTTTGAGGAGGTGACCTTGGAGGAGAATCAAACTGATAAGGGGCAGGGGGTCTTTGAAACACATGAGTATAAATTTTAAAATGGATATCCCCTAAAGGCCTTGTTTCTTGAAAACCCTATCAACTTTTGAAAAGATAGGAGTAGAATGAAAAGAAAACTTTTCAAATTCAAATGAAGGCCCCTCTCTAGATGGAGAATTCAATTCCACAAAGAGACTACCTAATTCAAAAGCACTTGAATGGCAAATCTTCAATGATAGGCTAATCACTTTCATCAATGGAGACCTCTTTTCTTGATTGCTGATCTCCAACAACTCTCCAGGCCTTTCTTCCTTCTGACTTTGTTTTTTCCTAGCTCTGGAAATAATGTCCTAAGAGATCCCTAGCAAAGAAAGATATTCTTCCTTCCAGACTTTTCAAAGATTAGTACAAATCTCACTTGATAGAGGTTAAGACACTAGTATTTATCAGAAATTAGATCAACAGGGAGTCACCACTAAGGATTTCCACCTTAGTTGTGCAAATGCACTAAAATATGATCTGTCAAATGTCTGTCAATACTAGAAACTGGAAATGGAAATACCTGACTTTTCCTTACCTAGATTTATCAATGAAAGCTAGTGCAATAGGTGTAGAAACTGAAAGAATTGCACACATACTTGTGACTTTGGATACTTCTTATAGGCCTGAACACAGGATGAAGTTTGAAACAATGTATTAGCATTCAGAGCATATAGGAAGTATTTACTGTGGTCTAATATGAACTAAAATAACAATGTCCTCGATAATGGTGCCGGATAATTTGTTGGTACCCAAATTGATTCTCCCTCAAAGTAGATCAAAACATCACATTTGATAGGAAGCTTAGAGACAAGATAGATCATAGTGAGTCATTTTATAGCTGGGGATGGGATCTAACTAAAGCTTCTACCACTCATATGTGGAGAAATGGATAACCTCAAGGATTTGATCTATCCTCACTACTTTGTGGTTATGCCTTTCAACCAAGGTGAGAGGAACCTTTTTGTAGCTTTGTTGTTTGTGGAGGAGATGGAGATATCCTTCCTTGTGAAGTTTTTAAGGTGACCTTGAAGAAAATATGATCAATGCAAAAAACCTAACTCTTATGAGTTGTCACTCTAGATAGTGGAGATATTTTCTAAGAAAGGTTCAAGCTAATAAAGACATTTGGAATCTGATTATGTTATGCATTGTTTTGGTAATAGAAACTATGTATTTGTATACACACAGGAAAAACAGGGGTATTATGGGTAATATTAGTTGTTTAAAATGGATTTTGGTGGGAGGTGAGGTAGAATGAACTTGATTCACTAGATCCTTGAGAACTTTTACAAAAATGGAGAGCTTGAACAACAGAATGCTTCAGGGTAGCTAGGATGTTCCTTTAACAAAAAAATGTGCTTCAATGGAGGCCCAGATCAACACTTTTCACACAAACTTCAAGGATCCAAAATGAAGGCTCAAATTGGAAAACTTAACTAAACATTATCAATCTTTGTTTCATCACGCCTAAGATACCCTCAAAGGCTAACAAACAATCTTATAGTCATGCTAGGAGTCATAGTGATTTTAAATTTTTTTATTTCACTATCAAATGAAATCTCTTCTGATAAATTAAATTGAAAATGCCACCAAACTATCAAAAGGATAAGATCTATGTGATTCTTAAAGATTTCAATGTAAGATTGCAATGGGAATAAGAAAAACTACTTGCAGACATTCAAAAATGAAGCAAACACAAATTTTGCCCAAAAATAACATAGATTAACTCAAATTTGATTAAATTTTATCAGCAGGGGAAATTTTCTAGAACAATCTCAGATCTCAACAATGGTTGTACACTCGCAACCACCTTGACATGATCAAATTTAACACAAAGGATATAAACATGTTTCTTTAGATAGTTTCTCAAAAAGATAGACTCTATCACATTTTCTCTTAGAAAAATCAGTCCTGACCTCTAACACTCCAACCGTTTGCATGATAAATTCATGTAATTTATAACATTTTTACAATATTTTTCCCTAAAAAGTAGAAACATTCAATGTACCAGTGCTCGTTATGATCTCGATCACGATTTCTAGAATCAATTTTCAAAAAAATTTGTCGGGCGCTCGGGAGGGTAGATTTCTTCAAATATCTCAACAATTCAATTGTTTCACCTGGTAGATCACTCTTCCTCCTATTTGCCAACTACTTCTAACCCAAATCAGAAATCTGGTCCCTTACATTGCAAGGAAGGAAAACTAAAAATTAGATTGAAAGCCTGATAGATTAAATTACGTCTTAATGGTAAAAGACTTCTCCGTGACATTTTCACCAAATTTAGATATCAAATTAACTCCCCCTCTCTATTTGTTGTAGGAGATATCAAGAAATCATGAAGACTCGCATCTCTAGGAGCTTTGGAGTAAAAATGGTGGAAAAATCAAATACAGATGCACAGCTTGTCATTTCTATTTTGAATTTGGACCATCCACGTGGGAAATCCAAAGTTTAAAGTGGGTTTGGGGTTCTTTTTACCTTTTACAATTTTTGGAAAAATGTAAAAAATTTCTCATTTTGCTCCATCCCTCCACCTTTTGAAAAATGGGCAACATGTGTCCTAAGGGTCAAGGTCCCAATGGAAGTGGACTCCCTTTCCTTACTTTGACCCATTTTTTCACAAGTTTACCCCGATGGCTTTCACTTCCCTACCCCTTTGACTCTTCAAACTTCTACGTGTCTAAATGGTGCATCTTTAGTTGGTCCCCAAAAGTTGAGACCACTCAATGAGCATGGGCTCAACACATGTCCTAACTTAAGCAAATTTTTGAAAGTTGAAAGATCAGCGAGATCAATGCACCATGTGTTAGGGTTCTAAGGCAATATCTTTTGGCTATTGAAAGTTCCAATGCAAAGGAAAATCAAGTGGAAGCCTCCAAGTGTCCTCATAGCACTTCATTAAAGTAAAACTCAAAGGCCGGTCCTCGAACATGTGTGGTCCCTCCACGTGTCCCAGCATGCTCAAAAATAATTTAAAAAGTCTAAGTATGAAGTAGAGCTAGCGGAAACCACCATGTGTCCCTATCCCGCCAAAAATTATATTGGCTAGAAGAAAATTTTACATAAGTCCAGGAAAAGCAATGGAAGCCTCCATGTGTCCTCCCGACACAACTCCAAGGCCAAACCAAAAAGTAGATCTTCAAATGAGCGTCTTTCCTCCATGTGGAAAATTTTTGGGTCAAGGTGATCCATATAATTTTTAGATTACCCCACCTAGTATTTCAAATCCAACCAAAAAGGGCCATGTTCCTTTTTGATGCAGATGTAAATTTGATCGAAAGAACACTTTCGTCAAACCATAAAATGCGGAAAATGATGATTTGAGCCCAAGATGAAATTTTCTCTAAGGACAAAAATTTAGAAATTTTATAAGGTTCAAACACATTCCCTCGAGCTACATCCATTCATTTTTCTTCAAGTATTTAGGACAAAATGACAGGGACAGCAATTCTAGACTATAGAAAATGGAAAGAACAGGAGAGCCCAAGTTTTACACCCAATTTACATTTGACCTTTTCACTCATGAATATAGAAACGAGGAATCAAATATATATCCATAAGTGATTCTTGGCCTAGGCAAGGATTGATTCTCAAATTTTTTCAAAATATAAGACAAAGTCATTTCAAGCACAATACGGGGAGATAAAATGTGACAGAGGCCGCAAACTGAGGAATTTTAATGGCAAATGGGGCAAGAAAATACTTTTGAGCACCAATAGGGGAACCCAAATAATAATTTTGATTAGAAGCATCCAAACCATACCACTTACTATGGGCCAAGGTGGGAACATGGTACCATATGGGCCTTCTTTAAGCATGAAGAACTTGTTGGTACCCAAATTTAATCTCCTTCAAAGGCCAAACAACATCATGGATTTGACAGGACGCTTAGAGGTAGATAGATGATTATGTATGTCATTTTGTAGCTAGGGAAGTAGTCTATCTAACTTTTCAGCACTTAGGCTTTGAAAGGAGTGGGTAGCACCTTAAGAGGATTTGATCTATCCTCACTATTTTAGGTTGTGCCTTTCAACCAAGGTAAGAGAACCCTTTTGTAGCCTGTTGTTTATGGAGGAGATGGAGATGTCCTTCCTTATGAAGTTGTTAAGGAGACCTTGAAGAAAATATGATCAATGCAACAAAATCTAACTCTCACGAGTTATCACTCTAGATAATGGAGATATTTTCTAAGAAAGGTTCAGGCCACTAAAGACAATGAAAACCTGATTGTTTCTGCATGTTTTGGTAGTAAAAATTATGCATTTGTATACACACATGACAAACAGGGGTAGTATGGGTAGGATTGGTTGTTTTAAATGAATTTTTGGTGGGAGGTGAGGTAGAATGAACTTGATTTTCTAGATCTTTGAAATTTTTTACAAAATGGAAGCTTAGACAACAAAATGCTTCAAAATAGCTAAAATGTTCCTTTAACTAGAATATGTGCTTCAATGGAGGCCCAAATTAGCACTTTTTCACACAATCTATGAGATTCTAACATGAAGGATCGAGTTAGAAGACCCAATAAAACATCAAAATCTAAGATCAATCACGCCTAAGGTACACCCAGAGGCTTACAAACAATCTTTTTCAACAGATGAAAGAAAAGTGATTTTAAATCATTTATTTCATTCCCAGATGAAAGCTCTTCTAAAAATGAAATTTCAGATGCCACTAAACTATCACAAGGATTGAGAATCATGTGTGATTGAGAAATATTTTTTGATGTAAGATTGCAACAGGAACAAGAAAAACCATTTGCAGACATTCAAAATGAAGCAGTACACAATTTTTCCAAAAATGACACAGAATAACTCAAGTTTGATTAAATTTATCACTAGGGGAAAGTTTCTAGAACAATATTAAAGCTTTTCAATGGCTGTACACTCACAACCACCTTTACAAGATCAAATTTAATACAAAATAGATATACTAGGTTTCTCAAACGACTTCTCAAAAGACAAGATTTGTCAAATTTTCTTACTGGGAATTTTCTTTGAACCTCTAACACTCCAACCATTTGCATGAAAAACTCATGTAATTTATAACATTTTACAATAGATTTTTCCCCCAAAAAATCCAAACATTTATTTCCACTAGTGCTTTCCATGATCTCGATCACCATTCCTAGAATCGAGATCTAAAAAATTGTAGGTGCTCAAGGGCAAATCTCTTCAATATCTCCCGCATTCAACTCTTTCATCTAGTATATCACTCTTCCTTCAACTCACCAACCACTTCCACCCCTAATCTTTCAAATCTGGTTCTTTGCATTCTCAGGAGAAGAAAAATGGAAGATCGATCAAGCCCATAGTAAGATCATTTTAATGGTGAAATACGTCTCCAGATCTCCCCACCAAAACTTAGATATCAAAATTAACTCCCCTCTCTGTTTTGGCGTGTAGAAATACAAAGAAATCATGAAGACTCACACTTTTATGAGATTTTCAGTGAAAATGGGGGAATCAAATTCAATACACAACTACCATTGATTTTAGTTTTGAATTTGGGTCATCCACATGGAAGATTCAATTTTAAAATGGGCTCGGGGCTCCTTTTTTTTTTACAATCTTTTGAAAAAAATGGAAAAACTTTCACATTTTTTTCCACCTCTCGCCCTTGAGAAATGAGCCTAACATGTTTCTTGAGGTGGTTCCTAAAGGAACCAATGGAAAATTCTAATATTTCACCTCTTTTTTTGGAAAAGGGAAAATTTTCCAAGTTTCCCTCACACTCTACCCTTGAGAAATGTCTTTGATGTGGGTCCCAAAGTGAACCACGCTTCCTTTTATACTTTTAACTCATCTCTCCCAAAAGGAATATTTTCCAATTTCCCCTAAGAGTCCACACCTCCATCGTTGAATTTGAAGAAAACTTTAACTTTCCTTTGTTAGGCTTGTGGGCTATTTTTGATATTTTAACCCTTTTGATCATAAGAGGCAAAAATTCTATGTTTCCCCGATGGTCCGCTTATCCGCCATTCACCTGGAGCAAAATTTGACCTTTCCTCTATCGGGATTGCGAGCCATTTTGATTTTTAATCTTTTGAATATCAAGGGCAAAAATTCAAGTTACCCTCGATGGTCCACTTCCCCACCTTTTGACTTTTCAAACTGCCACGCATCACAATGGCACATCTTGAGATGGTCCCCAAAATTTGAGACCTTGAATGAGCATGGGATCACCACGTGTCTTGCTCCCAAAAAATTTGTTTGAATGCTTGAAGCTTAGTGAAAGGTGTCATGTGTCGAGGTCTAAGGAAATCTCTTTTGGCCGCATTTAAAAAGTCCAAGAAAATGCAAAGTGAGCGGAGGCCTCCAAGTGTCCTCTTGGCGCGCTACTCCAAGGCCAAACCAAAATGTAGATCTTCAAACGAGCATCGTTCCTCCATGTGGACAAATCTTTAAGTCGAGGTGATTCATAGAATTTTTGAAGTACCCAAATAATCCATATTTAACTAAAAAAGGGCACATTTCTTGATGATGTAAGAATGCAAATTTGACCAGGAGAAACACCCATCAAACTATAAAATGTAGAAAAACAATCATTTGATCCCAGAGATGAAATTTTCTCTAAGGACAGAGAATTTAGAAATGTTACAAGGCTCAAATATGTTCTTTAGAGCTACATCCATTTATTTTTCTTCAAGTATTTAGGGCAAAAATGACAAGGGAAAAAATCCTGACTATGAAAGATGGAAAAACAATGGGAGGGCCCGAGGTTTTTAGATGAATAGAGAATGGGAGACCCAAATTATAGACCCCTTCGAGGAATGTAGAGAAATGAGGAAACTAACCATGGATCCATAAGTGATTTTTGGCCCAGAAAAATTGATTATGGCAACAAAATGAAGGAAGATACTTCTCATGCACAACACAAGGGAATAAAATATGGCAGAGGCCATAAATCGATAGATTTTCAATGGTAAAATGGGGTGAGACTATTTTGAGCACCAACATTGGCTCTAACTTGGGGATGGGCACTCCCTGCGAGTGCCACAAGAAAAAGGTAGACCAAGTGCCAAAAATATCCATTTGGCAATAAGTCAGCTTACAAAGTAGAGAAACAGAGCCATCCCCCAAAAACGAACAGAGAAACCAACAAAAATAGGTCACCAAGGACTAGAATCGAGAAAAAACACAAAAGACAGAAACAAACAACAAACTATACACTGTACAAAAGATTTTTACCCTGATTCAAAGAAAACAATCAAGGAAAATCTTCAAGTGCCTTCCATCTTGGATATGACCATGCTAAGCAATCCTGATATGTCTTCATCAACTGGAAATATACCTCTTTTTCTTCTTTGTTTAGTTTGTAAACCATCCATTTTCTCTGAAGCTCCTCCATTGTGTTTAAGTCAAATTCTTTAACATTTTTCAAGGTTGAATCATAGACCAAATTCCCAGAAAAAACAACATACTTAGGAGCTCTGTTTTCAACACTTTCATACTCCCTGAAATCCACAAAACTCACAAAATTGTTAAGATCAACATCTACTTGCAAAAATTCATAAGATGCATTTCTTGGGTCTTCAATCAAGTACAACATCTTCTTCTCTCCATATAATTTCACCAAGTTTCCTTCAATGGGGATAGTGGCATAAGACATGTCCATTTTCACACTACCACCAACACTTGCTACCCATTTTCTTGACAACAACATCCCCCACTTGGCAGGGCAGTCAACAATCACTACCTCAAGTTTTAAGTTCCTTCCAGGATAAGATGCAAGTTGCACAACCAGATCTTTGACACATCCCACCACTGCACCTCTCTAGAGTCCATGGCAGTGCACTTCCCATATGTTGTTGTTACTTTGATACCTAATTCATTCATGACCTCAAGAGGCATGACATTACATGAAGCTCCAAAATCAAACATACAATTATGTAATAGCTTGTCTTTGATAACCAGGGTAGTGAAGAATGGATCCACATTCAACTGGGATTTAACCAAAGAAGTTCCTAAATAAACCTCTGGTGGTTCCCCCAGCTCTTCCAACACTTGTGGCTTTTCCAATACTTGCAATAGTAAGGGAATCTCAACCTTGTTTACATCTCTGCCTTATATGATCTCTTCCTCTTTGAATCCTAAATATTCAAAAGCCCTCTTCTTGTGCTCAAGGATCCTAAGTAGCTCAAAAATTGGGACAAGAATTTTGATTTGACTCAAAACTTGGGAAATGTCATATGGAACAAATTTGGGTAAAGCAACACTAGGAGAAAGATTGGAAAATTCATCAGATGGAATGGGATTCTTTTCAGTTTGGGCATGGGGAGGAACATAAGTTTTTCTTGGGGAAACAAGCTCTCTGCCAGATGCATTTTTCTTTGGGGTTTCTTTGGTAAGTAATGGAAATTTTGACTTGGCTTGTGGCCCTTAGCAGCTTTACTTCTGTATTCTACTCCTTTTCTTGGGCAACCACAACATTCATTAATAGTTTCCTATCTTCTTTTAAGGAACTCCTCCATCATACTTTTCAATCATTAATTCCCTTAAGTATTCAAAATCATTAGTGGGCAATTCAAAAGCTTGTATAGTTGTCTACTTCTAAAGTATGAGAGGGAGGAAGAAGAGGTACCTGGTGGATGTAATCCCAAAAAATAGCAACATTTCTAGCACTTATTACCTCAGTTGAATTTGCTTCCCTTGGCAAACTTGCAGGGATCTCCATTATGCAGGAATCATTATCAATTTCATCATTTGTTGCTTCTTCAAATTCTTGTTGTTCTACCTCACATAGAGCATGGGGCATGAAACATCTATCACACCAATCAATGACATCCTGTCTCTTCCACAACAACTCTCAGCAGCAAAAAAAGGATCATGTACCATTTTATTATCCCTAGCTTGGGATTGTTTATTTCCAAATCCAACAGTCCATTTCCTCTATCATCAGATCTTTGGTGATTTTAAACTTGTCTTGGATTTGTTGCTTGTGTTCACCTTGTGAACCCCTGTCAATTATTTTTTTTCCCAGGATAATTTGTATGATATTTCTTTAACAACCCCTCACCAAAGTTCTCACAACTTCTTCCAAATATATAGCCTTACTTTTTTGGGGTTTTTCTAGGTTAAGCAGCTTCACACCTTCTCTCTTAGGAGGTTTTCCAATTTCCTTGATATTATTTTCAATTTATAAAGCCATAGTGAAGGCCTGCCTCAAATTGGTAGGGTTCTTGTCCCTCAAGTAGTATGCATCCTTTTTATCAAATGCATCAGAATATTTGATCAAACATGACTCATCACATGGTCTTAAGTTAACAGAAATCTTCTCAAAGTCTTATTGAACCTTGTGTTGAAATCATGTACTTACTCATTAGGGTTCTTCTTGATATTTTCAAATTATTATAGAAGAAACCTAGGGTCAGTTATATCACCATACTATAATCTAAAGGAATTGTTCATCTTAGTCTAGGAATCAATAGAGTTATCTAGAATGCTTTATATCAATCCCTTGCATCCTCTTCCAAAGTGTGAACAAACAATTTGATGTATACATCTTCAAACTTAATCTCAAAGTCTTCCATCATGTTGATAAAAAGCTTTAAATGTTGATCGCCAATTATAGCATTGATTCCTGGAACTTTGATAGTCTATTCCTTACATCTTGAGGTACTGCATTTGGATAGCCAGTCTTTCCCACAAAAATTATAGGCCCAAAGGTATTTACAACAAATGGAGGTCTGAGTGGGGATGATCCATATTGATTCGAGGAGGTGACCTTGGGGAGAGACAAACCGATAAGGGACAGGGTCTTTGAAACACAGAGAATGGATTTCAAAATGGATACCCTCTAAAGGCCTTGTTTCTTGAAATCCCTATCAACTTTTGAAAAGACAGGGGAAGAATGAGAAGCAAATTTTTCAAAATCAAATGAAGGCCCTTCTCCAGCTTAGAGAATTAAATTCCATAAAGAGGATACTTGATTCGAATCACTTGAATGGTAGTATTCAATGATAGGTCATCACTCTCGGAATAGGGATCTCCCTTCTTGACCGTTGATCTCCCACAACCCTCCGTGCTCTTCTTCCTTCGATTTTGTTTTTCCTAGCTCTAGAAATAGTGTCCTAACAGATCCTTAGAGAAGAAATATATTATTCCTTCCATTTTTGCAAATATTAGTAACAAATCTTACTTTGATAGAGTTTTAAGACACTGGTCCTTATCAAAATCAAATCAACAGGGAGTCGCCACTAAGGATTTCCACCTTAGTTGTGTAAATGCACTAAAATATGATCTATCAAATGTCTATCAGCACTAGAAACTAGAAATGAAAGATATGACTTTCCTTTACCAAGATTTATCAATGAATACTAGTGCAAAAAAACTTGTAGAGACTGGAAAAGTTACAAACAACACTTGTAACTTAAAACTTCTTACAGCCCGAACACAGGATGATGTTGAAACAAGATTTTGGAACTTGGAGCATAAAATAATTGCTTATCAAAGATTTGAATATGAATCAGTAATCATAAATTTCCCAAAGAATGTAAGCGTGTTGTTGATAGGTCAAATATATATAAACTCAAATGTGTATGCACATGGATCAAATTGAACTAACTCCCCAGAAATGGCACGAGAAGTGTGTTGGTACCCAAATTTAATATCCTTCAAAGGCCAAGCAACATCATGGATTTGACAAGATGCTCAGAGGTAGATAGATGATTATGTATGTATTTTTGTAGTGGGAAGTAGTCTATCTGACTTTTCAGCACTCATGGATTTGAAAGGAGTGGGTAGCACCTTAAAAGGATTTGTTCTATCCTCACTATTTTAGGTTGTGCCTTTCAACCAAGGTAAGAGAACCCTTTTGTTAGCTGTTGTTTATGGAGGAAGTGGAGATGTCCTTCCTTATGAAGTTGTTAAGGAGATTGTACGTACCCAAAATTGTAGGGTACTTGCACCACCAGAAAGATGTTACACATGCCCCAATGATGATACAAGTCTCCTCGCAAGGTGTTCGGGATCTAGAAAAGCTCGCCAAGTATATTTTTGTATCCCATGTGCCTCACCTAGCCTCCGCATGCTTTGCTCGACCTCTGTCCCCTTTCTTTCTTGCATTTTGGTCTTAAGTGATGAGACCGTCACCCTTCCTAGGCGGCGGTCCCATGACCACCACCCAGGATAGGGCGGTGGTCTAGTAATCGCCGCCCGCATAGGCGCGGTCTAGTACGTGTTTTCCGTAAAGCTCCCACAATCATGTCAAACGTAAAATTTCAATTTGTATCCACATTTTTCAGCTACTTTTCTTTGCATTTATGTTTTGGCCGCCCTATGAATAGTGTTTTCACTTTGTTTAATGGTAAAAGAGTTCCATTCCAAGTTACCTTCTAGTGAATGCATTTGCTATAAATATCCAGCTTGTTTTCAAACAAATGGCCCCTCTCCTTCTCTATTTAATCATTCAATCTTTGAGTTTCTTGCTTAGAATTCCAATAGTTTCATGTTTTGCATCCATTGTTGGTCTTCCTTTGCTATTTAGAGGTCATTCAATCTTCTTGTTTCATTCTTGCTTCATTGCTTATTCCATGCAAGTCAGTTTAAAATAAGATAGTTTCATTCTTAGATTGAATCCATTTAGAGTTAGCAGGTTTTGTTTAGTCACAAAAGATAGCTTCTAAAACTCTCAACGCATTTGTGTTGTATTCTTGTAATAAATCCCGCTAGGAATTACATAGTCAAGCTCTGTTCACTTGCACTATCTCTCTCTTACTCACATTGTATTCGGTCTATATCCAAAAGCTGCCATTGTTCGAGTTCCTTATTCTGCTGATGCTATCATATACACAATTTTCTGGATTCAAGAGAACACGAAGGAATGAGGAGATCACACTGAGAGGACAAAGTCGCACACAACTGGATTTACCACTGTTCTGTAAACGCCAGGTTTGAGCTATCAAAGTTCTAGTTACAATGTATCAAATAGAGTTGTAAATTATTTCATTTCAGTCAAAATCTCACTCTCAATATCGCCAGGGAAGTTGTGGGGTTTGATAGTTTCTGAGAAACTGTGATTCATTCCTCACTTCTGAGGTAGGATCAAGAATCTTTCAATTTAAAACAATTAGTTGCTTAGATATTTAAGATAAATTCACAATCGCATGTAAATACCCACACTAGGCTATTTTGTTTGTTTCAATTCTGTTACTAGATTAGTTGTCCATTTTCTAAATATATTAGAATAACTTGCTCTTTTAATTCCATTAAAATACTTCATCGAAAATACAAAAATAAAAGAATACATGCATAGTGTAGATACATCTTTCATAATTAGTTTATTAGTTTTAGTTAAAAGTTGAATCGCTTTTGTATGAAAATAATGGGACCTAGAGAGCCCATAAAATATATATTTGAACCAATAGTGCCTCAACTAAATCTGCCCACAACACTAGCTGATATAGATCAAGACCTTACGATACAGTCTTTCGAGCAAAGAAAACCTACAAGCAATTAGTGAACAACTCGAGGGTTAAATATTGAAGATGACAAGGCATACACATTTTGGTCAAATCAGCCTAACTATAGACTACCTTAATAAGATATATGTATGACTACAAGGACTCGAAGAGAACAAGTATTGGGTTATGATCCTTTAGTTCCACAACCTAACGCAGAGACCTCCTCGTTGACATAGATACTAGCTTGCGCATTCAAGTTGCCATAACACCCGTAAGGTATTTTAAGAAAATTACACAACTTCTAGTTCTAAACATAGAGGCTGAAAAGGTGTATGATTATTAGATACTTGGAAGGAGAGATTAACTCTTCATATGACCATAGAGGTCCTCCGTGGTTCATTTTGAGAGACCTATTGGAAATCAGAGGTGGAGAATACCTGGCGAATATCCCCGGAACCGGTTTTGTGGGAAGGTGAATTTTTGGGGGTTGTATGAAAAATTTCACCTGATTGTCAAGTCTTTGTGATGAAGGCTACAGACATGCGGCGGAGATTTTGCTGTCGCGTGTCAAAAAAATGCAATGACGCGTCAACACAACACTCGACGCGCGTCATTACATTTTTTTGACGCTACGACAAAGAAATCTCCTTTCGTATGCGCTCTGACCTCTCCGACCTCTACTTTCTCATCAAAAATATCCATGTCACGCATCAAAAAACTCTTTGTCATGCATCTGCTATGCGTCAATATCTGTTGTACCTCCTTGTCATGCGTCAACTATCCATCAAGGTCACGTCAACAAATAACCCTCATTGACGCACGTCAACAGACCTCTTTGACGTGCATCAACAAGGTTGTTGACGCGTCAATGAGGTTTGTTGATGCGCGTCAATGAGGTCTGTTGACGCGTGTCAATGCATTTTTTTATGCGCGACAACAAATATCCCGCCGCATGTCCTGCAGCCTCTACCCTCTGTGGCCCCGTCCGACAACACCCTCATTGACGCGGGTCAAGATACCTCTTTGACACGCGTGGCGCCAGGTTGTTGACGCAGCCACTAAGCTCTGCTGACGTGCATCATTGCATTTTTGGACGCGCGCAAGCAAAATCTCCCCGTCGCGCGCCCTCAGCCTTCCTCGACCTCTACTTTCTCATCAAAAATCTCCATGTCACGCGTCAACAAAATCTTTGTCGTAAGCCTCTGCTTATGCGCGTCAATATCTATTGTACCTCCTTGTCACGTGTCAACTATCCATCAAGGTCGCGCGTCAACAAATAACCCTCATTGATGCGCGTCCAATGAGGTCTGTGACGCGTCAATGCATTTTTGCCACGCATGACGGCCAAAGAAATATCCTGTCGCGCGTCTATAGCCTCTTCCCTCTTCTTGTGCATCGAAAAAATCTCCATGTCGCTTCTTCAACAAACTCTTTTTCATGCATCTACTATGCGCGTCAATATCTGCGCAGATCTCCTCGTCTGCAAACCCTCCTTGTCACGCGTCAATAACTTACCCCCTCACGCACGCCTATAATATGGGATATATCATATTGTTGAAAAAATGTGAAGTAGAAGTGTTCTACCTGGCGAATAATCTAGGTTTATATAGGGGATATTTTTCAAGGGTAGGCGAAGCTGACCCCTAAAAAAAATTAAAGTGTAATTTTTAGGCGAACAGG
Organism: Taxus wallichiana var. yunnanensis; assembly: GCA_018340775.1. Taxonomy (NCBI): domain Eukaryota; kingdom Viridiplantae; phylum Streptophyta; class Pinopsida; order Cupressales; family Taxaceae; genus Taxus; species Taxus wallichiana. The sequence continues at coordinate 655,146,532 of CM031241.1, read as the reverse complement.
TCACTAATATTCGCCATATTACGAATATTCGCCACTAAAATTTTCCCCGAGGTCTCGCCACAACCACGAACTTATAGTTGTGATCCAAAGGTCACACAACCCAACAGACGTGCTAATCAATCGACATTGATGTTAGTTTACGAACACTAGTATTTAGGTCCTCACCGCTTCCTCCGTATATTGTTACATAACTCTCCTTATTAAACATAGCAACCAATCAAGCTAATAATTTCTGGACTAGACCAGAGAATCATCCATAAAACCCTAGAGAATCCACTACACCTCCCATCACCATTTTTCATGACCTTGTCTAAAAATATACACGAACCACCTCCAGGTCACTTCCCACATATCCAATAGCCAACAAACAAGATCTCGGTAGAGCTCGAAACTAATTGGAGCCTCCGAAAAGCTATTATATCCAAAAGATCTATTACACCAATTCAGCTTAGGAGGGCCTTCTTCACCTTAGATTCGCAGATTCCATTATTGTGTATTGAGGCATAAGATTGTTCAACTAGTTTTTCTGTACCCATATATATTCCACATTCACCGGCTATCTTGGCATGACCTCAGGAGGTCGGGTACGAGGAAGAGTCACTTGTAGATTCCCATGCTCGCATGTCATTTTTCCATCGTATGCAGACCTTGAAGAAATTATGATCAATGCAACAAAATCTAACTCTCACGAGTTGTCACTCTAGATAATGGAGATACTTTCTAAGAAAGGTTCAGCCACTAAAGACAATGAAAACATAATTGTTTCCTGTATGTTTTGGTAGTAAAATTTATACATTTATATACACACATGACGAACAGGGGGTAGATGGGTAGGATTGGTTGTTTTAAATGAATTTTTGGTGGGAGGTAAGGTAGAATGAACTTGATTTTCTAGATATTTGAATTTTTTTACAAAATGGAAAGGTTAGACAACAAAATGCTTCAGAATAGCTAAAATGTTCCTTTAACTAGAATATGTGCTTCAATGGAGGCCCAGATTAGCAATTTTTCACACAATATATGAGATTCTAACATGAAGGCTTGAGTTAGAAGACCCAATAAAACATCAAAATCTAAGATCAATCATGCCTAAGGTACACCTAGAGGCTTACAAATAATTTCTATCAACAGATGAAAGAAAAGTGATTTTAAACTGTTTATTTCATTCCTAGATGAAAGATCTTCTAAAAATGAAATTGCAGATGCCATTAAACTAGCACAAGGATTGAAATATGTGTGATTGAGAGGGATTTTGATGCAAGATTGCAACGGAACAAGAAAAACTATTTACTGAGACATTCAAATGAAGCGTATACAATTTTGTCCAAAATGACATAGAATAACTCAAGTTTGATTAAATTTATTAGCGGGGAAAGTTTCTAGAATAATCTCAAAGCTTCACAATGGTCAGTACACTCAACCACCTTGAAACGATCAAAATTAATACAAAAGAGATAACTAGGTTTCTCAAATGGATTCTCAAAAGATAGGCTTTGTCATATTTTCCTCCTACAAATTTTCTTCGACCTCTAACACTCTAACCATTTGCATGAAAAATTAATGGAATTTACATCATTTTACCACATATTTTTTCCCCCAAAATAATAGACATTGAGTGCCACCAAGTGCTTGCCATGATTCCGATCGCCACTCTAGAATTATATCTCGTAAAAAGTTGTCGGAGTGCTCGTGGGGAAAATCTCTTCAAATATCTCCCGCATTCAACTCCTCCTTTTGGTAAATCACTCCTTCTTCAACTCGCTAACCACTTCCACCCCTAATCACAAATCTGCTCTCTTTGATACTCGAGAGAATAAAAATGGAATATTAGATTGAGCCCAATAGCCAAATCATTTTAATGGTGAAAGACATCTCCAGATCTCCCCCACCAAACTTAGATATCAAAATTAACTCCCCTCTCTATTTGGTGTGTAGGAAATACCAAGAAATCATGAAGACTCACACTTCCAGGAGCTTTTCTATAAAATGGGGGGGAAAATCAAATTCAAACAAACTTTTTTTGTTGATCTTCAATTTGAATTTGGGTCATCCATGTGGAAGATTCAATTTTAAAACAGACCCGGGGGTTCCCTTTAATTTTTTACAATCTTTTGAAAAATGGAAAACTTTCACATTTTGTTCCGCACCTCCACCCTTGAGAAATGTCCTAACACGTGTCCTAAGGTGGGTCCCAAAGGAACTGTGGCCAAATTATGATATTTCACTTCTTTTTTGGAAAAGGAAAAATTTCCAAGTTTCCCCCACAGCTCCGCCCTTGAGAAATGCCTCTGATGTGGGTCCCAATGGAACCAGCCTTCCTTTTATACTTTTAACTCCTCTCTCCCAAAAGGAAAATTTTCCAAATTTCCCTTGAGAGTTTACACCTCCATCGTTGACTTTGAAAAAACTTTTACTTACGATCCTTTGTTCGGGCTATTTTTGATATTTTAACCCCTTTGAGCATAAGAGGAAATAATTCTAAGTTTCCCTCGATGGTTCACTTCTCTGCCATCGACTGGAGCAAGCTTTGACCTTTCCTCTATCGAGCTTGTAGGACATTTTGATGTTTTAATATTTTGAATATTAGGGGAAAAAAATCCAAGTTACCCCCAATGGTCATCTTCCCCGCATTTTGACTTTTCAAACTACCACGCATTACAATGGTGCATCTTGAGATGGTCCCCAAAAGTTGAGACCTTGAGTGAGCGCAGGCTCACCACGTGTCCTCGCCGGTAAAATTTGTTTGAAGACTTGAAGCTCAGTGGAAGGTACCATGTGTCGTGTCTAATGCAATCTCTTTTGGCCGTTGAAAAGTCCAAGCAAAATGTAAAGTGAGCAGAAGCCTCTAAGTGTCCTCTTGGTTCTACTCTAAGGTCAAACCAAAAATTAGATCTTAAAAAAGCATCGTTCCTCCACGTGGACAAATCTTTAAGTCGAGGTGATTCAAAGAATTTTGAAGTACCCAAATGATCTCGCATCTAACCAAAAGAGGCCACATTTCTTGATGATGCAAGAATGCAAATTTGACCAGGAGAAATGCCTATCAAACCGTAAAATGCAAAAAAAATCATTCGAGCCCTGGAGATGAAATTTTATCTAAGGACGAGAGGATTCAAATATTACAAGGCTCAAATACATTCTTCGAGCTACATCCATTTATTTTTCTTCAAGTATTTAGGTTAAAAATGAAAAGGGCAGGAAATCTCGACTGTGGAAGATGAAAACAATGGGAGGGCCAAATTTTTATATGAACAGAGAATAGGAGACCCAAATTATAGACCCCTTCAGAGGAACAGAGAAACGAGGAGCTAACCATGGATCCATAAGTGATTTTCGCCCAGGAATGGATTGATTATGGCAACAAAAGGAAGGTAGAGACTTCTTAGGCACAACATAGGGGAATAAAATATGGTAGAGGCCATAAATCGATAGATTTTCAATGGTAAAATGGGGTGAGACTATTTTGAGCACCAACAGAACTAAAAAAGGTTTAGTCATAATGGACATATTTTGATGTGAATGCCTAAACCTAGGTTCTATATTGTTGTAAGTGTGAGGAACCTTATGATAATTAGTCATTTTTGGCTTCGTTTAAGCACAAATGTCTAGACTTGGATAGTGTGATAGAACTCCTTCAAAGAGAAGGATGTGACATGTCAATTTGGGCAGCATAATGGAAACCAACTAGACATTTTGTAAGTATGGATATGCGTGCATGATTTTATAAAGAAATTCTAAGGAAATTAGACATCGTGATGACGCAATCTCGATGAGATCAAAAAGAATTTCCTAGGAAACCATTTTTCTAGATGAATGATCAAAAGAAACAATCATGCAAGTGTGAAACACAAATCCAATCGATAAGGAAATACTCCCTATGTAAATTGTGTTTGTAAAAAGATAGTTCAATGCAAAGATGATCAATACAATGTCAATACTTATGTCAAGCTCAAAATGAACAAGGCATAAATATTAACAAAGGGTAAACGTGACTCCCAATCAAAGGATACCTTGATCATTTTGACAACCAATAATGCCTAAATGTTAAAGGGTGAGGTTTACAAATGTAAGCCTCATAACCACACCAATTGGACATGTCTATCAAGATTTGTAGAGAAGAAAGATATTAGTGTCAAAGTGGTAAAATGACGTAAACAAAGTAAGCAACACTTTTCAAGATTTGGGACAATGTTCAAAATCAAACTAACTCAAAGTATACTAAGGATGTGCTAAACTGTGGGCAACATAACGACACAATGACGACACTTAGATCACATTTATGAGAAAAATGACGTAAGTATTTTAATTGTGTCAAGACAATGCGAACAAGGTAACACGTCAAAGGGAGATCAATTGGTGAATCAATCATAACTATGATGATTTTCTTGAAATCAAGATCAAGTGGCCATCAAATATATAAGGACACATCCATAAACTTTAGATGTTTAACAACTTAGCTGCAAACATGGCTGAGCATAAATGGACAAAAAGTGGTGAACACTATCTATGATAACACTCCCGAGTGATGCTTTCTTTTGTCCCAAATGGGAACCACGAATGCAAAGGTATAGAAAAAAAGATGGAAATAAACTAAGCGTTACATTGGGAAGATTTTCCCCTCATCCGTAGGTGAGGAAGAAACCAAGATATGTAACACGTTGTAAAATCCATGATGAGTGGAACTTAGATATAACTTAAATGGATTCATTACCATGTACGAAAAATAAGGTTTTGAATCTAAACAAATTATCACTTCGTGATGGCTAATACATGACAACAGACTAGAAAAGTGGGCTCTAAGATAGAATGGATTCCCTAATAACATCTCTCAACTAGGTGTCAAAAGATTGTCTAATGTGAATATGATTTACCCAAAGAGTTGTAATGACTGATTTGGGAGTATCTAGGCTTTACTGTAGCCCCTTCCGATACAATGTGTAACTAGTGTGTTTAGTTGTACCATCAATAGAACCACAATACGTAAAATATTTAACTCTAACTCAAAGTGCATACTAGTCAAGTGGGTAAGCAGAGTGCTTCCTATTTCATCCACGAGGTTACTCAGTGGTGGATTACTTTAGGGTTCCCGAACAACCCCCATTGTTGTAGTTTAAGGTGTTATGCCAAAGGGGTTATGTTCCAGTTGAGCAGATAACGATGTACCTTTTTTGGAAACCTACAATACAGTGTGAAGTGAAGTGGTGTGTTTTTTATCTTGCTTAACTTATTGTGGTTTTAAGTAGCACACTGTTTTGGAAACTTGTATGCAAACATGTGTTAGTGGGTTCATGTTTTGTTTTTACTCCTCCTTTCTTTGACAAGCATTTAGGCCCTATATGCGAAGAGTTAGTAATTTTCCACAACCGATCATGATATCAAAAAAAAAGCTTGCGTGTTGTTTTTGATTCCTAAGATCACCAAAAGGCATGAAGGAAGAGCATACACAACACGAAAACTCCAATAAAATAAGTTTTATGGAAAAATACTTGTAAGTGTGCCTTGCAAAAGATAGAGTTCATTTTTAACCAACTTTGAAAGGTTAACCCAATTAGGAAACATAAAATAAGTGTGTTTGAAAGTGGAAAAAGGGTTTCCTAGAAGTGTTTTGATCCCCAAGATCACCTAGAAGGTGTGAGGAGAGAGCATACACACTTCACGAAAGCCCTTTCTAACTAAAAAAGAGAAACACTTAGACTACGTTAGTTAAATAACCCAAAAGAAGCCTGCAATCACCTGTTAGAAAATGACTAGTTATCTAATAATGTAAACCATAAATTTTTGTAAGGAAAAATCCTAATTTTATGTTTCCATTACATAGTTCTCTTCAATACCTTTCCAATGCAACAAAAATGGAGTCGTTTCGAGTTCGGGAGCAAACGTTATGGCCTCCGGAAGATTGGTAGTGAACATAGTTCAATGCATACGCACCCAATAATGACATGTGTGCGCCTATTTCAATGGATATGCGCCTTTGACGGATATGTGCCCAATTTGATGGATATGCACCTAGTTTGATAGATACGTGCCCTAGTGTTAAAAAAATAGTGACAATGATGGATACACGCCCAAAATGATGGATATGCGCTACTGTTTAATGAATACGCTTGCGCATAGGTGTTTTTACACCAAAAAGATGTGTACGCACCTGTTTCATCGGATACACACCTAGTATGACACCTATGCATGCACGTAGGTAATTTTGCACTAGAAATACATGTACACACCTGTTTTAATGGATATATGCTCTGTTCGATGGAGACGCTCCCCTTCAAGACACATATGCATACCCCCTGTAAAACCTACAAAAATCACATAAATGAAAATTTTTGACAAGTAAACAGGTTAATTGTTAGTCAAGGAAACCTATTTCCATCCTAGACCCACAAAATATTCATAAAAAAGGATGATTTAGCACACTTAAAAAATAAAATCATGCAAATAAAAATTTGTTTCTCCTAGAAAGCATGAAAGGGGTTAGAAACTGAAAATAAATAGCTTGAAAGAGACTCCATTAATGGAGGATGGACTTCATGTCCCACTGGACATGCCAAATGTGAACAAGGATAAGTTGAAAAGTTATGGAAATGAGGTTAGAATACCTCAAAGCTTAACTAACTCATCTATGGACCATAAGATAAGAGATAAACAAGGGAAACTAACATGAAAGCATTATAACTTTGACAAAAACATCAAAAACCTAACATGTATATTACTCTCTACTCTTTGAAATATATAAAACATGAACCTATTAAGATCTTAACAATCATATTTACGTGTTGTTTGTTCCCAAAAATAGTGAAGAGATCTCTTCAAGTTGGCTACATGGCTTGTGCTTAAAATCTTCCCTTACTAACTATATTTGAAGTGGATTGATGCAAGATGGAGGAGCTCTTAATAATAGAGTATGGCCAAGATCTAAATGTTCTATAACTTAAATCTATCAAAAATGATTTCTCATGCCTTTCCAAAGTGATTGAGAGATTTTGTTATGTAAACAAGGTGTAAAATTGAAAGGGAGGGGAGACCCTTGTATTTATAGTTTTTGGTTTGGAAGAATTTAGAATTTGGGTGCATGTGGGACTCAAGCTCAAAAATAAATTTTAGATTAGATTAGGATAAACATGGTTTAGGCTTAATTAAGCTTGGTTTGGGCTAGTTAACTAGGGTTTAGGCTAGTTAAACTTGATTATTAGAGACTCATTCGAGTTGGGAGGAGTCCGATTAACCGCTTATGACCGATAGATAGCCTAAGAAGCCAATAAGTGGTTCGTAGAGAGCTAGGAGAATCAATGGTTAAAAGGAGAAATGTTTAGCTAATAAGAGGGATATTAGCCCAACTAGTGGATTATAGGAGGAATACGACCAAAGAGGGTCGTGAATGGGCACCTAAGAATGGAGTAAAGAATGTGGAATTAACAAAGTTTTGTTAATCAAACTGAATCGGAGGAAATGCTAAGTGTAAACATATTTTAGTGTTGTTAATAAAAACTAACATTTATATTACTCTCTACTCTTTGAAAGCTATAAAACATGAACCTATTAAGATCCTAGCAATCATATTTATGTGTTGTTTGTTCCCAAAAAATAGTGAAGAGATCTCTCCAAGTTGGCTACATGGCCAAGCTTTAGATCTTCCCTTACTAACTATATTTGGAGTGGATGGATGCAAGATGGAGGAGCTCTTAACAATGGAGTATGGCCAAGATCCAAATTTTCTATAGCTTAAAGCTATCACAAATGATTTCTAATGCCTTTCCAAAGTGCTTGAGAGATTTTGTTATGTAAACAAGGTGTAAAATTGAAAGGAAGGGGTGACCCTCAGATCTACGAGTTTTTGGTTTGGAAGAGTTTGGAATTTGGGTGCATGTGGGACTAAACTAGAAATTAAGTCTTATAGAACACAAATTACTTGGGTTGTGGTCACCCTCATGCACCAACGACATCATCACTACTACGAAGAGGCCTCAAACCACATGCCATTCTCCACCTAACATGTGATATTTTCTTGTAGTGCAATCAAATTTGACATAATTTCTTTGACAATTCTTGACTTGAGTTTCTATCTTACTAATCTACATGAGTGAGTGACTTTGAGTTCTTGTAAGGTTGAGAAACATCTTCCTAGACCTAGTGGGAATATTTAGACCTATAAATAGAGTTAGCATAATGAATTTTCAAAGTGTAGGGAGCTTTGAGTTCCTTTTGTGCTAGCTTTTGCAGTAGATTCTATAAGAGTTTTAGGTACTAAATGAAGTGAGTTTCACTTGCTTATATATGCTTCTGAAGGTTAATTTTAGTTACAAAGGCCGACTAAGGAGGAGTAATTGAACAAAAGAATAATGTGTAATGAAAAGTGTCGGACCAAAATGAGCAAGGTCGAACCATATGTAACAACCACTTTCCAAACACCATAACTATGGGATTATTTTGTTTCCAAATTTAAACATATGTCTTCAATGATTTAAATGTACAAACTAACATTTAAATCTAACATCAAATAATTACAATTATGTATATAACAAATCAATTAAGCATGTACATGTTCATGGGTCAATTAGATCCTTCTCGATCCCCCATAATTACTCCGATTTTTATATTTGTTGATAAAATGGGATAAAAAATCAAAATTTTCATGAAGAACCTATTTGTATCTTGTTCTTTATCTAATGATTTTTAAAAATTCATTACGTTCTTTCTAAATCATCTTTTAAGGTCACTTTTATCCCAAATTCACACCCTTTGCAATTTGGATAACTCATCAAATGGACTTAGCCATTTTTCTCTAAGAAATCCATGGGACACTAATTCAGTTTACCATGGAGTGTAAGAACTTGGTGTTCTGCAGTTCTCCTAACCCGCAGAACAAAGGAGCATTGGTCAAGGAATTATGTGAGTTTTGATATAGTCTAATTTGTTATGAAACATAAAATTGGAACTTTCTTTATTTTCACCAAGATATGAAAATATTAGTGAAAGAAAAAGATAAATTATTTCCTTCATTATCCAATTCAAAATCATTATCCAATCCAAGATCTAATTGAAAATGAAATTCATCCCATCCTGGACACGAACCTAGATGATTTATCCATGACTAGGATGAATCTTGGGTCAAGCTTTAGTTGCTTGAGACATATGGCCATATCCCTATAAATCTATATAGGGCGTTATCTCTCTATAGTATGTCCCTCCGTGGAATACTAGAAGGTAGTGCTACACTTGGTGAATCTGCAAAACATTTGGAAACCATCAAGAGACTCAACTAAAGCATTGGCATGGTTATAATTTAAAAGGGCCATGTGATTTTTATTTGACCATTAACTTCAACGTGAAGCATCGGCAAAGCCACATGGCAAGATTCCAAGTCTCCTCAAACATTTTGGCTTCAAAGATACGTGAGACAAGAAGAATAATCCATATTCCTTAGAATTTCAAGTCTACAACAGAGAAGAATAAGTCAATACAAGTCAAAGAACACATAATGGGTGAAAGAAATGACAAATGGTTGGGGATCAATAGTCTAAGGAAGGGACACATGTCTCCTTTCAAGCTAACTTCAAAGAATTTACATTTCACAAACCTCAAGTCTCGCAAAATAAACAAAGTTCAATTAAGGCTTCAGTGTCTAGAAAGTTAGCAAGGTCAATAGGGCTACACGGAAGTAGTTTCATAAATCCAAAAGTTTCTAAGTCTACCAACAGTTAAAGCTTGTGACGTGAAGCCATCAAGAGCTAAAGAAAAGGCCGATAACCCGAGGGGCATGGAGATTTCTCATTGATAAATGTTTTACAAAGTGGTCGGTTCAAGTAAAAGGAAGTCTTAAATTGTAAGGATTGTGGAAATATTCTATTGAATCGCATTCCTAAAGGGGAAAAATAGAGCAAAATACGAGTCTTTACAATGTGAAGAAATGTGGCATTATTTTATTGGCCAAAATTTATAAAGCCATAGAATGCAAAGAGAAAGAAAAGAAAAGAAAAGAAAAGAAGTAGAGCCTAATGTTGCAAGCCAATGAATACAAAAATGTGGAAAATAAAAAGCATTAATACATGGGTCAAGCTCATCTCTCAAACCAATCAAATCTTAACACGTGTTACGATCTTATGCATCCCGGCATGCAAATATTCAAATGACCATAACTTTCAATCCGGAGCTCCTAATCACGCAAAATCAACCTCATTGGAAAGGTATCCTCGAGAACATAAATTTGGTATAATATTTTTTCAAATATTAATGTTTTTTGGTAGGAAAAAGGAGGGAAAACATCTCGAGGAATTAATGTGCAATTACAAATGATCAATCACCCAAATTGATGAAGTATGAGGCTCTTTCCTTCTCCTACAAGCAATGTAGTGTAGGGAGATGGGTTTGAAAAGGTGCCAATGATGATTTTAGAGGTTGAATGTATGATTGATGCTGATTTAAGCTAGAAAATCCTATTGTAGGGAAAAATAAATATTTTTATTAATGGAAAGATCAAATATGATCTCTTTCTCTCTTTGTTCCCTCTTCTCTCTATCTCTCCTTCCTAAAAATCTATAAATGTAAGTTCTTGGGAACATTTCAAAGGGTTGGATATTATTTGTATGAATCGGATCTTGACGTTGCAGAGATAGAAAAAAATTTATGTTTTCTTTCTTATTATCAAATAACATTAAATATATATTTTACAGACTTTGTGTTGTGGATGAATCTTTTTCATTTGAGGTATTGTTATTAAGTTCAATGTATCAAATGGTTATTTTCTTTGAGATCTAGTTTATTGAATCTATAGCCAATTATTACTATCTATTCATGTGTGATTATATTTTGATCTGCATTCTTCTTAAGTGAAAGCACATTCCTTCTCATTCTCTTCTTATTCTTCTGAAATTGCTCCTGTCTTTCTTCTTCTTCTCTCTCTCTACACGCCTTCCTATCTAATAAGAAAAAAATTAACTGGGATGAGATCCCAACCCCGAATGGTTAGATTAGTGTATATATTGTAATAAATAAGGAGCCTCCCCTTTATTTGAGGAGGGACTTTTTCCCGTATGTTTTGGTTGAACCTCATACTTTTTTGTTGAAAAAATATCCAACTCGATAATTTTTGCATGTGATTATCTTTTGGATTTGCATCTTGCTTAAGTTAAATCACGTTCCTTCTCATTCTCTTCTTATTCTTATCTCTCTATACACACCTTTCTTTCTAATAAGAACAAATCTACTAGGATGAGATCCCAACCTCGAATGGTTATATTAGTGTAGATATTGTAAATAGTCTTTGGTGTGCTTTATATTAGTAATAAATAGGGCACCTCACCTTTATTTAAGGAGGGAATTTGTCCCACATGTTGTGGTTGAACCTCATATTTTGTCTTTAACAAAATATCCAACCAACAATACACACACACACACACACACACACACACACACACACACACACATACATGGATATATGTATGTATATCTATATATGTATATATAGACAAACACACACACATCTATGTGTATATATATGTATGTATGTATGTATGTATGTACACACACACACACACAGTGTGTGTGTAGATATATAGATACACGCACACCGTAGTGCCCACTTCCCTTTGACACCTTTTTTTATTATAATCATGATATTGCTGATTATATTATGGACATGATTATGGAACTTATTATAGTATGATGTTAGATGTTAAATCATGGATTATTGTTAACTTGATTCAAATATTACGATGCATGATGATTATTAGAAACATTTTGGATATTGATGATGATATACTGTTTGACATGGTTATATTATGGATGTTGTGCAGACTTGTGATATTTGGATATTGTGAGTAGACCTAGAAATGGAAATTATTGGATGATGATATAGTTGTTGATAAAACCATAAATGATATTGTTAAATTGCTTTGATGTTGTTGTGATTCATACATCTAAATGATTTTGGGAATTATATTTATATTATTTTGGATGTTTTGATATGGCCACGAGGCCGAAGGAGGTATTTGTGTTTTGTAAGTTAAAATATCACAACAAACATCGGGGGATTGGAGACCAACCACATTGGAATTCTAGATGAATTCAACAAGGTCACCATGGCAACTAGTATTTGTTTGTGCGTGTTTGTGTGTTAGGGATTCCCATGGGGGGGATCACCTTTAATTGTGACCAAGGGGTTTTGTGTATTTATTTATTTATACCCTTTGTTATGTTTGCATGTGTTCATTTTGTGGTGCATTGACCCTTTCATTATTTATTAATTGGTGTGTAATATTATGAGTAATCATGTTGTTAAGTTAATTAATTATAATATGTCACAAGAAAGTAATTAATAGATTTGTTGGCCATGATTAAAGATGTGTTTTTTTTTATTAAGGAAAATAGTTTTGAAGGGACTATACCCTGTATACAAAAGGGCTCAAAAGCCAGATAGTAAAGATGAGAGAAGCAGCCCAGAGAAGGGCAAAACAGTCAACCAAGGAAGGCTCAACAGCCAAATATTACAATATATGTGAAAAAAGGATCAAAACGTACAAAGATCCAGAGAAAAGAAGGCAAGATCAAAAAGAAACCAAAAGAGAAACAACATAAAGAGCTCCACCAAAAACAGCTCCAGAACGCTCCGATGATGACCACATCGCAGCCAAAAAATAGCATCACAACAGCCCGTTACTTGATGGCTCTGTCAATTTTGGTCTTGATAGCCTGCAGTGACATGAAGAAGGCAATGGCAGTGGCCTGAGAGGAGTCTTGCAAATCTGCTTGGGCAATTGCAATGTCCCTTTTCTCTTTAGGGCCCCATATGTCCTCATTAATCCCACTTAAACTGCAAACACTGTGGACATGTTGTTCAATGAAATTATAAATGCTTTTGAGGGTAGACAATATGCAGTCATTGCGGCTTTTAGCATTCCCCAATCTGCCATCTAAGGACTGAAGTTTCTTGAAGACTTCACCAATAACCCCCTCTTCCTCCTCACTTTGAAGGATCCTTTTACCCTTTGCTCTTTCCATGTTTTTTATAGCCCCTTTGAGCTCTTGTATCTCCTTCTCTAATCTGTCCACCCTATCCAGCAATTCCTCCTCTTTGGGCTCCTCCACCGGCTTGCTAATATGCAGGAGGTTTTCAGCTAGTTCCAAGTCTTTGTGACTCCTTAGGACTCATTGGGAAGCAGGGATTTTAGCTTTGAGGCTCTTGCTTTTCTTGCTGGAGACAACATCTTCATTCTTTCTTTTTAGCAGGGGTGGGAGCAGTGTGGGCAGGTGGAGGTATGGAGGAGGGAGGTGGGCTAGGATTCACGGGAGGGCAGCTGGAGAAATGGTGGTGAATCAAGAGGATAAGGCCCTGGTGCAAAGGGACAGCCCTAGAGTGGCTTTGAACTTCCCTTATAGATTTCTCCAGAGAGTTAATCAGATAGTGAGGAAAGCTGATAATGTTATTTCTACGAAAATGATTCAGAAAAATCAGATGCTTATGAGGTATAGTCACATATCTTCCTTCAAGGGTAACATACCTTACCACCATTTTGGCCAGTTCATCAAAAGGTTCAGGGATCGATGCCACCTTGAGGCCAGCAGTCACGAACTCAAGATTCTCCCCCTCTTCCAGAAATTTCTTGGTTTCCACCTCCCTGTCTACCTTCTTATTGAAGAATTTTGTGCCTTCCAGGCTGAGGCCCGTGATCTGAGCTATGAGCTCTTCCGTGATTTCCATTTTCATGTTACTATATTTGACTATTCTATTCTTCCAACCCTTGGCGAATTTGATAGAGATGTCTTGGTCGAAGCCTTGAATCCTTTCAATGAAATTAGACAGGCCCCCGATTTGCAGGTAATCCCAAAGCTCCGTGTTCTCTTTCCACTCAGGATTGTGGGTCGGTTCGGTTTTGCATGGCGGCCCCCCCATGTTTCCTCTGCTCCTTTTCCTATTCTCAATGGTAAAATAGCTACCAATGTGCGGGATAGGCCAAACTTTGATTTTGGTATTTGAATCTTTCCTTCCCGTGAAAGCCGGTTTAATTATTATGCTACACTTGTTATTATTGCCCCACTCCTCGGCTTTCCTCCTATGCCAAGAAATGATGACAGTCCAGCCCGCACAGATCGCAACAATCATCCAAATCTTTTGTGATGTCATCATCATGTACTTGGGGATCCGCACATTAGCGTCTAAAATACAGCCGTTAGTTATGATTTTCACTGCCATGTAGATCAATGATAATGGCTTTATTGACATGAGCGGGCAGAACGTCCCCCCCAATCCAAGTTTGAAAGGAATTATTAACACCGAAGTTAGCCAAACTGTCAGCGACCCTATTTCCTTCCCGGTAGGTGTGGGTGATTTGGACATTTTCAAAGCTTTTGCATATATCAATAGCTTCCTCAATATAATCCCTGATAGACCAGCTGGGGTGTTGCTTTTTATTCAGAAGATTGATAATATTTAGAGAATCACCTTCAATTATGATATTAGGAATATTACAATCTCTGGCAAGTCTAATACCCCAAAGAGCCACCATGGCTTGGAATAATGATTAGTCTGTCTACCCATTCTCCCAGAAAAAGCAACATAACAACCTCTTTGATCCTTGATGATTCCCCCTCCTCCAGAGTCACCCGGATTGCCCTTAGAGGCCCCATCAAAATTTAACTTGTGCCAATCAGTGGGGGGTTTAATCCATCGGACTGTGTTTCAGTCAGTACCATTGTTATTTCTATTGACAGTGGCAATATTCCATTCAGTCAGAATGCATTCTTCATTCTCCGGGTAGAGTCTATTTTTAGGGGGTTTAAATCTAGCAATATTATCTTGCACAACAATGATAATTTCCTTATAAACTTTGTTACAAGCCTGTCTATTGTTTCTGAAAATACTATCATTACGAGCCTTCCAGATTCTCCACATAGTGTGGGGCAGAACAAGTTGCCATAGCCTTTTCACCATGCAATGTTTAAACGGAGAGCTCCATTGCTCCCAAGCCTGAAGGCAGGTAAGGGGAAAAATCCATCTCAGATTAAATTTTGCAAAAACAAGCTGCCAAATTTTGGAAGCAATCTCACAATGGAGGAATAAATGCTTTATATCTTCAGCCTCTTGCTGACACATGCAACATCTATTCGGCATGATAAATCCCTTCTTGATGAGGTTGTCATTAGTTAGGATCTTGCCATTAATAATTAGCCACCAAAATAAGTTCACTCTAGGGGTTAGCTCCGGCATCCACAACTTGTGCCACTTAATTTCACTTTCCATGGATGTAAAGAAAGAATTATATCCTGATTTAACAGTGTACTCCCCATCAAAAGAATCTTTCCAGATGAGCTCATCTTTAAGATTTTGATTACTTATATGGATTAGGGAAAGTTGATTCTGGAGAGATATAATATCAGCCTGAATATTATCATTCTCCACTTTTAGCTGCTTCCATTTTCTTTTGTTTCCATCCCTCTCAATGTACCCCTGGATTTTGTGTCCATACTTTGCAATTAAGTTGTCTTTAATATGATCATAAGCAGAGATCCAGTTAGAATCCATCCACTTATCAGTCCAGAAGTTTATGTTTTGCCCATCTCCAAGCTTCCAGCTGCACCCCTGAGAGAGAATGTGTCTGCTGCGTAGAAGGTTGTTCCAGAAAATAGAACCACTCGGAAGGGACTGATCATATATGAAGGAAATCTTGTTTTGATTTGAAAGATATTTGATCTTAATCAGCTCTGTCCAAGGTCTGTGCTCTTTTATAAGCCTCCATCCTAATTTTGCAGTAAGGGCAGTACTCATATGTTTTATATCTTTGATGTCTAACCCCCCTAGTCTCTTAGGTTTACAAACCTGTTCCCAAGCCACAAGATGATATCTGAATCATCCTCAGTACCGTGCCACAGAAAGTGTTTTTGAATCTTCTCAATACTGTTCATCACAGTTGTAGGCATGCTGAACATTGACAGTATGTAAATAGGCAAATTTTGAAGCGTGCTTTTAACCAAAAGACACTTACCTGCACTTGAAAGAACGGCTCCTTTCCAGCCAGCCAACTTTCTTTGAAATCTCTTAATAAGATCATTCCATACCTCCACTGAAATCTTGCCAGTACTTAAAGGTAACCCTAAGTAAGTAGCTGGTAGAGAATTAATAGTGCATCCTAGAATATTAGCAATCTTTCTTTGCCTCTCCTCAGGAGTATTGAAGAAGTAAATAGAGCTTTTGTCAAAATTAACTTTCTGTCCCGAGGCTTCCTCATAAAATCTAAGGACAGTTTTAATGGCCTTTGCCTCAATAATAGAAGCCATTAGAAGCAGCAAAGTGTCATCAACAAACTGCTGATGAGAGGAGATCTGATTACCAGTAGTTGGAGGGAAGCCTTTTATCATGCCAATGTCAATAGCTTTGGAAATAGATCTGCTTAAACTGTCAGCCATAATAATGAATAAAAGAGGGGAGATTGGGTCGCCTTGCCGTATACCTCTATTACTGGCAAAAAAACCCACAGGTTCCCCATTAACAACCACAGAGAATCTAGAGGTAGAGATGCAAGAGTGGATGATTTTTCTGAATTTGCTTTGAAAGCCAAATTTGGATAGGACCTCATCCATGAATCTCCAGGAGACTCTGTCGAAAGCTTTATGCATGTCAAGTTTGATGGCCATCCCTGCCTTTTTACTTTTATCCATAGAATGTATAGTTTCATGAACCATGATAATTCCATCTTGGATAATTCTTCCCTGGATGAATCCGCTCTGCTATTGAGAAATGATCTCCATGAGAATAGGTTGCATTCTAGTGGTGAGAATCTTTGTGAAGATCCTATAAATGACATTAACCAAACTGATAGGCCTGAAATCTTTGAAGTCTTTTGCATCCAACTTTTTCGGGGCAAGCACAATGTGTGTATTATTTAGTTCTTTAATAAGATTTCCCGTTCTGTAAAATTCATTAACAGCTTTCAAGAGATCTTCAGAGCATATTTCCCAACATCTTTGGTAAAAGTTAGCCGAGAAGCCATCTGGACCTGGAGCCTTATCCCCTTCTAAAGCAAAGACAGCCTTTTTTAATTCCTCAATGGTGATAGTTTTTGAAATACTTTTAAATCTCTCACCGGTAAGTTACGTGATGTGTAAGTTAACTTTTGAGTGTGAAACACTCCACCTTCTTGGAAATTCGAAATTGTCCTTGGAGGCTGATTTTGGAGGCTTGTGTTAACTTGTCCCATACCTCTTAAATTTAATTACCAGCCATACCTATGGTTAGGGAGTTGAGATTAGACTTTTGTGATGTTTTTTGAGAAGGCAAATTGTAGGTTTTAATTGCACTTTTCTTACATGATTTAATTTCAGTCCTTTGGGGTGTGGGTTGGATTTGAGTGTGTAAGTAAATTGTTATATTATTCACCCACCTAGTTATTGTGCATTGGAGAATGAAGTTGAATTTTGGGTTGGGGTTGAAGATGTGTGATATGGCATCCTACATGGATCTGCCTCATCCTCTTCCCTTCCCTCTTCTATAAAATTCGAATGGCTTGCCTTGTTTTGGGGTTGCTTCATTTTTGGAGACTTCCTTATTGTTTTGTTGTTGTGAGCTCTTGCTTTGAAGAAGTTTTATTGGGAAGATTGTTGCATGCTTTGTGCTTGGTTGTTTTTGGATTGCTTGCATTGGGATAAAGCTTGTTGTTTTGGAACTTGGAACAACTCCATCATGGAGAGGTAGGATCTTAACTCTTGAAATGCTCTTCTTTTATGAATGTAAGTGTTAATGTATGAATGTTTTGGCATGGTTGTGGGCTGTTGGGTAGATGGCCTAGGAATGGTGTAGGAGAAGACTATGGGGTTATTTTGTGGGAGGCACAAGTGTGTTTTAGGGAGGTATAAGAGTGGAGGGAGTTGGGATTTGGGTTCCACCTTAAAAAGAAATAGCTTGCATTTATTTACTCGTTATGGGGTATCATAAGAGGTTGGGGAGGTATAAGTAAAGGTGAGGAATAAGGGGTAATTGGGGGAGGCATAAGGGCATGTCAAGGATTTGAAATGGTATATATATATATATATATATATATATATATATGGTTTTTATCTTGGTGGTGATACCCATTTCCCCCTTAGCAGTATAAGAAACATCCCCATAGTTTCTTGCTCCTATGGCTTGATTGTTGAAGCCTCAATAATGTTTGTCATGTTTTAATGTAGTTGTAAACTAAATTTTGTTTTTAGATTGTGTTTTTGTTGTGAATGTTGCTTGTGTGTTTGTGGAAGCCTATTGTTGACATGAGTTAGATCACATCTTTTATTGCACTATGGTTGGGGCTTGGTGTCCAATGAAGAAGGATGAATTCTCCTCTTCATTTGATGTTTTGGTTGGGTGGAGATCATTGCCTTTACCCTACTCTTGTTGTGATCAAATTGGAAGAATGAGAAATCTACATGTTGTTGTTTTGGAGCTGAGATATAGACAATTTGATAGTCCTTTGTGAAATGAAATCTTATTGTAGCCCCTTTCCCACTTGAAGTGGATGATCTATGTATTCATTATCATGGAAAGATACTATGTATTGGCAATGAAAGTGGAAATTTGAAATGTAAAAGAGTTATACTCTATATTCTTTGTTGGAAAGAATGAGAAAGAATGATACTTGTTTTGTATGTTGTATTTTGAAATCAAATGGAAAGGAGGTTGTAAGAGTTTCATTTGAATTAATGAAAGTGGTTTTTTCTTGTCCATATGATATTATATCATTGGAAATATGTGTTTAACATACACTATGAAATCCATGTTTGGAAAGTGGAAAGTGAAACACGTGAGGGAAAATGTATTATTCTCGCATTGTATATAATATATGTTTTTGGAAAGAATAAAATAAGGAAGTTGTAAAGTTGTCTTTTGGAATAGATAAAGGATTGCATAATCTTCCTCAAATTGTATCATTGTGTTGAATTTAATCATTTAGATGCGAGTTGTAATCTCTGTTTGAAAGGAAGTGTAATACTTTGTTTCTTTGAAATATGTGAAAGTTGGAAACCAGAGATGTATCTTAGTTTTGAATAGTTGGATTGAATCAACTAAATGCATTAGATTAGGTTTGGAACACATTATAATACTTGGAAGAAGACAATGGAAAATAGACCTTTAAAAAAAATTGAAATCTGTCTTGTATTTCCTATTGACAATTATTTAATCCCAAATGCTCAACCAAATCTACAAAAAAGGAATAACAAATGAAACATTAGTTTGGGCATAATACGATATAATTGAACTCATTTAGATATTAACACTTAAGGAAATGTAAATGTTAAAATTACAAATCAATCAATCAAATTGAATCTTTAAATCTCTCTTAAATACACCTAAGAACAATTTTCCATGTCTATTTGACATGTTGAGAGAGGGACAAGAACAAATTTAACAAGTTAAAATTTACCAGTTTGCACTGTAAAAGCCTGCAGAATGTTTTCACAAAATTGACCCCTTAAAATTTATCAAAATCGAAAATGAATGATCTCTATGTAAAGAGGACGTTGAGATATTTCCATAAAGTCCTTGTTTTCCCAAAACTGAGCCCTCTATCAAAAGTTATGGCCTTATGAATTTTTCCTTCACTTGGCGTCAAAAAAAAAAATTTGGGAAAAATTTCCTTGGCGGGCCTGCGGCACGAAATTTTCCCTTAGGGCTTTGGAAAAATTTTGGGAAAATTTTCCTAATTTTCCATGCTGACCTACAGCCAATTAGAGTGTGCCACATGGCACCATGAGGTGTCAGCAGAGAGGCGGATCCCCTTTTTAACTTAGCGCTCTGGGAAATTTTGGGAAAATTTTCCAAATTTTCCCCGTCGCCCCATCGGCCCGCAACCAATCAGGTGATGCCACATGGTGTCATGAGGTGTTGGAAGAGGAGAGTGTCCCTTTTTTCCTTGGGAATTTCAGATACTTTTGGGAAAATTTTCTAAAGTCTCCCCATTGGCCGTAGCTAATTAGGAGTCATCACGTGGCATCGCGAAGTGCCAGTGGAGACACGAGTGAATACTACCCTCTTCGCCCTTCGGGGTGTTAGAAAATTTTCTCCCCACCACCCTACTTTCCCTGCATGTCTTAGGAGGCACCACGTGTCCCTTGTAGACTCAAGGGAGCGTGGGCATAACATTGGCTTATCACCCCGCATGGGAAATTTTCCAAAATATTTCTCGTCGTCCCTGTATTTCTGCGTGGCTTAGAAGACATCACGTGTCTCTCATGGACTCACGGGAGCGCAGTGCAAAGGTGGCATTTTGCTCCCCTACGTAGAAATTTTTTTCCAAATTTCTCCCGCGGCCCCAGCCGACCCAACTACCCTCCCGGGAAGAATTTCTCCCCAGGGCCCGCATGCCTACTCTTGGGGAAAATTTTCAACCTAAGAGCCCGCCAGACCCATAACTCGAAAAATATGAGGAGTTAGGAGGACTTCTTTATATCACTGGAAAGGTGAGGAAATTTCCTATCCAATGGGAGTGATTTAGGGAAATTTTAAATGTGTTAATTTTGAGAAAAATCAAGTTGAACCTTTAAGCCTGTTAGAGAGTGGGTATGGTGAGGAATTACCCTTTGAACCTTATTGAACCTTCTAACCCTAAAATTTGGACCTTATGACCTCTAATAATTGTTAATAAAATAAAATCATGTTCTAGTGAATTAGAATTGTTCTAGAACTTGTTAGTGACAGTTTTTGCCTTGTAATCCAGTTGTAGACTCTTTTAAACAAAAATATATATTCCATAATTTTCCTAATTAATCCTAGGTTGTTCTTGGGTCTCAAGTGGGTTGTTTTAGTGGGCGTTACACTTGGTATTAGAGAAGTGGTTCAAAATCTTGGGCCATTGGGCACACTAGAAAACTTGAGACATGAACCTTAAATCTAGCACACTTTTAAATCTAGAAAACAACTTGGTTTAGAAGTTGCATATTTTAGTAAACATGGAAACTAAATAAAACTTAGAAAGGTGAACTAACTCTCACCTTGGTCTATGCAGGAGGCGCAGATGGGACGAGGGGTCTTTTCACATAGACCTAGACTTACCACCACCAGATCATGCTATAGCAGCCATCCTACCCTAGATTTTATAGACTCTTTAGGATGTTAATGCCACTCTACACGGAGGATCAGTAGGAGGGCATGCAGCCAGACATGATAGAGTCCCTTCCATTGAGGGTCATGTATCACCTCGACCTAGCGAGGAGCATGGAGGAGAGAACTCCCATGCAGATTTAGCCAAAGCTGAGTCACCACAGAGGGAGCAGGGTGACTGAGTTTCAAGACATAGAGAGGGTCTCAAAGCCCTAGACTTAGGGATGAGCGTGTAGAGAGACCTAGAGGTTGTCAGACCATAGCTACAGATCACATCAGGGAGATCCTAAAGCTTTGGCCATCACATTATTCTGGTGACATAGGTGGATTTCAGGAAGAGGCTTGGTTAGTGAGCTTGAGTGGGTGCTTTAAGCTCTGTCCTTGTTCTAGAAACACAAAAGATCGTGTTGCCGAATCCATCAACTAAAGGATGGAGTTGGTGTCTGGTAGCGGACAGAGGAGCAGAAGCTCCATGTTGATTATGAGATAGTTACCTAGGAACTCTTTGAGGAGTGTTTTAGGACAAGATATTTGTCACGAGGTTCATATAACGTGGATAGATGAGTTCCATGACCTCCGATAGGCATCTCTCACAGTGGCTGAGTATGAGAGTAGATTTCTGGATCTACTCTAGTATGTTGGTTATATGTAGGATGAGCAGGTGTGAATTCACAGGTTCATCCAGGGCATGAATCTAGACATTGGAGGTGCAATGCAGATCCATTGTCCACAGACTTTAGCTAAGGCCGTCGAGAAGGCCTATATAGCAAAGGAGACTCGGGAAAGAATTAACAAGCTAGAGATCGAGTCCGAGCTGCATACAATAGGTGCGGGACAAAGATCGAGGGGCCGATACCTTTCCTTGTGGTGGATAGGGTTCAACATAGTCATCTTTTAGACCACAAAGCAGCAGCAGCAACAGCCCGCCCACCTTATAGACCTCCACAGAGATTTGATGCACAGAGAGGTTAGAGTATGGGGCCTCCTCCTAGGGTCCCATCAGGACATAGGGTGCCCAGAGAGCTCACTCAACGGGAGCTCGCTAGTAGAGACCTCTACATACCACAGCTAGATCACCAAGATCCACACCACAGACCTCCAGAGTACCGGCCAGACCTGCTACATAGGGGAGAGGATCAGGTGGTTGTTTTGGATGTGGTGTTACCAAACATTTTTGGAGAGACTACCCACATAACCCTAATAACAAGGGTAAGACATAGATATTAGAGCCTACTATTGGTGATATGGGGCATAGTCATAGGATGTATGTAGTGGTTAAGAACTGCCAAATAGAGAATCGAGTACGCTTATTGAGACCACAAGTAGCATTGGTGGTATTCCTACCTCCATTTTGTTTGATTCTGGTTCTTCTGATTCTTTTATTGCACCATATTTAGTAGAGCAATGCAAGCTGGTGGTAGTTAGGAAAGGTCATAGTTGGGATGTTGAGATGGCTTCTGGAGCCAAGATCTCTGTAGACTCCTTAGTTAAGGAGTGTGTGGTAGATTTGGGACCTTTCACCACTACCTTGGATCTATGTATCCTTCCTTTGGGCTCTTATGGAGTCATCTTGGGTATGGATTGGTTTTTCAAAATACAGGGCCAGGATGGATTATTACCACAAGATTATATCTTGTGCAGATGATTTGGGAGTTGAGTCGGTGATTTTAGGGGTCAGGAGACCCGTTTCTATTCACACCATCTTTTCTATGCAGCTTAAGTGGTGTGTGTGATGGGGTTATCAGTTGTATGCTATTACATTTAGTGACAGATCAGAGGATGGATCTAGTGGACCATCACTAGATGATCACCCCATTTTGAGAGAGTTTGCAGATGTCTTTCCAAGGGAGCTACCAGGGTTACCACCCCCACGTGAGATTTATTTTCATATAGATCTGGTTCTGGGATCAGATTCTATCTCACGAGCACCTTATCAAATGACCAAACTAGAGCTTTGTGAGCTCAAGTTGCATCTTGATGGCCCTTTGGAGAAAGGCCTTATCCACCCTAGTGTATCCCCTTGGGGAGCACCAGTGATCTTTGTAAAGAAGAAGGATAGATCCTTGTGGTTTTGTATTGATTACCACCATTTGAATAAGGTAACGATCAAGAATCATTATCCCCTTTCACACATTGATGATTTATTCGATCAGATGAAGGGAGCCATAGTTTTCTCTAAGATAGACCTTAAGTCAGGCTACCATCAGCTAAGGATTTCAGAGGTGGACATTCATAAGACCACCTTCCATATGAGATATGGCCACTATGAGTTCATAGTGGTGCCTTTTGGTTTGACGAATGCCCCCACAGTGTTTATGGGTTTGATGAATGGGGTATTTAGGACCTTTTAGATCACTTCGTGCTCATCTTCCTTGATGAAATTTTGATTTAATCACGTATGCGTGATGAGAACGAGGGGCACATTCACCAAGTTCTTCAAAGGTGTCTCTGAGAGTAGCATCTTTACGAACTTGGAGAAGTGTGCATTCTTTCATATGGAGGTGTAATATTTGGGTCATATGATTTCGGGAAGGTATCACCATCTATCCTTCCAAGATTAGAGCTATTATGTATTTTTCAAAGCACCCAGACTATTATGACCGAGGTGCGCATCTTCATGGGATCAGCAGGACTTACTACCAGAGATTTGTTTAAGACTTCTCTCGGATTGCACACCCCGTCACTTTCCTTCGAGGAAAGGGAAGGAATTTTTTTGGTCGGATAGGTGTGAGCTAGCCTTTAGTACATTGAAGAAATGTCTCACTACAATACCTATTCTTGTAGTGCCAAATCCACAGGGTGAGTTTTTCATTTACACGATGCTTCTTTGCAAGAATTAGAGGTGTGTTAATGCGTAGAAGGGTAAGAGTAGTGGCTTTTGAGTCTCACAAACTCAAAGATTATGAGCTTAATTATCCGAATCATGATCTTGAGCTTGCAGTAGTTGTGCACACTTTGGTTCGATGGAGGAACTTTCTTCTTGGTTAGAGATTCACACTCAGGACAAATCACTTGAGTCTTCGCCACCTCTTCACACAACCCAATCTCAACGCTCGTTAGTGGCGTTAGATGGAATTGCTTTGTGAGTATGATATGGAGATCAAGCATGTAAAGGGGAAGTTTGATGGTTTCTCACTAGAGGAAAATGGCCTTCTCAGGCACAAAGGCTGGATTTATGTTCCCAGAGAGGGAGGCTTAAGGCGGACATCTTGGCGAGAGGCACATCTTGCACTCTATTCAGCCCACCCTAGGGTGAAGAAGATGCACGCCCCTTGAGATAGTTGTATCATTGGAGAGGACTTCATAGAGACATGGCCCGATTCATGTCATGATGTTTAGAGTGCCAAAATTGAAGGCCGAGAATCAACATCCAAATTGGTCTTCTCTTTCCTTGTGCTATACCGGAGTGGAAATGGGACACCATTTCTATGGATTTCATTGTTGGGCTATGGGTGTCGATATATCACCACGACGCCATCATGGTCACGAGTTGATAAATTGACAAAAGTGGCTCACTTTTCTTTGATAAAGACCACTTATACCGCCAAAGGTGCGGTGACACGAGTGTATCTTGATAAGATTGTTAGGTTACATGGGATTCCACAAAGATCATTAGTGACTGTGATCCTTTGTACACTTCCCATTTTTGGAATACCATGCAGCACGCCCTCAAGGTGAAGATCAATTTTAGCATAGCATATCACCCCCGAGACAAATGGACAGACTGAGTCGATGAATCATATTTTAGAGGATATGCTCAGGGATGTATGTGATGAATCAAAGAGTCTAGATGGGAGGAGTACATGTACTTGGTGGAGTTTGCCTACAATAATAGTTTTTAGAGTTCTATAGGCATGGCTCCTTTTCAATTTTGTATGCAGAGAGAGCAGACACCTCTTAGTTGGGACAGTTAGCGTTGACATGTGGTTTCTCTTGGACCAGCTTTGTTGCACAGACATGGAGCAAAGATGTGTTTTTATCGACAAAGACGCAGGGAGGCACAGGGATAGACGAGAAGAAGTAGGCGAGATCATCATAGGACCAACCGTAGTTTTTATGTGGGCATGAAGGTGTTCCTTCGCCTCGAGCCACATAAGAGCCCTATCCATTATGGAAAAGGTTCTAAGTTAGCTTCTAGATTCATGGGTCCTTTTGAGATATTGGAGCGTATTGGCCCTTTGGCCTATCATCTAGCATTGCCACCAACTTTTTCACGTACATGATGTGTTTCATGTTTTAGTTCTTAGAGATATGTTGCATATACTTCTCATGTGTTAGATTGGACATCATTGTAGAGTGCGGGATCAGGGGTAGGTGTTGGTGGAGCCCATTCACATCCTAGATCGCAGGAACCTAGGCCTTCAGGAAGGGAGGTTGATCAGTCTCCAGGTTCAAAGTGGGGACAAATATGATGAGACTACAACTACATGGGAGGATGCTACTTTTCTACGAGTTTAATTTCCATACTTGTTATAGTGACTTCCAGGAGGAAGTCGAGTCTAAGGGGAGGGGGATGTAGTGCCCACTTCCCTTTGACACCTTTTTTATACTAATCATGATATTATTGATTATATTATGAACATGATTATGGACCTTATTATAGTATGATGTTAGATGTTAGATCATGGATTATTTTTGAATTGATTCGGTTATGATGCATGATGATTATTAGAGACATTTTAAATATTGATGATGATAAACTGTTTGACATGGTTATATTATGGATGTTGTGTGGACTTGTGATATTTGGATATTATGAGTAGACCTAGAAATGGAAATTATTGGATGATGATATAGTTGTTGATAAAACCATAAATGATATTGTTAAATTGCTTTGATGTTGTGATTCATACATTTAAATGATTTTGGGAATTATATTTATATTATTTTAGATGTTCTGATATGGCCATGAGGCCGAATGAGGTATTTGTGTTTTGTAGGTTAAAATATCACAACAAACATCGGGGATTGGATACAAACCACATTGGAATTCTAGATGAATTCAATAAGGTCACCGTGGCAACTAGTATTTGTTTGTGCATGTTTTTGTGTGTTAGGGATTCCCATGGGGGGATCACCTTTAACTGTGACCAAGGGGTTTTGTGTATTTATTTATTTGGACCCTTTGTTATGTTTTCATGTGTTCATTTTGTGGTGCATTGACCCTTTCATTATTTATTAATTGGTGTGTAATATTATGAGTAATCATGTTGTTAAGTTAGTTAATTAAAATATGTCATAAGAAAGTAATTAATAGAGTTGTTGGCCATGATTAAAGATGTGTAAGTGATGTGTAAGTTAACTTTTGAGTGTGAAACACTCCACCTTCTTGGAAATTCGAAATTGTCCTTGGAGGCTGATTTTGGAGGCTTGTGGGACAAGTTAAACTTGTCCCATACCTCTTAAATTTAATTACCAACCATACCTACGGTTGGGGAGTTGAGATTAGACTTTTGTGATGTTTTTTTTTTTTTTGAGAAGGCAAATTGTAGGTTTTAATTGCACTTTTCTTACATGATTTAATTTCAGTCCTTTGGGTCATGGGCTTGGATTTGAGTGTGTAAGTAAACTGTCATATTATTCACCCACCTAGTTATTGTGCATTGGAGAATGAAGTTGACTTTTGGGTTGGGGTTGAAGATGTGTGATATGGCATCCTACGTGGATCTACCTCATCCTCTTCCCTTCCCTCTTCTATAAAATTTGAATGGCTTGCCTTGTTTTGGGGTTGCTTAATTTTTGGAGACTTTATTCTTTGGAAAATTCCTTGTTGTTTTGGGAGCTCTTGCTTTGAAGAAGTTTTTTTAGGAAGATTGTTGCATGCTTGTGCTTGGTTGTTTTTGGATTGCTTGCATTGGGATAAAGCTTTTGTTTTGGAACTTGGAACAACTCCATCATGGAGAGGTAGGAGTTTGACTCTTGAAATGCTCTTCTTTTATGAATGTAAGTGTTAATGTATGAATTTTTGGCATGGTTGTGGGTTGTTGGGTAGATGGCCTAGGAATGGTGTAGGAGAAGACTATGGGGTTATTTTTGGGAGGCACATGTGTGTTTAAGGGAGGTATAAGAGTGGTGGGAGTTGGGATTTGGGTTCCACCTTACAAATAAATAGCTTACATTTCTTTACTCATTATGGGGTGCCATAAGAGGTTAGGGAGGCATAAGGAAATGTGAGGAATAAGGGGTACTTGAGGGAGGCATAAGGGCATGTCAAGGATTTGAAATGATATATATATATATATATATATATATATATATATATATATATATATATATATATATATATTTGGTGGTTTGTTCTTAGGTGGTGATACCCATTTCCCCTTGGGAGGCATAAGTAGCATCCCCCATAGTTTCTTTCTCCTTTGGCTTTCTTGATGAAGCCTCATTAATGTTTTTCATGTTTTAATGTAGTTGTAAACTACATTTTGTTTTGGACTGTGTTTTTATTGTGAATGTTGCTTGTGTGTTTGTGGAAGCCTGTTGTTGCCATGAGTTGGATCACATCTTTTATTGCACTATGGTTGGGGCTTGGGGCCAATGAAGAAGGATGACTTCTCCTCTTCATTGGATGTCTTGGTTGGGTGGAGAGCATTGCCTTTCCCCTACTCTTGTTGTGATCAAATTGGAAGAATGAGAAATCTACATGTTGTTGTTCTGGAGCTGAGATATAGACAATTTGATAGTCCCTTGTGAAATGAAATCTTATTGTAGCCCCTTTCCCACTTGAAGTGGATGATCTGTGTATTCATTATCATGGAAAGATACTATGTATTGGCAATGAAAGTGGAAATTTGAAATGTAAAAGAGTTATACTCTGTATTCTATGTTGGAAAGAATGAGAAAGAATGATACGTGTTTTGTATGTTGTATTTTGAAATCAAATGGAAAGGAGGTTGTAAGAGTTTCATTTGAATTAATGGAAGTGGTTTTTTCTTTCCATATGATATTATACCATTGGAAATATGTGTTTAACATACACTATGAAATCCATGTTTGGAAAGTGGAAAGTGAAACATGTGAGGGAAAATGTATTATTCTACCCTATATATAATATATGTTTTTTGAAAGAATAAAATAAGGAAGTTGTAAAGTTGTCTTTTGAAATAGATAAAGGATTGTATAATCTTCCTCAAATTGTATCATTGTGTTGAATTTAATCATTTAAATGTGAGCTATAATTTCATTTGAAAGGAAGTGTAGTACTGCTTTCTTTGAAATATGTGAAAGTTGGAAACCAGAGATGTATCTTAGTTTTGAATAGTTGGATTGAATCAACTAAATGCATTAGATTAGGTTTGGAGCACATTATAATACTTGGAAGAAGACAATGGCAAATAGACCTTTTAAAAAAATGAACTCTGTCTTGTATTTCCTATTGACAATTATTTAATCCCAAATGCTCAGACCGAATCTGCAACAAAGGAATAACAAATGAAACATTAATTTGGGCATAATAAGATCTAATCGAATTC
Source organism: Taxus wallichiana var. yunnanensis (assembly GCA_018340775.1). Classification (NCBI taxonomy): domain Eukaryota; kingdom Viridiplantae; phylum Streptophyta; class Pinopsida; order Cupressales; family Taxaceae; genus Taxus; species Taxus wallichiana. The sequence goes on along the minus strand of CM031241.1, from coordinate 655,117,993 downwards.
ATCTAGATATTAACACTTAAGGAAATGTAAATGTTCAAATTGTAAATCAATCAGTCAAATTGAATCTTGAAATCTCTCTTAAATACACCTAAGAAAAATTTTCCATGTCTATTTGACATGTTGAGAGAGGGACAAGAACAAATTTAACAATTTAACAAGTTAAAATTTACCAGTTTGCACTATAAAATCTTGCAGAACATTTTCACAAAATTTACCCCTTAAAATTTATCAAAATAAAAAATTAATGATCCTATGTAAAGAGGACATCGAGAGATTTCTATAAATTCCTCGTTTTCCCAAAACCAAGCCCTCTATCAAAAGTTATGGCCTTCTGAAGTTTTTCTTTCACTTGGCGTAAAAAAAAAAATTTGGGAAAAATTTCCTTGGTGGGCCCGTGGGCCCGAATTTTTCCCTTAGGGCTTCAAAATTTTGGGAAAATTTTCCTAATTTTCAATGCCGACCCACATCCAATCAAGGGGCTTCCACGTGGCACCATGAGCTATCATTAGCGAAGGGCGGATCCCCTTAACTTAGCGCTCTTAAGAAATTTTGGGAAAATTTTCCAAATTTTCCCCATCGCCCCTTGACAACCAATCGATTGATGCCATGTGGCATCACGAGGCATCGGTGGCAGTGGGTCCCTTTTTTTTCTCCTTAGACGTTTCGAGACTTTTGGGAAAATTTTCTAAAGTCTCCCCACCGCCATAGTTAATCAAGAGCTGCCACGTGCATCGCAAGGTGCCGGCGGAGGCACGGGTGAATGCTACCCTCTTCACCCTTTGGGGTGTTAAAAAAACTTTCTCCCCATTATCCCACTTTCCCGCATGGCTTAGGAGGTGCCACGTGTCCCTTGCAAACTCACGGGAGCGCGGGTGCAACGTTGTCTTCTCGCCCTGCGCGAGAAATTTTCTAAAATACTTCCCGCCGCCCTGTATTTCCTGCGTGGCTTAGAGATGCCACGTGTCTCTCACGCACTCGCAGGAGCGTAGGTGCAAATGGCATTTCACCCCCATGCGGAAATATTTTTTTTCCAAAATTCTCCCGCAGCCCCGCCACCCAACTACTCCCGGGAATAATTTCTCCCCTAGGCCCGTAGGCCCATTCTTGGGGAAAATTTTCACCCCAAGGCCCACCGGCCCATAACTCAAAAAATATGATGAGTTATGAGGACTTATTTATATCAATGGAAAGGTGAGGAAATTTCCTATCTAATGGGAGTGATTTAGGAAATTTTGAATGTGTTAATTTTGAGAAAAATCAAGTTGAATCTTAAAGCTTGTTAGAGAGTGGGTATGGTGAGGAATTACCCTCTAAACCTTATTAAACCTTCTAACCCTAAAATTTGGACCTTATGACCTCTAATAATTGTTAATAAAATAAAATCATGTTCTAGTGAATTAGAATTGTTCTGGAACTTGTTAGTGATAATTGTTGCCTTGTAATCCGGTTGTAGACTCTTTTAAACAAAAAAATTTATTCCATAATTTTCCTAATTAATCCTAGGTTGTTCTTGGGTCTCAAGTGGGTTGTTTTAGCGGAGTGTTACACACACACACAAACATATATATGTATATGTATGTATGTATGTCTATATATATATATATATATATATATATATATATATAATGAACTTTGGGTTGGTTCATATCTTATGGGTTGTCCTTAATGCAACATAATAAACTACAAAATCCTATATAAGTAAGTAGAATAGACTTATTAATCCACCTGACACTTTTAGGAGAATTCATTGCAAAGAAAGATTCCTAAATCATAAATAGCTCTCCTAAATTTCATAAAAGTGGTAGAACAACCTAAGATCATCCTATACACATGTGCGATTCAAAATTAACTAGGCTCAAGAGCCAAGTATATCATCTATAGACATCCCAAGTTAAGCCAATTCATAACAAGGGTAAGCCAATACAAAAAATTACTATAATTTTTAAGGCATAAGGGAACAAATTTATCATTTGAAAGTATAACACATTACATCAAAATCATGAAGGTTACATTCTAATTTATCTATAATTATGCATGTTATCTTTGAGTCAAGGACACAAGGAAAGGTAGGCGTTGTCTTTTATTTACATACACAATTTCACATACTGATTAGGATAACTACATGATATTTCTCTCTCCTTTAAGGAGATGTAGATTAGTTCATAGACTAGATCAACTAGGGTTAGTATAACTCTACTAAGAAAATTTTATCTCCTTTTGTTATAAAATTAGGTTCATGAACTATAAGTGGATGGATATATGGTTTTCATCTATTGGAGGTCACTATAAGAGGTTTCATACATTTACAAACCTTAACATCAAAAAAATAATTACATTTCTAAGCCACCAAAACCATTTCGAGTTATAAAGTGCTATAATATCCATGTCAAAAATGTACAACTTAGGTTTAGATTGTAACCCACTATAGGACATGTCATATAGTTCCATATCTTCTTTGTTTGTAGTGACAATATTAGATATGAAGCATCTCCAAGTAATTTTCAGCCTTCTTAATTACTCTACGCTCCTAAATCACACCTTTTCTTCTTTGATAAAATAAGTACAATTCCCTATTTTTTAATAAATCATTTAAATCATTATATCTTGAAAATTGCTTTAGGAGATAATTCTAGTTTATACGTTAATGTTTATGAATTTATAGAATATACACCATTTACAATCCTTACACCTTTAAATAAATATGAAACTAATATATCCCATACCATTATTTATTTGTTTGGGGTGTAAACACCAAGTGCCAAATTACCAAATTTTAGATACTACATAGCCCAATGCTAGATGGTGATATGTTAGCCTAATATTATATGGTGATATAACAACCTAATACTAGATGATTATGTAACAACATGATACTCTTTCCCACACAATATATTCTCACATTCCTTAGCCATTGTAATCATTATAATATCCTTTTAATGGCATTTTACACACTTTAGTTTCTCATATACTTGATTTTATATATCTCTATAGAAATTTAATATATTTATTTTTCATGTGATTTGCAAGGTCATCGTAGGATTGGCTAGGAGTAAAATTCTTCAATTTCACACAACCTACTATGATTGGGATGAGAATGTTTTGTTTAATTATAAACTAACACTAAATCATGACTATATTAAAAGAAGGTAATTATAGTATTGCCCAAAATTTTATCATATGGCTCTTGGAAATAATACTTTAGCATTTATCGTAACAAATAACACTATCCCATTTACCAACTTATATGATACACTTAAAATATCCTTCCCTATCTTACACCTTAACTCCACTAGGCATTGAATTGTATTTTAGCTTAGCACTTCATTAATCAATACACCTTATATAGAACATGTATTTATACTTTTTGTAAAACACCTCTTATCTCATATATAGTTCCAAATTATGTTTGGATGGATTTGTGGGCCCAAGATAGGTTTGACCAATGAATCTCTCCCATGTTGAAAAACATATTCCTTATACATATAATGGTAATATTTTTAAATATATAAGTTGTATCTTTTCATTTAGGTTCGATCGAGAAGGAAATGATTTGCACAAGTCAATCCATATAAACACATGGAACCTTACTTATTATGTGCATCTTAGGATCCCATACTAAATAACACTCTAAGAAGGTCATACGGCCGAGAAATAGAAGTAATTCTCTCTTAGAGTACATTATAAAAAATCTAATAAAATATGAATAGATATTTATTTCTACCCTAGATCACACATTTATATTGCATTACAATCAAGTTAAGGATCATTTCCAAGTGTTTAGTGACTAATAATTACACCGTATTGTTTTGCATTTTCTAACCTCCACACCATCATAGAAATTAAAGAGCTACATGTGGCTTGTTTTTTTTTGGCATATTTGGGTCAAAGCATATAGCTATATCCAACTTTTTGCACTTTTTTACCTTTATAAAAATACTTCCCACAACCAAAACATGACAAAAACATGTAAAATTACCAAACACGTATTGTTCAAGAGTTTATATATACCAAGTTGTAGGCTTGCACAATTTATCTTGAAACTTTTACATTTTTATGATATGTTTAAATTTATTTAATAGTAAGATTTGAAAATTATTTTTGGCCACCAAGTGCATCAAAATTATATGCTTTATCTAATTTTTATGTAGTGTAATACTCATTGTATCCGTGGGTGTATAGTTAGGTAACTCAACTCAAATAATACTAAAAAAATTAGGTCAAAAAAGAGGAGAGTTTTGGCTTGAAGATAAAATAAGGTACATATAGGTATATAATCATTATTATAGAGATTAAAATATAAGAAAAATGTCCCGAGACACAAACAAAAAAGGTTCCATATGCATATTACTCGATCACAATAAAAGAAGACAAATTTTTCAACCCTTGGAAATATTTGGTAGGTGAATATATCCCTAGAAGAATGATCGTATCACGTAATTAGTTTTAGGATCCCATATTTCATAAGTAGGTTTTGACACATTAAAAAAACTTCTCATCTAATTCTCGATCACTTTTATACATTTTGATCCTAATTTAGGGTGAATATGTTCCTAACCCTAACCACTTGTTACTATTCATAATATGGTGAAAATTTCATTTTAGGAAAATTTGAAAAGGTGATTTTTTCGGAGCGGGTCGGTGTCCTGTTCGCCTAAAATATACAGTATATTTTTTTTTGGGTCGTCTTCGCCTTCATTTGAAAACATCTCCTATAAAAACCTAGGTGATTCACCGGGTAGTATACCACAAGTAGCTTACCAAATTACCAATACCATGAAGTTTGAACTCGCATACTCTTAAGCACCGAGATTCTGTTGTTAGCCGTTAACTGTTAGGGTTAGTTGTTGATGCGCGACAGGGATATAGTTGATGCGTGAAAAAGAGGTATTGCAGACATGTGACAAGGAGATATTGCAGATGCATGACAAAGGGTAAGTAGTGATGCATGATAAAGAGTTGATGCGTGATGAAGAGAGTTGACGCATGACATGGCATAAGCATAAGCGATTGATGCGCGATAGGGGATTTGACATGCGACGAGAGCATAGAGACAGTTGATGCCTTGGTGACGTGCGTGTGACATTTTCATTTGATTGACCCTTTTGACACCCAACATAGATTATTGATGGGCTTTTGATGATGTATGACAAAGGGTTAGTTGTTGACGTGCAACAGGAGTCACTACTTGGTTCTTTTGCTGATGCAGACTCTGTTCAAAATAATGGAAGGTGCTAGTCCTAAGAATGTGAAGACCCTAAAAGTAACTAAGAAATCTTAGAAATCATTGTTCAAGTATTTTGGAAACTCTATGGATACAGATATTGAAAATACCAACAACCATAAAGATGCCACCAGAAAGAATCAAAATATTGACTGTGTGGAAGGTATTATTGAGGTGGACATGCATTCACGCATAGTATCAAACAAATGACACCTACGATAATATGCCAGATCTTGAAGATATTCTTCCTGTTGGGGTGCAACCAGAAGTGCATCAAGATATCACACATACAAATACTCAACAAAATGGAACACAAAAATCAAATTCAAATTCCGGTTCATGAAAGAGGAAACTAGGTGATTGTGATATTGCTCAAAATTCTACTCAAAAAAGTAAAACATTGAAAATGAACAAGAATATGTGGACCATTGGCAGGTCATACAAGTTTGATTGGGTAGCTAAATTTTTGTTTATCGAACTTGTACAATCATCTAATTCTGAAGAGATCCCATCTGAATGTACATGTACAATATGTACGTGGAAATTGGGAAAGCAACAAAAAATGCAAATGAAGCTGGACACTATAGAAAAACATTGTGGAAAACAATATTTGACTGTAATGGGGGCGGATGGCCAGAAAATCAAAACACATAGGTGGAAAACTAAAAAAATGCATGCATGTTAGATATGCAGTGGAATATGAGGCGAGCGAGAAAAAATGTAGACATCTCTTGGAAAAGGGAGGAATGATCACATCGCATATTGGTAAGATGAATCAAACAAATCTACATGCAAAACTCATACAATTCTCTACTCTATTTCACATACTAAAAAAAGGAAGACCGATTTGATTTCCTCGATTTCAAAGTTTTGTATCAATATAATGGAATGTTGAACGTACCTCAGTCTCATTGGTCTGAAAGTAGTGGATGGGAAATGGAAAAATGCCTTTCGATGATAGAGAAGGAAGATTTGAAAGAGAATGTAAAAAAATCAAAGTTTATCTCTCTTTCAATTGATGAAGTGACAACAATCGACAACACTGCATGGGTATGTATCCACGTCTATACTTTAGAAAATCATATAAGGACACCTCATCTATTGGGTGTTATGAAAATGGTTGAAAATTGTAATGCCGAAAACCTACATAAAATAGTTGTTTCTCATTTGAAAGATATTGCTGGAATGACTGATTATGAAATTGCTACGAAGTTGGTATGCGTTGGAGCAGATGGTGCATCATCATGCAGGGTCACTAAACAGGGTTGTGTGTTAGATTACAAACAACAGTGGCCCCATATATGCTACCAATTCATTGTATGGCTCACAAAATGAATTTAGCGTATAAAATGGTAAGCAACCACGAAAATGTTGCTAAATTAGAAGACCTTATAAGAGAACTTCATGCCTATATGGCAAAGCAACCCAAAGTGATTTCTTGAGTTCCAAAATTTGCAATTGGAATTACAGATGGAAAAAAACTTCAAAAGATGTTGAGACTAGATGGATCTCTTTGTATGAACTTGCATGCAGAGTTCGTGAGGAGTATCCTTCATTGGTTGGTTTCATGCACAAATACCATCATGAAGTTGATAGGGTGAGGGACTTGTTGTTCCGTTTAACTGATTTGGAGACATTACTTACATTGGTTGGTATTCTTCCAATGTTGCAGGAGATCAATACATTGATGAAGCATGCACAGGAAGATTAATCTATATTGTGGATTTTATACGGATGAGAAAAATGGTATGTCAAAGTCTTGATATCTTGTACTGTTCCCAAGATAGTTTTGATACACCTATTTTTGAGAATTGGAAAGCTTTATTAGATCTTAAAAATCCCAATAACTATTTGAGATTTAATATCCACGATCACCTCTGCATCACTATTAATGGGAGGGACATACCACTTGCACATTTTGTAAAAACATCAAGATATTACAGGATCGGAATGAGAAGATGTTCCCATGACACGTAATCTCTTTGAGTCATTATAGTTGAAACAAGAATAAAGCTTAAAAAATTTCAAAATCCTTATCATCAAAAATTAGAGAACGTTTCTCCAAAGATAAAATTCTTGAAGCCATGGGTGTGATGAATCCTAATTTTTGGAATACTGAAGGTGGTCATGCTGACTTTGTAAGAAAGCATTTCCATAAATCCATGGGTACAATAATGGAACATTTCGCAAAGACTTCAGAGTTCAAGGGTATGGAAATCAAAGGTATATTGAATGCTGATTTATTAAAATTTCAATCAACAAATTTTGCAACAACAATGAGGAACCAATATAAAAATTTAGACGAACCTTCAAAAGTGGTGTTATTACAAGGTTGTGGTGAGGAATCTATCAAAGTTCTATCTTACAAGAAGATATTAGTGAATATTTCAAATTATATGAGTTATGCCAAACAATGATTTTGGGGTCTATGGAGGACGAAAGGGTTTTCAGTGCACTATCATTTATAAAATCAAAACTGAGAAATAGGTTGGATAAAAATATGGAAAGTTGCATGAGGTGTTATGTTTCTCGGTACTCCATGGAAACCTTTCCTTTCGACAGAGAAATTGCGCATTGGAATTCCCTTTGCGAAAAGAAGAGGTGTGAATAATACAACTACAAGTACAACTGTTCCCAACGTTGAGAGTGGAATTGGTGCATCGTCACACTCTATAGAAGAGAACATCGAGTTTGAAGAAGCTATTGATAATGGATTGTTTCAACTTTAAATAGGTATCTTCTTCACCTTAATCTTATTGTTTTTCACTTTAATTTTTTCAGCTCTTGTTATCATTAAAGATGTTACAGGTCTATATATTTACATTTATTTAAATACAATCTTTTTCTTTTTTTTGAAACGTGGGTTGACATCCATCCGAGGAAGCTGGTACTTCTCGGGACTGACAATGTCAGGAAACTCACCCATCTATCTACTAATCCATTTCTCGTGTTGAGTTTTCTTAAAACAAAGATCTAGCACATTACCAGTGATGATTTCACAACAATCTAAAACACTAGAGGTAAGTTAAACCCTATCATATCATCTTTCTTGATTTCTTACAATTATGTTTAATTTATTTTTTATATTTGCAAAATGCTTTGATATATTTTTTAAACTTTGTGGGATAAAATGACACAATTGAATTTTACAGAGGAAGATATTTCCATACTATACAATTCATAATCCACGATCCATTATACAATTCGTCATCCATGATCGTGCTAGAAGCTAAATCTACGTCCACATAAAATTCATCATCATCCATATATATCATATCATCATCATATCATTATCATAATCCTGACACTACAATTATTATTAAAACAATTATTTATCTATTTTAAATTTAAAGAAATGTCTCTGTCCTAACACATTCCATTTTTTTAAAACAATTCATGATCATATCATTACAAGTATATCCGTTCTAATGTCATCTATATCCATTCTAATGTCATCTATATCCATTTTAACACATTCCATTTATTTATCATCTATATCCATTCTAATATCATCATGATCATATCATTACAAGTATAGAGAAGAAGAATTATCTTAAAACAAGTTTAAATGTCTAGAGAAGAAGAATTATCGTGCTTGAAGCTAAATCTACGTCCACATAAAATTCATCATCATCCATATATATCATATCATTATCATAATCCTGACACTACAATTATTATTAAAACAATTATTTATCTATTTTAAATTTAAAGAAATGTCTCTGTCCTAACACATTCCATTTTTTAAAACAATTATCCATTATCATCATTCATCATCATCTATATCCATTCTAATGTTATCATGATCATATCATTACAAGTATAGAGAAGAAGAATTATCTTAAAACAAGTTTAAATGTCTAGAGAAGAAGAATTATCGTGCTTGAAGCTAAATCTACGTCCACATACAATTCATGATAATCCAAGTAAACAAGAAACATACGTCATCATGATTCATCCCTATCTAATGCAATCACCATTAAGAGTAAACCAAAAAGCATAAACTCCATATACAATCTAAAAATTCTATTCATAATATATAGGAAGTTAAAAAATTAAAGATTATATAGTATTTCAAATTTTAAAAGGCTATCAAATCCAGATAATAAAATTCAAATACCATGACCACAACATTCAATGTTTCAAATTTTCAAATATAGACTCAATATTTCAAGTTTCCACACTCAATAATAAAAATTTCAACCCTCTTTTTCTGTATCCAATTCAATTCCTGTGCTCCTTTCCCCAATGGTTTCTTCACCTGTGGCTTTACTCCTTTCCCCAATGTAGAAAATAACCCCAGAACTTATGAGATCATCCACAACACTATCCAAATTTTTAAAATTCTTTCTTCTTGCTTTGTCGCATCTCCATGGGACAAAAATTTGGATCAGTTGTTGCCTTAGCTTTGAATAATATTTCAGGGTTGAAGCCATGCTCTTTAATTATCTGCTTCAGTGTATTGTTTTGTTTGTTAACCAAAACAATATTTTCCTTCAAATTCTTTCTTTGCGGATAAACTATTCTTCACTGTTTCCAAGTGAACTTGGAAAACCTTTGCTTGACTCTTCAAATTTTCATATTTCAACTACACAAAAAAAGTAATGTCAATTCAACATATTACTAAAATAAGAAATTTTCAAATTAACAAAAAATATTGTTTGAAAGTGATAATACTTACGACCGCTCTATCTCTCTCGGCATTTGCAACTACTACCAGATCCTTGTCCTTAGACCATTTGTTAAAATATGCAGGCCTCAACACTAATATTTTCCAATTTGTTTAATGTCTTATCCAAAATGTCATCTTTATAGTTGTTGTTATACGTGATAGTCCCACTTCTTACTTGGGTAAGTAAGGAATCCATCTTCACAGGTTGATTCTGGACTACAGCGTATAAACTATCCCTTTGCCAATAATTTTCAAAACGACTAATAATCTCATTGATAAGTACTTTAGCCCTTCTCTCCCATTCTATGAGCTGAGTGATATGCGGTAGAATAAACTCACTGACATGGGATTGACAATCATAACCAATTAAGTTCTCCAAAGGAAAAGGTAGCAATTGTTCACCATCTGTATCTGATGAAGATGATCTTGCTGGAGAGGTATGGGGGCTTTCGGGCTGATCAACTACTACTTGTTTCTACCTTTGGGTGGCCTGATCCTATTTGTGATAAAATTAATCAAGATTCAGACAAATAAATTTAAATCAAAATGTAATTCAATATGGTAAAGTATGTTGAAATTGAAGTATACCTGTTGGCCTTGAATCATCTCACGGGTATTGAAAAAACCAGTTGGGTCATTGCTATCAATGCCCAAATAATCTTCATCTAAATTTATATTATTCAAAACCGATATGCCCATTGCACTGGGCAAGCCACCAAGTGAGAGGGTTGGAATTCGAAAGGAGGAGGCAATGTTAAGTGTCCCGCTAGGGGCCGAGCAATTGGCATGCATTTACCAATGTTCTTTTCCCTATTCCTCTGGTTGGAATTTTAAATATTATTGGTTGAGGGGGGGTCGGTGCCACTGTTTGAATAGAAGGACTTGCAATGTGCTAAAAAGTTCAAGAAAAAACATGAAAAACTAGAAAACAATCCAAAAACTATGAAATTAAATGAAGTAGTATTCAAAAGTTGTACCTTGTTGTCGAGGGGTAGTTTGTCACGGTGCTAAGGGTGGCCATGTAGGAGTAGTAATTGGTGGTTGTTGAGAAGATACGAATGCATGCGACTATACTGAGTGAGTTGGGGAAGATGGTTGAGTTTCTAAAACACGCGTATGGTCCAAAGTCCCTACAATGTCATCAACATTGAATTGTATGTCAATTCAATTGGTTAAAATTTAAATTGGAAAATAAAAATACAAATTTGGAATTTGTAAATAATATATGAGAAGGTATTACTTCTCTGGCATTTAACGAGTTCAAACTGTTGAGGGTTCGGAGAGGAGTGAGCTTCCATTTCAGATTGGGAATCTCCCAAGAAGCCTCAGCGTGTTGTTGGCCTCTTCCTCTTGATAACGCCTTTTTTCGGGAAGGGCTTCAATAAATCTTCTCTGCAAACCATAAATTGTTAATAATTGTGTAGTGTAATGTCCGAAATACAAGCTTAATAGTTTATACCTGTTGTTCTTCAAATGGAATTGACAACTTCATCAACTCCTCATCAGTGCAAGTAGGAATTGGTTTGTCTTTTAAATTTAAAAGAGCCTCGTAATAAAGGCCAAGGAGATAGTTTGTGGAATAAATGACAGGTTTTTCTGAAAGCTTTGCATTTGTTATGTCAGTTCTTTTTTTTTTATAGATAGGTGCACCAATCAAATTTTTGTTTTGAGATAGTGGCAACTATGTATGCAATGGCCCAGTTTGGTATATCTATTTGCCGACCCTACAAAACTATTCTGGATTGAAAAAGGAAATCATTGCAGCAAGAAAGTGGTGTGCAATTGCTTGCGTATCCACACCATGCCTAGATTTATTGACATGAGCTGCAAATGCCAAAAAATAGTGGGAATTAATATAACATTAAATTGTATCACAATCAAAAATAGAATAAAAAATGATGAATGAAAAATGAATTATACTTACAATCAACATGGAAACCGAACGTTGATTCGAGATATTTCTTGTCATCTTCCACGAGTGTTGCCTTCATTGTAACAAAGGGTAAATTTCTGAATGGAAGGCCCGTAAACCGATGGATGTCGGTTGCGTCGATACCGAATTGAAAAAATCAGCCATCGTTCAGAGTAACATAAAAAGGCCATCCTCTGATATTGTAGGACGAGAGAAGGTAGTTCAAAATATCTTGGGTTTGTTTCAAATGGGGCATCTCAACGAGCCCACTAAACTCACACGCATCGATCAAATCTTTATATTCGGAAGACACCTTTAAAATAGTATGGATGTGGGGGCACAAAGGATTCCTGTAGATGATCTTGCCCATGGATAGGACTGGATTTTCTTCTTGATTTTTGTCCTGAGCTTATAGTTGGGAAGCACTTGAAGTCACCATTGTAGTTGTGCTTGCATCTTTGACAATGATGGATTCTGTATACAAAAAAATCGAGAGCCGAAAGTGTAAATGAGAAAATGACCGATGGGAGGGTATTTATAGGCCAAATCAAGCAACAAAAAGACTTATTGATGTGTGTCAATGTCCCCTATTGACGCACGTCAATGACCCTTATTGACGCACGTTAATAAGGGTCATTGATGTGCATAAATAGAATTCATTGATGCGCGTCAATAGGGACATTGACGCGTCAATATGGGGATTGATGCACATCAGCAGGGTCATTGACACACGTCAATAGGGGTCATTGACGCGTGTGTCAACAAATTGTGTTGATGCATGTCAACGGCCTCTATTAACGCATGTCAATGAACCTTGTTGATGTCGCGTCAACGAGGGCCATTGACGTCATGTTGACGCACGTCAATAGAGGGTCATTGATGTCATGTTGACACACGTCAATGGATCTTGTTGACACACATCAACTGGTGCATCAGTGCCTGAAACTTTGTGGTTTCTTCGGCTCAAAAAACTTGGTGAAAATTTGGTTACGGATCTTGTCAACACCTTTCGCTGAAATTGGTTCCGGGGATATTCGCTAGGTATTTTCCACCTACAATTTAGTAGAGGTGTCTTAAAATGAACCTTGATTGTGCTTAATATATTATTTTGTTATCAAATTAATTAGAGAATTGTTGCATTTAATTTTAATAAAATACCCTTACATTAAAAATTTAGTCTCACATAACAAAAATATATCCCTAACCCATCTTAGTGAGTGATTTCAAAGTAGTGTAAAAGTTTTATTAAAATCTCTATATCACATCACAATCGCTAAGGCTATTTTTCGTGTTCAAAAATACATTTATAAAAATTTGAATGCATTTTATGTCTAATATTGACATTATGCACGTACATTATATAATAATGATAATTTTATATTTCAAAATAATTATTGTATAATATTAATTAACTAAAAAATTCCTTTAATATTTCAAAATAAAGTTTGACTATAGTCAAGGAATAGTAAGATTCCATAGTTTCCCTATATTGAGGTCACATTATATTCAAACACCATAGTTAGCTTATAATTGAAGTCCATAAGCATCACATAATCATCCTATTGTTAGATTTCATATTGGCTATGCATAGTAGGATCCTAGAGTCACCCTTTAGTTAGGTCTAAAGGTCAACCTATAATCAGGTCACAATGTTTCCCTATAGTTTGGTTCCATACCTTCCCTACAATAAAGTCTCATATAGTCACCTTATAGATGCTCTACATTTAGATCACATAGTCATGAGGTATAGTAACACTATAGTTGATATTCTATAGTCGCCTCCACTTGGATTTATCCAACTACATGATGACTATGTGATCAAATTATAGAGTGATGTTGGATCAAATTATAGAGAGACTTTATCCCATTTTCTTAACAAATGTAACATTACTTGGAGATGTAGTAATGGCCTCTTATAATCACTATTTATAACTATTGCATTGTTTTATTTTTCAAAATGATCATGTTTTCCAACTATGATTAATCATGTAATGCTTTGAAAGGAATGTTATTTGTCTCTAAATTAATCATTATCCATTCCAAATGCTATAGTAAAGCTTTAAATTTCTCTAAATTTGAATTTCATTATAATCCTAAATTAATAAATGGTTAAACAATTTTGTTGCTAAGATAGCCATTGATATGAACAAAGTAAGGTTTGTAACTATTATCTATTGATAGTTGTTGGTGTCTCAAATCTATTATAGAAACAAACATATGCTTTCTATTTATAATTGTATTGTGGATAGGGATTAAAACTTACTATTTTTATTAATAAATGTGAATGTATCATGGAAAAGAATATGAATGGGTATATTTTTATTTCTATAAGTGTCATGCAATAACCATTACTAGTTAGTCTTTTAGTGTTAGTGCCAATTTACATGTTTGTTGATTATTGTTCCAAATAAGGCTTTTATTGATGCATGCCCTTATGTTGTTTGACCTTCAATTTTTGCCTGATTCTTGTGCTTATTTAGACATTTGTGACTTTGTTATTTCTCAATTCGACTCTCGATTTTATTTTTTCTTCCATATTTTATCTCCATTTCTTCACGTTTCTCTCTCTTCATTTCTTCCCTAGTGTTCTAGGTTTTTTTTTCCAAAAAAATTGTACTTGTAAGTTAAGATTTTGGCTTCTTCCTTTTGGGCACCTTTGTCCCTTATTTAGGATTTCCCTAGATATTTTTTGTTCCTTTTGTCATATTTTATCAAAGGTTGTATCTAATCTTATAAACCAATAGGGTCCTAATTTGAATTCAATTTCATCTTATAAATAGACAAGTGCATTAGTGCACATGATGATTCAATTGAAACATGATCAATCTTAGAAAATATAATAAATTTATTTCTTTATAAATAACATCCATGTGCAAAAAGAATAATTCAAGCGTTTAGAGAGCATGTTAGTTTTTATTACTTATTGCATCTATTTTGAAATATAACTTTTGGGACATTGTATATACTATATTGATTGTTTCAACTTGCATCGAGTGTTGATTTCAATGTTTTTTCATAAAATGGTTGATTGAGATAGTGCCCTTACTTTACACCCTATTTTTTACTTGTTTTTCAAAGTGTTGATGTTAGATTATGGCTTGGAGTAAGGATAATGATTTTTGAGTGATTGAAAATGGAATCGAAATAATGAGCAAGTTTGCAAATCCTAGAGCTAGAAGACCACATTTGCAAAATCAATTCAACAATTATAGTAGGGAGTTTTTCCATACTTTTACAATTTTTGTAGAACTAAAATCTTACTTAAACATTTGTAATCAACTTGACCATGTAGTTGTGTCTCATTGAATATGTTCTACCATGTGATCTAGACTTGTGTTAATTATATGTCATTAACAATTGTCTCTAGATTTATTAAATATTAAGTATTATTAAGTATGTAATGTAGCCAAATTAAGAACAACCGGATAAATCAATAAAATGAACTCCAAAAGAAAATAGATCTCCTTCTTCGTTTCTCAAATAATGAATTACAATGTTTCCTAAATAGGAAAATAACTCCCAACTCGAGTTGCCAAGTAAACTCTAGCTAACTCGACTAAATCTACTCTAGGTATGCGAAATTACTATTTTTAGCAGTTTACTAGAACCTGCTACTTAGTAAGTTCGCATGCTTATTCCTACTAAAATCTTGCCACGCATCTTCTACATCCCTAAATTAGAGGAATTGCCAACTTTCTAACTCAAAATGCAATTAATAGACTAAAATTAACTAATGCTCAAAAATAGGAAAAAACCAAACTATAACTTAAATCCTAATTTTCGTCGAGATGGCGGATTTAGGGCCCAAAACGTGTTCGAAACTTGCCCCAACCGGTAGGGCGGGTTGATTTCTCATCAAAAACACGTGGTTTCAAAAAAATGGATTCAAACGGACACCCTGAGCTCAATTTATGACCTTGTCAAGTTCCTGCTAATTGGCGCATCAATGAAACCCTAATTTACTTATCCTTTCAAATATTTTATCCATTCCAAAAAAAAAATAATCCTATATTTTTATTCACTCTCTTTTATTTTTGTTTTTGTTTTCCTTTTCGTTTTCGTTTTATACCTTTAATAAACTTGTTTTATACATATAATAAACTTGGTTAACAAATAAATTTTACTGATTTAGTGCATTTTAAACTGTAAAATCTTTCCTTTGTTTTTATATAGCACACCTCCACCTAACTTAGACATGCAAATGGTCACGTTATTGAGATTCAAAATAACAAGAAAAAATGCGGATGGTTGTACACACAATGAGTTTCAATAATAATGTGAAATGAATGGTCCATAAAACCCAAGTAACCACGTGACCACCCTTCCGATAGGCTCCATAAATATCACCCAAATTTAACTTCTAAAGTAGTATCTGAAAATTTTAATTATAATCGAGGAATTTCTGTGTGTGCCGATGGTTATTGTTATTAATAACTTTTCATTTATTTTCCTAAAACTTCCAAAATAATAGAAGTAAAAACAAATATTAGATAACATGCAACTATGACGAAAATGTGGTGAAAAAGAGTTGGAAGTAACATTTTTGAACTTTCGAGTTTTGAATTCAAAAATTAACTTAGTTTTTTGAGAATGTAAAATTTCACAGTTATGTTCGTAAGGAGATAAATTTGAGAAAATAACATAGGTATATGGAAAAATTTGTAGGATGTGGGAAAAAAATCAGAGAACAAAATTAAGTTTCAGTCATTATGAATAATTATCGTATTCGAATATTTTTTAAAAAGTAATTAAAAATTATATCGGGAAAATAAAGCTTGACTAATAATCTATATTGACGATTTTTTTAAATTATAATTCATCTATTTATTGTATCATTTTACGAAAAAAGGTTATAATTGTTAAAACAAACAGGTAATTGTGTATACCGTGCATAAAATAGAAGACTACAAATTAGGCAAAACACAAGCACGGAGAAAAGAAACTACAACACACAAAAAGACCAGATTTGAACTTCTTTAAGGAGTGTAGAATGTGTTTTTACCTTGTAGAATCTCCTAAAAGAGTTGAGTAAACATTCCAAAAAAAAAAAAATACATATTTAAATCCCACTTTTCAACTTAGGAATTTTAACCAAGGCCTCAATTGAACCATTCATATGATTATCTAGTGTTGCAGAAAAAAAAATTCAAGCAACTTGACAGTTTGGAAGCTTTATCTCTCAAAGACATTACAACTTTTGAATATGTAATGTTTCATAATTCATCTCATTCTTACCTATGTAAAAGTAACCCAATCACAATTTGATTATCTTTTATAAATAATTCAATTATTATTTATTTTTGTTGTTCAGATTTTAAGATTATATATTCTAAATCATTTCAAAATAATCTCCACAAAATACTAATTTAAATATTAATTTTTAAAAGACTGAATCAAACCCAGTAACATCTTGCAAACATTAAGAGTTTGATATATTAGTAAAACCAGCAACTGATAAACTATCCTACGCCTTTTTTTAATTGGATAAATGTTGATGTGATTGAATATATTACCTATGGTTATTATTTTATAACTTTAATTATCACACTAGATCTAATTTTATGTCATTTCATTTTGTAAAAAGGTGGCCGTATATACAAAGTGCATAAAGTAGAAGACTATAAAACATGGCAAACCACAAGCACAGAGAAAAGAAGAAACTACAACACACAAAAACTCAAGATCTGAACTTCTTTAAAAAACATATAATGTGTTTGTACCTCATAGAATCCCTTGAAAGATTTGAGGAACATTCAAGCAAAAAAAACATACTGGGATCGCACGTACGTGTCAACTTAGGAATTTTAACAAGAGCGTCAATTGAACCATTCATTTGATGATAATCCAAGAGTAATAATCCTTTTCTTTGAAATCTAACAATTTGGAAGTTTTATATCTTTAAAAACATTAAAACTTTTGAATAGACAAAATTCTGTAATTCAACTTATTCAAAGTAACTCAATAGCAATCTAATTATCTTTCATAAATAATTCAATTGTTTTTTAATTTTTCTTATGATTTTAAAAATATATATTTTAGCTCATTTCAAAATAACCTCCACAAAATACCAATTTAAACATTAATTTTAAAAAAACTGAATCAAACCAATAACATCTTACAAATTTTAAGAGTTTGATGTGTTAGTAAAACCAACAAATGGTAGACTAGTAGACTATCTTACGCCCTTTTTAATCCTTGGATAAATAGTGATTTGATTGACCATATTACTCCGGTTATTATTTTGTAAATTTAATTATCACACTAGATCTAATTTTATGTAATTGCATTCGTTTGGAATTGTCTATCAAGACATTTCTCTCTCTTTGACAATATAGTTAAGCGATTATAATATTAATTTCTCACAAATATTGTTTTACTAAATGCCAATTCTACCCAAGAAGTCCCTGGACGTGGATGTAATCATATGACCAACCGTTCCGCCAAGAACAAATCTGGGAGCTGCAACGGCTCCTTGTGCATGCGAATCATATTCACCAAATACTGAAACGCATCTTCGTCGCAGGGAAAAGTGAGCGGCATTCGAGTATCGAAACCATACTCGTCCTCGGCTTTGTCCAGCAAAGCGCGAAATACCGAATGATTTAAATAGCTAACTCTGATCACAAACCGCCTGCGGCTTAAACTGGCGTAAACCGCCACGTGACCGGGCGGAACATCTTTGGGAACAATATCTGACGCTGCGCGGAGCCCCACACACGACAGAACGCGGTCACGCAGTCGGACGCACAATACAGCGAACCTGCGAGCGGCAATTCGGTCTCGCCGCTTACATCGCAGCAGAACCTGCACGAGTTTGTTCCCTTTCATGGCGACTAACTAAAGCCTGCAAATGGAAATCTCAGAAAGAGAACTGAATCTCTTAAATGGAATTGACAGGCCGAAAGGAAGCTCATGCTACGGACCGAGGGGTTTCCTCCAATTTATATATGAGAAACGATAAGAGGATAAGTAAAGACCAGAGAGTAAAGCAGCTGGAATCCATCTGTCGTTGAATTGAATGAAAGGGGAGTCGGGACAAATGGTTTCAGAAAAAATGCACTTTTTCTGTTATGTCACGGAGTGTACGAAAGTGAGAATGCGATACTCAGCCATTAAATGGAGGCTCGTCTGAAATTTCTGGTTTTGGGTTAGTGTGCTCGAGTATGGGCGTGTTCTTCCCAATACAGGCGTTATTCAAGTCTGTTGGCCCACTGAGTATGAATATTTTTAGCCCACAGAAACGTGGGTGCCGATTTTTTTATGGTGAAGTTAGGTGGTGGGAACGTGACAGATTAGGACTGAATGGTCTGAGAGCCTGCAGGATTCAATGCAACTGCTGTGGAGGGGCCAGATTTTTTTGGTACAAACCCAGTTTAATCACATGCCGAGTAAGGTTTGGACGCAAGTTTTCACAGAAATGGCTTTTTACACGAGGTGGTCGGTTTTGGATGTTGACAAAGGCTGAAGTAATTTGGGAATATTTCTTAAAACCTAGGTTGGTAAGCATTAGTGAACTTACAATGAATATAACAGTAATTAACGTTATAAAAATCTATTATTATTTATGTGTTAATGTTATAAATATCTATTATTATTTATGTGCAAATTTAATATTTTTTTTTTCCTTTCTTTTTGGTGGGTAATTTAGCTCAACACATATTGTTTTTATATACATTTTAAACTATATATTTGGGTGAGCAATTACAAATAAAGAGATACTCAACACAAACACCAATAAATGTGTATTATCCTAGAAAGAAATATCAATTTTTAGTGAAATTTTCCTAAATCATGTGGAAATATTTTTTAAAACCTTGGTGGGTAAATATTAGTGTTTACAATGATTATAACAAATATCTATTATTTTTATGTTAAGTTAATTTATTTATTTATTTTTATGTTAATAATACTGATTATCAACTAAATTGTATGATTTGAACTCACCTTATAGATTGCTTAATTTAGAAGGTTGTAAGTTGATGGTTCCTAAATTATTTTTGTATTCATTTTATAATGAATTGAATTTCTTTTCACGGATTTTTTTATAAATCTTTCATAACTAACAATTATTATTAAAATAACACCACATTATTTTTAAGTAATAGAAACTTCCATAGTATACCATGTTTGTTTTTTCAGTCTTGTTTGACTAATAATAATTATTAAACTTAAATATTTTATTCCCAACACATATTTTTTCAATGGATTTTTTATATTATAATATTATTTATGTATTATTTTTGTGGATTTTCTAATAATAAAGTTTTTTAATTCTAAGTTTTTATTTTGACAACTATTATTACAAGTATTTATCTTTCTATATATTATTAAAACAATATAATCTGGTGAGCAATTACAAGTTTTAATAAAGAGCTATACATCATACAAATACCAATAAATATGTGTTTTAGTGAAGGAGGAACATCCATTTTTAGTGAAATGTTGGTATTTTTACTCTCTAATATTTTTTTATTAATCCCAAAAAGTTTATGGAATACTCATGTATATGTTGTAACTCTAGGGCCACCATCTCTTCTTTTGCTTGAATTTAAAGATACACATATACATAATCAATGTATGTATGTAAATGCCTTGTCAAGCACATGGTTTCTTTTTTTTGGTGTGGACATATGTTTTCAAGTTCATTGATGTAAGTTCAAATTTGGGAGGGCATTTTAATGGCCAACAAGCCTTCTAAACAATTATAGGTTTCTTTGAGGACCTATGTTTACTAGCTAAAAACTATACAAAAACAATACTCTAGGAAAATAATACTAAACCAATACTTGTAAGTGCCTTGCTAAACACCTCAATTTGGTGCTTTGGTATGGACATATTTACAAGCTAATTGACTTGTGTTTTAAGTTAAATTTTCATTTAAAAAACAAGAGTTTAACAAACACAACAAGTAATAGCTAAATATATTGATTCCTAAATGTAAAATGTTTTCAAAGTTATAATTTTATATTTTACATATAAGCTATAGGTGTTGGCCATTGACGAAAATCCTGTAAAATATCTGCAAACCTCTATGAGATGGCCTTGAGATGATAAGGATAAACACAACACGAGGGGCATCTAGTGTAAGAAAATTTCATATGTGCAATCTTCTAAGAGTAACCATTAATAAATTAAATAGTAAAAAAGAGATATTTTAGGCTCTAGCTTAGCCTTATGAATGTGGCAATCCTCTCATATTCCTTGTCTCATTTAATGCACACCTCCAGATTAGTGTTTTCTCCATACGCATTTGATACATGTTAATGATAACCATATCGATATCATGGGTTAACCGCGTTGTTTTCTTGTTTCAAACTTGAATCTTGTATGTCATATCTTCTCACATTTAAAAACACGAATAGAAAGTTCACTATTTAAGTTATAAGTTTTAATGTTTATTACGTTGAAAGTTGAAACTTAGAGGAATGAATGCAAGTTTACTAGTTGATAAAGATAATAAAACTTGTTAAAGGAATAATCACTAAAAGGTTATTAGTTGATAAGCATTTCAAGAAATATGGGCTTATTATTTTAGTTAGATTCATTAAATATTAATTTATAGTAATTTTAAATTTTATTAATTAATTAGTTAATTAGTGAATTAATTAGTCACTTAAAATAAAAATTTAAAATAACAAATGATCTTAAATTAATGTTTAATAAATTTAATTTAAATGACATTCTTAAATATTAGATATATAATTTATATATTCTATTAATTTAATATATCATAATATTAAATAATTAATTAGTTATTGAATTTTTTTTTGTTGAGGGTAAAAGTGGGTTGAGCGGACCCTACCCCATAATAACATGTTTTAATAGAGACACGCAGATTTAACAATGAGGATAGAATGGGCCTGTCTCTTCCAAATGACAAAAAGAACAACAAAATCATAGACAAACAAACAACAAAACAAAAATAGAAAAAATAAGCTACTAGCTTATCCCTGAGACACCTTCCCATGGGATCTTAAATGCATCAAAAGGGGATCATTAACAATTTTCTTTTTTTACCCACAATAATCCATCCAACATCGGTATTCGGATTTGCATTTACATTAGTGTGTACCGGTATGATGATTTCAATATTTTCCTTATCCCCGCGAGTTTGAAGCTTCACGTGACACAAGAGGATTAGTGTTCTCAACATTAGAATGCAAAAGGGAAACCTTTTCTACAGGAGTAGGGGAAGGAATGACCTCCTCATTCTTAGAAAATAAAACATCCCCATTCTCTCGAATCGTCCTCTAAAACACTATCCAACTATTCTTCAACAACCAAGTGACAAGGATTTGAATTCTTCCACTAAGATGTTCTACATTTAACTTGTTATTTACCCATCTAACACTCTGAAGCTAAGTGACCAAGAGAAAAAAGTCCTGCATCTAAAGGGAAAACCTTCATAATCTATATTTTGAGTCCAGATTGGGTTCTCCACAATGAGTTCAATAGAATCCAGAAAATCATCATAAGTATTCATATCTACCAATATGCGAGCATACGTTGTAAAATCACATGAAGACGTCTTTGTGTCAATAGACAAGCATTTACCCAAGGTATACCCTATTGAAAGAAATAATTTCTCACTCCAAAATTGGAGAGGAAGATATGGAAACCGAATCCAAATAGGTTTGACATGGAAAGTATCAGTGGCATGGTTAAACAAGGGGAACCACAATTTCATAAGTAAAAAGTGAGACTAAAAGTCCCAAACTTTTCCAAAAATTAGATCTTTATCGAGGTTTTATCAAATACAATAATGAAAAAACCTCTAGATGTGGGGTAAATGTCTAGTTTCCTTCCATAAAGAGGCATCTAATGATTCAAGATCCATTCACGAAGCACTAGAAGACCCGTGCATAGATTATCAATCTGCAAATGAGCCCATTTTTCTTGTAAAATGCTTCCGATTTGAGAACCTTTTCTCTAAAGGGGATTGAAGGTGAGGTCTTAGCATAAGTCATATGCTTGGAAGGAATTCAACCCTAGGGCTTAGCAGCCTTCCAAAATCTCCGTCTTCCAAAACTTCCTTTGATAAGTCCATAGGTTTTCAACCCAAATGCTCCCGTACACACTACCTCCAAACAAACCGTAGTCACTACCTCTCGCATCGGCTACTAAAGGTGTGCTTCCACAACACAACACAAAAACCAATCGATATAGTTTGAAGATCAACTATGAGTAAAGAGATATACACAACATAAACACCAATAAATATTTGTTTTATCGAAGAAGAAGGAATTAAGTTCACTTTTTTTTGGTGGGTAATTTAGCTCAACACATATTGACGATTATTACTAAAAGTAATTATCTTTCTATATATTATTTAAACAATATATTTTGGTGAGTAATTACAAGTAAAGAGACATACACAACAAAAAAAACCAATAAATCATGTTTTATCAAAGAAGGAATTAAGTTAATTTATTTTTCTTTTTGGTGGGTAATTAACCACAACACATAGTGACAACTATTACTACAAGTAATTATCTTTCTATATATTTTTTAACAATATATTTTAGTGATAAATTACAAGTAAAGAGATATACACAAAACAAACACTAATAAATATGTTTTTTATCGAAGAAGGAACATTGATTTTTATTGAAATATTGGTATTTTTACTCTCTAATCTTTTTAATTAATTGGAATTTTTCTATGGAATATTCATGTATACATTGTAATTCAAGGGCTCCATTCTCTTCTTTTATTTGAATTTAAATAAACACATATACATAATCAATATATGTAAATGGATTAACAACCACATGGTTTCTTGTTTTTGTTTTGACATATGTTTTCAAGTTCATTGATGTAAGTTCAAATTTGAGAGGGCATTTTAATGCCCAACAAGCATTCTAAAACATTATAGTTTTGGTGAGGAATTATGTTTACTACCTAATTTATTTGAGTTCAAATACCATTGGGCATGTCTATGTCAAATAAGTCTTCTAAAAAATTATACAAAAATAATACAGAATCGATAAGTATTATAGGAAACTAATACTAAACCAATACTTGTAAGTGCCTTGGTAAGCACCTCAATTTGGTGTTTTTGTATGGAATTATATTTACAAGCTAATTGACTTGTGTTTTGTGTAGTTCCCACTTCCCTTTGACACATTTTTGATACTAATCATGATACTATTGATTATATTATGAACATGATTATGGACTTTATTATAGTATGATGTTAGATGTTAGATCAGGGATTATTGTTGACTTGATTCAATTATGATGCATGATGATTATTAGAGACATTTTATATGTTGATGATGATATATTGTTTGACATGGTTATATAATGGATGTTGTTTGGACTTGTGATATTTGGATATTGTGAGTAGACCTAGAAATGGAAATTATTGGATGATGAGATAGTTGTTGATTAAACTATAAATGATATTGTTAGATTGCTTTGATGTTGTTGTGATTCTTATATCTAAATGATTTTGGGAATTATATTTATATTATTTTGGATGTTCTGATATGGCCATGAGGCCAAAGGAGGTATTTGTGTTTTGTAGGTTAAAATATCACAAAAACATTGAGGGATTGGAGACCAACCACATTGGAATTCTAGATGAATTCAACAAGGTCACCATGACAACTAGTATTTGTTTGTGCATGTTTGTGTGTGTTAGGGATTCCCATGGGGAGATCACCTTTAATTGTGACCAAGGGGTTTTATGTATTTCTTTTATTTTGGTCCCTTTTGTTTATGTTTGCATGTGTTTATTTTGTGGTGCTTTTACCCCCTTTCATTAGTCATTAAATGGTGTGTAATATTGTGAGTAATAATATTGTTAAGCTAATTAATTAAAATATGTCGTAAGAAAATAATTAATATAGTTTTTGGCCATGATTTAAAGTGTTATAAGTAATGTGTAAGTAATGTCTAAGTGATGTGTAAGAGATATGTAAGTGATGTGTGAATTGAATTTTGAGTGTGAAACACTCCACCTTCTTGAAATTCAAAATTGTCCTTAGAAGCTGATTTCGAAGGCTTGTGGGACAAGTTAAACTTGTCCCATACATCTTAAATTTAATTACCAACCATAGCTACGGTTGGAGAGTTGAGATAATACTTTTATAATGCTTTTTGAGAAGGCAAATTGCAGTTTTAATTGCACTTTTCTTACATGATTTAATTTCGGTCCTTTGGGGTGCGGGTTGGATTTGAGTATGTTAGTAAACTGTCATATTATTCACCCACCTATTTATTGTGCATTGGAGAATGAAGTTTAATTTTGGGGTTGGGGTTGAGGATGTGTGATGTGGCATCCTACATGGATCCACCTCCTCCTCTTCCCTTCCCTCTTCTATAAAATTCAAATTCCTTGCCTTGTTTTGGGTTGCTTCATTTTGGAGACTGGATTCTTGGGTGAATTCCTTGCTATTTTGGGAGCTCTTGTTTTGAAGAAGTTTTGGGAAGATTGTTGCATGCTTGTGCTTGGTTGTTCTTGGATTGCTTGCATTGGGATAAAGCTTGTTGATTTTAGAACTTGGAACAACTCCATCATGGAGAGGTAAGAGCTTGGCTCTTGAAATGCTCTTCTTTTATAAATGTAAATGTTAATGTGTGAATGTTTTGGCATGTTTTGTGGGATTGTTGGGTAGATGGCCTAGGAATGGTGTAGGAGAAGACTATGGGGTTATTTTGTGGGAGGCACAAGTGAGTTTTAGAGATGTATAAGGGTGGAGGGAGTTGGGATTTGGGTTCCACCTTACAAAGAAATACCTTACATTTATTTACTCATTATGGGGTGCCATAAGAGGTTTGGGAGGCATAAGAAAATGGGAGGAATAAGGGGTACTTAGGGGAGGCATAAGGGCATGTCAGGGATTTGAAATGATATACATATATATATTCAAGCGGTTTGTCCTCAGGTGGTGATACCCATTTCCCCTTTGGGAGGCATAAGCAACATCCCCCGTAGTTTCTTGCTCCTTTGGCTTGTTGGATGAAGCCTCAGTAATGTTTTTATGCTTTAATGTAGATGTAAACTACATTCTCGTTTGATAGTAATAGATTAGATTAAACACGAAATCATAGTAAGCCATCTTCATTCATTAATCTTCTTCAATATATTTCAATGTATTCCGGGTCCTTTCATTCAATACGACACATTACAATTATATAGAAGAAGTTGCTCCTATACTCAAGGAGGTTGCTCTAACAACTCTCCCTATAATAGCTCCCTCCACAAACAACTTAACTAATACAATACGTGAGTTGTTTCAACAACTCACCCAATATAATAATCACCCAAACTTATAAACATAAATGTGGAGCACTAACTATATCAATTCCTAACATTCCCCCCCTTAGTGCGAACATGGGGAAAACCTGCCTTATACTTGCACCTGCTCATGATCTGGTGATTTTCACAGGATGATCACAAACCTCAAGGATGGTTTTGCAAATGGTTGACCAAAAACCGAGAATGGTGGTTTTGCAATTGGTTTACCACAAACCACAAAGTGATGGTTTTGCGAATGGATTACCAACAACCAAGAATGGTGGTTTTGCTATTGGTTTACCACAAACCACAAATGAAGGTTTTCAAGTGGTTTACCTACAACCACATCATGATATGCCAAGTACTATTCTCATCCCTCATCACATCTCACTACAGGGAATAACATAGGAAATTCTGTTAAAATATTTTACTCATACATACATAGAAAAAGCTGACATACTGGAAATGGAACATTGGAATCATGTTCCCCCCTCAATGTGAAATTTCCACTTCTTGAAAACTGCAAATAGGAACACACCACACCACTCGTAACTGGAAGAACTAAAATCAAACTGCACACACACATGTCACCAAAGCTGATATGCGGCCCCATCATTGGCAACTGACGAGAGGTTGCTGAATGACCTCCAACCTCTATTTACCTCCATCCTCCAGTATGACACTGCTAGCTCAATGAAATGTGAACATGAAGTTCAAATTTATATACCACAATCGAACGTCGGATTCCACCGAAAATGCGTCCGTGAGGCAATTTTTTTATTTTTTTTTACAATTTTTGACAATTTGACTATACAATGACATTAATAAATTGACTACTTGAATATTTGTATTGACGACATAATGACTATATAACCTAACAATATAACTTGAATGACTTTTTGAATTTTACAATGACATGGACTTGACAATACACTGATGTTTTTGACTTAGTAATAGGGACTCATCACTTTTAAAATGACTCTAAGTTTAGACTGGATGACAACTTACAATTTAACGACACAATGATAATAAAACTGATAATTAAAAATAATTAAACTTTTGAACTTTATAATGAAAAACTTGGCTTTCATAACTCTATATGATAAACAATTTGACACTTTTAACCCAAATAGACTATTAACCAAAGACTATAATATAATAAGAAATGTGATAATAAAAAAATAATATTTAATTAGTTTTTAAATTTTAGACTATAGACACACATGCATTTTAACATTACAAAATTTACAATATCAACTATTGACTCAATAATCTAAAAAAACATGAACAAAACCTGAATCTTGGAAAATCCATGACTCGGAAAGATCATTGTGGGAGATCCGAATGCAATGTCAGTCGTCGACTTTGTGTATGTCAACGCGTGGCCTGAAGTTACAGTTATGGAATGTTGGATCAAGAGTTTATCTCGATGCAATGCTTGGATAGAATGGTGCCAATTCTCTAATGCCGATATTAAAGAGGATAGCTACAGATCTGAGTAGGCCAATGAAAATCCGTGACTGTAGCAGAAGAACAAACGAACGCACACAAATATACAAAAATGCCAAGTGTTAAGAGGACTATCCAATGCAATTCTTAAGATCAATGTTGTACATTGGATCACGGTTGTCGGATTGATACGACAACATCAGATTTGAATATGAACATAGAACATATATACAGTCGACTCCAAATCACATTCAAAATAGTTACCCCAAACTTATCAGTCTTCGAAGCAATGTAGATGCAAATAATGAGTGTGTTTCAATGCGAGAAACCCATGTACAAAATGCTATTGTTGTAGGCGTGATTTATTCTGTGATCTGCACATAGAGTCTAGTCTCACCAGATGCATACGATGGGGCAATAGATGATATGGACGCCCCTTGAAAGTAGCCTAAACATCCATCAGAAACCTTGTTTACCTTCGAGGATTGTAAACTTCTCTGATACCACTGATAGTAATAGATTAGATTAAACACAGAAATCACAAAGCAAGCCATCTTCATTCATTAATCTTCTTCAATATATTTCAATGTATTCCGGGTCCTTTCATTCAATACGGAACATTAGAATTATATAGAAGAAGTTGCTCCTATACTCAAGGAGGTTGCTCTAACAACTCTCCCTATAATAGCTCCCTCCACAATTAACAACTTAACTAATACAATACGTGAGTTGTTTCAACAACTCACCCAATATAATAATCACCCAAACTTATAAACATAAATGTGGAGCACTAACTATATCAATTCCTAACATTGTTTTGGACTGTGTTTTCTTGTGGAAATGTTGCTTGTGTGTTTGTGGAAGTCTGTTGTTGCCATGAGTTGGATCACATCTTTTATTACATTATGGTTGGGGCTCGGGGGCCAATGAAGAAGGATGGATTCTCCTCTTCATTGGATGTCTTGATTGGGTGGAGAGTGTTGCCTTTCCCCTACTCTTGTTGTGATCAAAATGGAAGAATGTGAAATCTACATGTTATTGTTCTAGAGCAAGGAAAAAAACGTTTGAAAGTCCCTTGTCAAATGAAATCTTATTGTAGCCCTTTCCCACTTTGAAGTGGATAACCTATATATTAATTGTAAAGGAAAGATACTTTGTATTGACAATGAAAGTTGAAATTCAAAATTTAAAAGAGTTATACTCTGTTTTTTGTTTTCTTTGGAAAGAATGTGAAAGAAAGAAACGTATTTTGTAAGCTATATTTTGAAATCAAATGGAAATGAAGTTTTAAGAGTTTCATTTGAATTAATGGATGTGGTTTTGTCTTTTCCATATGATATTATTCTATTAGAAATCAGTGTTTAGCATGCACTATGAAATCCTGTTAGGAAAGTTGAAAAGTGAAACACGTGAGAAGAAAATGTATTATTCTCCATGTATATAATATATGATTTTGGAAAGAATTAAAGAAGTTGTAAATTTTTATTTTGGAATAAATAAAGGATTGCATAACCTTTATCAAATTGTATCATTGTATTGAATTTAATCATCTAGTTGTAAGTTGTAATCTTTGTTTGAAAGGAAGAAATGTGTGTAAAGGAAGTGTAATACTCTGTCTTTTGAAATATGTGAAAATTGGAAATCAGAGATGTATTTTAGTTTTGAATAATTGGATTGAATCAACTAAATGTATTAGATTAGGATTGGAACATATTATAATACTTGGAAGAAGAAAATGACAAATAAACCCTTTAAAAATTTGATCCCTATCTTGTATTTTCAAACTGGAAATTATTTAATCCAAAATGCACAGATCAAACCTGCAACAATGAAATAACAAACTAAACGATTAAATTGAATTAGTTTTCCCTAAACGAATCCAACTAGATAGAAATCTTTCAAAACCTAGCAAAACCGAGTTCAAAGCTTTCACAGATTTTTCTTTGTCAAAAATTGTAAAATTTCGAATTAGAACTCAATCAAATAGATCTACCTCAAAAAATTAACCTAATTCCACCTAAGAAAATTCTCCATGTCTATTTGACATGTTGAGAGAGGGACAAGAACAAATTGAACAAATCTCATAAGTTAAAATTTACCAGTTTGCACTGTAAAATCCTGCAGATCATTTTCATAAAATTGACCCCTTAAACTCTATCAAAATTTAAAACTAATGAATCATGTGCAAAGACGATGTTGAGAGCTTTCAAAAAGTCCTCGTTTTCCCAAACCGAGATCTCTATCAAACGTTATGGCCTTCTAAAGTTTTTCTTCACTTGGTGTAAAAAAAAAAAAGTTGGGAAAAATTTCCTTGGCGGGCCCAAAATTTTTCCTTAGAGCTTCAAAAACTTTTGGAAAATTTTTCCAAATTTTCCTGCCACCACGGCCCGCATGCAACCAAACAGAGGCTGCCACGTGGTACCACGAGGTGCCCTACTTTTCTCCGCGTGGCTTAGGAGGCGCCATGTCTCCCTCGCAAACCCACGAGAGCACGGGCGCAAGGTGGTTTTTCACCCCCGCGTGGGAAATTTTTCCAAAAGTCTCCCGCGGCCCCGCAGACCCACCCTTTGGGCAAATTTTCTCCCCTAGGCCCGCAGGCCATGCTATTGGAGAAAATTTTCACCCCAAGGCCCGCTGACCCATAACTTGAAAAATATGAGGAGTTAGGAGGACTTCTTTATATCATTGGAAAGGTGAGGAAATTTCCCATCCAAGGGGAATGATTTAGGGAAACTTTAAATGTGTTAATTTTGAGAAAAATTAGTTGAACCTTTAATCTGTTTGAAGAGTGGGTATGGTGAGCGAGTTACCCTCCGAACCTTATTGAACCTTCTAACCCTAACTTTTTGGACCTTGTGACCTCTAATATATGTTAAAAAAAGAGAAGTACATCCTAGTGGATTGGAATTTATCTAGAACTTTTTAATGACAAATGTTGTCTTGTAACCTGCTTATAGATTCCTTTAAACAAAAAAAAATTAATTCATAATTTTCCTAACTAATCCTAGGTTGTTCTTGGGTCTCAAGTGGGTTTTTTTAGCGGGCATCACACTTGGTATCAAAGCAATGGTTCAAAATCTTGGGTCATTTGAAACACTATTAAACTTGAGACATGAACCTTAAACCTAACACACTTGTAAATCTAGAAAACAACTTAGTTTAGAAATTACATATTTTAGTAAACATGGAAACTAAGTAAAACCTAGAATAAGGAACTAACTCTCGTCTTGCTCTGTGCAGGAGGCGTAGACAAGATGAGGAGTATTTTCACATAAACCTAGACTTACCTCCACCAGATCATGTTGTAGTAACCATCCTACCCTAGATTTTGTAGACTCTTCAGGAGGTTAATGTCACTCTACGTGGAGGATCAGTAGGAGGGCATGCAGCCAAACGTGATAGAGTCCCTTCTATTGAGGTTCATGTATATCCTCGACCTAGCGAGGAACATGGAGGAGAGAACTCCCATGTAGAGTCAACCAGAGTAGAGTCACTATAGAGGGTATAGGGTGATCGCGTTTCAGGACATAGAGAGAGTCTCGAGCCTTAGGCTTAGGGATGAGCATACAAAGAGACTTAGAGGCCATCAAACCACAACTGTAGATCACATTAGGGAGATCCTAAAGCTTCAGTCATCCCAATATTATAGTGACATAGGTGGATTTCAGGAAATGGTCTGGTTGGTGAGCTTGAGCAGATGCTTTAAGATTTTTCTTGTTCTAGAAACACAAAATCTTGTATTTCGATCCATCTACTCAAGGATGGAGCTGGTGTCCAGTGGTGGACGAGGAGGAAAAGATCTATGTTGATTCTAAGATAGTTACAGGAGCTCTTTGAGGAGTGTTTCAGAGCAAATACTTGTCACGGAGGTTCATACGGCAATGCGAATAGACGCAGTTCCATGACCTTCGATAGGCATCTCTTACAATGGCTGAGTATGAGAGTAGATTTATGGATCTACTCTAGTATGTTGGTTACATGCAGGATGAGTAGGTGTAGATCCACAGGTTCATCCGGGGCCTGAATCTAGACATTGGAGGTGCAGTGTGGATCCATTTTCCACAGACATTAGCTAAGGCCATCAAGAAGGCCTATATAGTAGAGGAGACTCGGGAAAGACCCAGTAGGTAAGAGACTCGAATCCGAGCCGCATATAGTAGATGTAGGATAGCAGATCGAGGGGGTCAATACCTCTTCCTTGTGGTGGAAAGGGTTCAAGATACAGATCATCTTTTAGACCACAACATCAATAGTAATAGCAGAAATATCGTCCACCTTATAAACCTCCATAGACATTTGATGCATAGAGAGGTTGGATTATGGGGCCTCCTCCTCTGAGGGTCCCATCGGGACATAGGGTGCCTGAGAGCTCACTCGGTAGGAGCTCACCGGCGAGAGACCTTAGCGAAAGCAATGGATCATCAAGATCCACACCACAAACCTCCTAGAGTACTGGCCAAACCTGCTACACAAGGGAGAGGATCAGGTAGTTGTTTTGGTTGTGGTGTTACTAGACATTTTTGGAGAGACTTCCCACATAACCCTAATAACAAGGGTAAGACACATGATCTCAAAGCCTACTATTGGTGATATGGGGCATAGTCATAGGATGTACGCAGCGGTCGAGAACCACCAAGCAGAGCATTAGAGTATAGTTATTGAGACTGCACGTAACATTGGTGGTATTCCTACCTCCATTCTAGTTTGATTATGGTTCTTCTAATTCTTTTATTGCACCATCTTTAGTAGAGCGATGCAGGCTAGTGGTAGTTAGGCAGAGTCATAGTTGGGATGTTGAGATGGCTTCGTAGTCAAGATCTCTATAGAATCCTTAGTTAAGGAGTGTGTGGTGGATTTGGGACCTTTCACCACAACCTTGGATCTTTGTATCCTCCCTTTGGGCTCATATGGAGTCATCTTGGGTATGGATTGGTTGTCTACACACAAGGCCAAAGTGGATTGTTACCACAAGATTGTATCTTTTGTCGATGATTTAGGAGTTGATTCGGTGATTTCAGGGGTCAAGAGACCCGTTTCTATTCGCACCATCTCTATTATACAACTTAAGCAGTGTGTGTGATGGGGTTATCGATGTATGTATGTTACAAGCGAAATCGATGACAGATCAAAGGATGGGTCTAGTAGACCATCACTATATGATCACCCCATTTTGAGAGAGTTTGCAGATGTCTTTCCTAGGGAGCTACTAGGGTTACCATCCCCACGTGAGATTGATTTTCATATAGATCTAGTTCCGGAGAAGAGCCTATCTCACGAGCACCTTATCGAATGACCACCCTAGAGCTCTGCGAGCTCAAGTTGTAGCTTGAGGGCCTCCTGAGAGAAAGGCCTTATCCATCCTAGTGTATCCCCTTGGGGTGCACCAGTGATTTTTGTGAAGAAGAAGGATGGATCCTTGTGGTTGTGTATTGATTACCACCAGCTAAACAAAGTAATGATCAAGAATCGTTATCCCCTTCTGTGCATTGATGATTTGTTTGATCAAATGAAGGGAACCAAAAATTTCTCTAAGATAGACCTTAAGTCAGGTTACCATCAGCTGAGGATTTCAGAGGTGGACATTTACAAGACCGCCTTCCGTACGAGATATGGCCACTATGAGTTCATAGTGGTGCCTTTTGGTTTGACGAATTCCCCCGCAGTGTTTATGAGTTTGATGAATGGGGTATTTAGGACCTTCTTAGATCACTTCGTGCTCATCTTCCTTAATGAAATTTTGATTTACTCACATACGCATGAGGAGTGTGAGGGGCACCTTCTCTAGGTTCTTTAGTGTCTTCGTGAGCAGCAACTTTATGAGAACCTGGAGAAGTGTGCATTCTTTTAGACAAAGGTGTAGTATTTGGGTCATATCATTTCTGGGGAAGGTATCGTCATTGATCCTTCTAAGATTAGAGCTATTATGGATTGGCTAGCACCCACTACTATGACTGAGGTGCGCAACTTCATGGGTTTAGTAGGTTACTACCAAAGATTTGTTTAGGGCGTCTCTCGGATTGCACACCCCCCATCACTTCCCTTCAAAGGAAAGGGAATAAGTTTTTTTGTTTAGATAGGTGTGAGGAGGCCTTCAAGACATTGAAGGAATTTCTCACTACAACACCTATCCTAGCTATGCCAAACCCATAGGAGAGTTTTTCATTTGCACGGATGCTTATTTAGCAGGACTTGGTGGTGTGTTGATGTAGGAGGGCAGAGTAGTGGCTTTTGAGTCTCACAAACTCATGGATTATGAGCTTAATTATTTGACCCATGATATTGATCTTGTGGCAGTTGTGCACGCTTTGGCTTGATGGAGGAACTTTCTTCTTGGTCGAAGATTCACACTCAGGATTGATCATTTGAGTCTTTGCCACCTCTTCACGAAGCCCAATCTCAACACTCGTCAACAACGTTGGATGGAGTTGCTTTGTGAGTATGATATGGAGATAGAGCATGTGAAAGGGAAGGAGAATGTGGTGGTAGATGCTCTCAACAGATGGAGACATGTGGCTATGGCCACCTCAGTGAGCACAAATTTACAGAGTAGGATTCTTCAATAGCTTCCTCTTGACAGCTTCTACATTGTAGCTTGAGCAGAGATCGAGTCTCAGAGACCCCTTAAGGGGAAGTTTGATGGTTTTTCATTAGAGGTAGATGGTCTTCTCAGGCATAGGGACCCGGATTTATGTTCCCAGATATGGAGGCTTGAGGCAGGACATTTTGACAGAGGCACATCGTGCACCCTATTCATCCCATCTTGGGGTGAAGAAGATGCACGCCACCTTGAGACAATTGTATCATTGGAGAGGACTTCGTAGAGACGTGGCTCAGTTTGTGTCACGCTGTTTAGAGTGCTAGAAAGTGAAGGCCAAGCATCAGCATCCAGCTAGCCTTCTCTTTCCTCATGCTATACCGAATGGAAGTGGGACACCATTTCCATGGATTTCATTGTTGGGCTACCGATGTTGAGATATCACCATGATGCCATCATGGTCACGGTTGATAAATTGACAAAAGTGGCTCACTTTTCTCCAATGAAGACCACTTATATAGCTAGTGCAGTGGCACATGTATATTTGGATGAGATTTTCAGGTTACACAAGATTCCACGGAAGATCATTAGTGACCGCAATCCTTTGTATACTTCCCATTTTTAGACTACCATGCAGCATGCCCTCGGGATGAGAATCAACTTCAGCACAACATATCATGCCAAGAAAGATGGACATACTTGAGTGAGTGAGTCGATTTTAGAGGATATGCTCGGGATGTATGTAATGGATCGAGAGTCTAGGTGTGAGGAGTACATGCACTTCATGGAGTTTTCCTACAATAATAGTTTTCAGAGTTCTATAGGCATGGATCCTTTTCAGATTTGTATGGTAGAGAGTGCAGGACACCTCTTAGTTGGGACATGCTAGAGGACAGGGTTTCTCTTGGACTAGCTTTGTTGTAGGACATGGAGCAACAGGTGGTTTTGATCGACAAAGACTACATGAGGCACAAAATAGACAAAAAGAAGTATGCAGATCAGTATAGGACCGACCGTAGTTTTGATGTGGGCATGAAGGTGTTCCTTTGTGTCAGGACACATAAGAGCCCCATCCGTTATGGAAATGGTTCTAAGTTAGCTCCTAGATTCGGGTCCTTTTGAGATCTTGGAGAATATCATCCCCTTGGCCTACCGTCTACCATTGCCACCAATCTTGTCTCGCGTACATGATGTGTTTCATGTTTTAGTTCTTAGGAGATATGTTGTAGATCCTTCTCATGTGTTTGATTGGACATAATTGTAGTGTAGGATCGGGGCGGGTGATAGTGGAGCCCATTCACATCCTAGATCGCAAGACCCTAGGATTTCAAGGCGAGAGGTTGATCAAGTCCGGGTGCAATGTGACAGATATGATGATATTGTAGCTACATGGGAGGATGCTACTTTGTTATGAGTTCAGTTTTCACATTTTTTCCAAAGACTTCCGGAGGAACTCGATTCTAGGGGAGGGAGATGTAGTGACCAGCTCCCTTTGACACCTTCTTTATACTAATCATGATACTCACATTATATTATGGACATGATTATGGAATTTATTATAGTATGATGTTAGATATTAGATCAAGGATTATTGTTGACTTGATTCAGTTATGATGCATGATGATTATTAGAGACATTTTATATGTTGATGATGATATATTTTTTTAAATGGTTATATAATGGATGTTGTTCGGACTTGTGATATTCGGATATTGTGAGTAGACCTAGAAATAGAAAATATTGGATGATGAGATAGTTGTTGATTAAAATATAAATGATATTATTAGATTGCTTTGATGTTGTTTTGATTATTATATTTAAATGATTTTGGGAAATATATTTATATTATTTTGGATGTTCTGATATGGCCACTAGACCAAAGGAGGTATTTGTGTTTTGTAGGTTAAAATATCACAACAAACATTAGGGGATTAGAGACCAACCACATTGGAATTCTAAATGAATTCAACAAGGTCACCATGACAACTAGTATTTTCTTGTGTGTGTTTGTGTGTGTTAGGGATTCCCATGGGGGATCACCTTTAATTTTGACTAAGGGGTTTTATGTATTCCTTTTATTTTGGTCCCTTTTGTTTATGTTTGCATGTGTTTATTTTGTGGTGATTTTACCCCCTTTCATTAGTCATTAAATGGTGTGTAATATTGTGAGTAATAATGTTGTTAAGCTAATTAATTAAAATATGTCATAAGAAACTAATTAATATAGTTGTTGGCCATGATTTGAAGTGTTATAAGTGATGTTTGAATTGAATTTTGAGTGTGAAACACTCCACCTTCTTAGAAATTCGAAATTGTCCTTAGAGGCAGATTTTGGAGGCTTGTAGGACAAGTTAAACTTGTTACATACCTCTTAAATTTAATAACCAACCATACCTACAGTTGGAGAGTTGAGATTAGACTTTTATAATGCTTTTTGAGAAGGAAAATTACAGGTTTTAATTGCACTTTTCTTACATGATTTAATTTCAGTCCTTTGGGGTGTGGGTTGGGTTTGAGTATGTTAGTAAACTGTCATATTATTCACCCACCTATTTATTGTGCATTGGAGAATGAAGTTGACTTTTGGGGTTGGGGTTGAGGATGTGTGATGTGGCATCCTACATGGATCCACCTCCTCCTCTTCCCTTCCCTCTTCTATAAAATTCAAATTCCTTGCCTTGTTTTGGGTTGCTTCATTTTGGAGACTGGATTCTTGGGTGAATTCCTTGTTGTTTTGGGAGCTCTTGTTTTGAAGAAGATTTGGGAAGACTATTGCATGCTTATGCTTGGATGTTCTTGGATTGCTTGCGTTGGGATAAATCTTTCTAATTGTGGAACTTGGAACACCTCCATCATGGAGAGGTAAGAGATTGGTTCTAGAAATTCTCTTCTTTTATAAATGTAAATGTTAATATGTGGATTTTTTGGCATGTTTTGTGGGCCTAAGAATAGTGTAGGAGAAGACTATGGGGGTATTTTTGGGAGGCACAAGTGTGTTTTAGGAGGTATAAGGGTGGAGGGAGTTAGGATTTGGGTTCCACCTTATAAAAAAATACCTTGCATTTCTTTACTTGTTATGGGGTGCCATAAGATGTTGGGGAGGAATAAGAAAATGGGAGGAATAAGGGGTACTTGGGGCAGGCATAAGGGCATGTGAGGGATTTGAAATGACACACACACACACACACACACACACACACACACACACACACACACACACACACACACATATATATTCACACACACACAGTGATATATATATTTAGGCATAAGCATATATATATATATATTCTCGTGGTGATAACCATTTCCCCTTTGGGAGGCATAAGCAACATCCCCATAGTTTCTTGCTCCTTTGGCTTGCTGGATGAAGCCTCAGTAATGTTTGTCATGCTTTAATGTAGTTGTAAACTACATTTTGTTTTGGACTGTGTTTTCTTGTGGAAATGTTGCTTGTGTGTTTGTGGAAGCCTGTTGTTGCCATGAGTTGGATCACATATTTTATTGCATTGTGGTTGGGGTTTGGGGGCCAATGAAGAAGGATGGCTTCTCCTCTTCATTGGATTTCTTGATTGGGTGGAGAGTGTTGCCTTTCCCCTACTCTTGTTGTTATCAAATTGGAAGATTGAGAAATCTGCATGTTGATGTTCTGAAGCAAGGAAAAAGATAGTTTGACAATCCCTTGTGAAATGAAATCTTATTGTAGCCCTTTCCCACTTTGAAGTGGATGACCTATATATTAATTGTAAAGGAAAGATACTTTGTATTGACAATAAAAGTTGAAATTTGAAATGTAAAAGAGTTATACTTTGTTTTTTGTTTTCTTTGGAAAGAATGTGAAAGAATGAAACCTATTTTTATGTTGTATTTTGAAATCAAATGGAAAGGAAGAAGTTTAAGAGTTTCATTTGAATTAATGGATGTGGTTTTTTCCTGTTCATATGATATTATTCCATTGGAAATTTGTGTTTAGCATGCACTATGAAATCCTTGTTTGGAAAGTGGAAAAGTGAAACACGTGAGAAGAAAATGTATTATTATTCATCCTATATATAATATATGATTTTGGAAAGAATAAAAGAAGGAAGTCAGTAAGTTGTATTTTGGAATGAATAAAGGATTTCATAACCTTCTTCAAATTCTATCACCGTATTGTATTTAATCATCTAGTTGTGAGTTGTAATCTTTGTTTGAAAGGAAGAAATGCGTGTAAAGGAAGTGTAATACTCTTTCTTTTTAAATATGTGAAAATTGGAAATTAGAGATGTATTTTATTTTTGAATCATTGGATTGAATCAACTAAATGTATTAGATTAGGATTGGAACATATTATAATACTTGGAAGAAGAAAATGGCAAATAAACCCTTTAAAAATTTGATCCATGTCTTGTATTTTCAAACTGGCAATTATTTAATCCAAAATGCACAGATCAAACCTGCAACAATGAAATAAAAAACTAAACAATTAAATTGAAGTAGTTTTCCTAAATGAATCCAAATTAAAAAAATACTTAAAATAAATCTTTCAAAACCTCAGCAAAACCGAGCTCAAAGCTTTCAATCGCTTTCTTTCAAAATTGTAAAATTTCAATTAGAACTCAATCAAATAGATCTACCTCAAAACTTAACCTAATTCCACCTAAGAAAAATTCTCCATGTCTATTGACATGTTGAGAGAGAAACAAAACAAATTGAACAAATCTCATAAGTTAAAATTTACCATTTGCACCATAAAATCCTCTACGATCGTTTTTGCAAAATTTGTTGGTGTGAGTTATCCTATGTGTCCTCCACTCACATATGGAGGATCATCTCACATGGGTTAGGTTTATTTTCTATTGAGTCATGCACTATGGTTACTCAACACCCTATATGTATCCCTTCATTTGACATTTGTGAGTATGCCAAGACACTCCGCTGTCTTTTCTCTACATGTGCAAGATTTGTTCTGTTATGCAAGTTATTCAGTTGTTGATCGATTCTTCCTTGTTATTACATGGCAGCCATTACAATTCAACCAGAGTGCAACTTCATCATGGTGCATAGTTTCCGATACAATTCTTCAACTCTTTCATGTTATTAGAGCTAAGATCGGGTAAACGTGCACTCATTTTTTGAGTTGTGATTACTCTTGTTTTTCTTTTTTTTTTAACTCCTTATGCAAGTTTTCGATCATTATATTCTGGTTTTTCCTTGCTAATGTATTTAACTTCTTGTTCTTGGAAAGTGTGTCGGTTTGTAGTTTTCTTTGTGCATGTGCAGTATTCTGAGCTATCGGGGTTTTACAGCTATATTTAGCTAGCTACAACTAAATCTAGTAGATCAGCCAAAATAGAGTATTTTCTATTTTTTTTATTTTTTTATTAAATTGGAAAAAGTTTATCTCGTATTTTTTGTGTTTTCATGGTCTCTTTTGTAGATTCATGTTAAAATTACAAGGTCAATCGGTGTTTTGGTGCACCGCTCCTAACTAAGCTCTTCAACTCGCCTCGCGAGCTCCTTTCAACTCTTCCGAGCTACCCTCTTAACCGAGTTGCTCTGTAAGTTCATTTTTGGTTTGCCTTGTCTTTTCCCTGTCACGAAGTCTCCCATGGTCTAGTTGGTTTTACTGCGTAATCTTGGTGTGGTCTGTGAGGTCCTTGTTTGGTGTTTACTATGTGTTACCGGGTGGATCTGCTATTTTTCATGTGAGGTCCTTGTTTGTTTGGTTGTTATGCGTTGCTGGTATATTCTGTCTATTTGGTGCAACAAAGTGAATATCCAACCTGCGCGTGCTCCTCCCCGCCTTCTCCTCCCAATGGCCGTCTCTCCCCTCTGCTTTTTTTAGCTCACCGTTAACTCTTCCACCCTACCTACTCCCCATGTTCCTTCCCACGTGTTCTCCTTGCTCCGACTTGTGCTTCTTCCATTTCCCTCGTCACTTAGCTCATAATGCTTTCCTCACCCACCAAACCGCCTCCATAAAACTCACCAAAACGACCTCTAAAAATCTTAGATCCTCCAAACGTTTTTCACCGAGCCCCTTTGGTCAACGTGCCTTTTGGTACATTTATGGTAAGTTTTTTTAATATATTTTTGGTGGATTTTTTTCTTTTGAATCACTATTAATTAAGGCAAGTTACTATTAATTTGACATTTAAATTTTTTTGGTGGAAATCTTTAAAGTGGGATTTGTTTAATTAGGTGTTTTTTAAGGAAGTATTTAAACAATTAATTAGGGTTTAATTAAATCTTAATTAGTTTTTTATCATTTGACGTTAATTAGATTTAATTTAATTACATCTAGTTTTATTAATTTCAGAATTAAACTTCCTTTACGTTTAGTATTTATTTAAAATCGTCCTTTAAAATTAACGCTTTTAAATCATTTTTAGTCCAACTAGCTCTAAAACTAGCCAAACTTGGCGTTTCTAAATGATAAATCTTAGGCGTTATTGTCAAAAAAATTCTACTAATCGTGTGCTCAAGTGTGCGGTGACACTCGAGCACTTTCTTGTCTTTCGTGTGCCTTTTTGATATTCTCAAGATCATCGAACTCATCCCGAGTTCATCTAAGCATCAGATATTACCCTTATTATCATTCTTTGTGACTAGTGAGTGCATCTCGCCACGAGTTTGCGCAAGCAAGGGGGCATCATTTCATGCGATGTGAGACATTTTTCCTCACAACCAGATTTTATTTCACCTCCTTCCTAATTTTTAGAAATTGTGCTTGTGTACGATGTCACTTTACAAGCGCTTCTTGAAACACAATTGTGGTCTCCTCTCTTGCACATTATTACACTAAATGTAAGGTGAGTTACCAAGTGTTTCAGGACACATGCTCGGACCTGATTGTATTCAACGCACTAATCTATAGAGTTCCAAAAGTAGGGGGTTATTATATTATCCCGGGTGGTTGTGTCTCTTTCTACATTCCTCTCTCTCTCTCTCTCTCTCTCTCTCTCTCTCTCTCTCTCTCTCTCTTCACAATGGATGCACTTTCAATTCCCTTACTTACGTCATTCAAATTCTTCAAATAGATATCGAAAACAATAATGAAACTAAGGGGTAAAGGGTTATTCCGCATCACCATGGACACCGAGATTGAATAAGACGACAAACCCGAAAATCTAAGTGGTTAAACTGCAGTGATGAAGCTTTAGGTCTTCTTTGTATGTCCGTTTCTCCCGACTTTCTCTTCCACATTGAGTCATCTCAAACACCTAAGTCTACTTGGACAACACGATGACATGAGAGTGCATGAGTTGGAAAATGAACTACTAGGGTTAAATCCTAGTGATTTTAAAAACCTACAAGCATTCTTCTTGAATTTTGTCCACACTAGATCATTGTTAAAGGAATGTCAAGTAGAGAAGAAAGACTCTCAACTGATCTTGTCAATTCTCTCTAAGTTAGGTCCTGAATATTTTGTCTTTGTGTTAACTTTTACGCTATAAAATCTTCCTTGGGAAAGGATTGGAATATGCCCTCCTTTGACTATTTTTCATCCCAACTCATTCGAGAACAGGACAAATGCATTCAAATGGGGTCTCTCAAGTCCAAGTCACATGCCCTTGTAGCAAGTACTAGTAAGGAAAAGAAGACTAAAAATAAGAAAGAAAAAAAGGATCAACCTAAGAAAGAAACCAAGACCGATACTGAAAATAACATGAACACTTCGACTTCTGATCCTAGAGCACAGAAAGATAGGTATTTGTGTTCCTATTGCAAGAATCCTAGTCATAAAGAGAATATGTGTATGAGAAAAAAATTGATCACCTTATTCAATTACTTGAGAAAAATAAAATAGGTGTTCATGAGTCTATCAAACAAAATGCTCCGAAGGCCGAGTCTTCCACTGCAAAAGGTTCTAAATCTGATAAGAAGAAAGGAAAGGCCCTTGTAGCTAGAGTTTCTCCTTCATCGACGTGGATTATAGATTTTGGTGCCTATCACAATATGGGTTCTTCGCATGTTGAGTTCTCCAACATCGAGCCTTGTGGAATGTCCCAAATCATAATGGGTAATGACACGACAGTGTCGGTTTCCGGTAGTGGATCGGTAGAGATGGATGGGGGAACATTCAACCAAGTGTTGAGTGTTCTTGATCTCTCTACCAATCTCCTATCAGTTTACCAAATTACTCACCTTGGTGAAGGAATGAGAGTGGAATTTGGTCCTAAATTGGTGATTATTCGTGAGCTTAAAGATGACACTACGTGGGCCGAGGGAAAGGTGGATCACCATTCATGGTTGTAGATACCTTTCCCATTTTACTTATGAGTCTATGCCCATCGCTTTGTTCACTCATGCAAATGATGTTAGTAATCTATGGCATGAGTGGTTTGGACATCTAAATTATCGCTACCTTGAACAATTGAGCCAAAATAAAATGGTCAACAGGTTACCCCGTGTAAAGTTTTCTAAGGGTCTTAATGAGGGTTGTACCCCTGGAAAGCATCCTGAAAAGAAATTTCACAAAGGAAAAGCCTAGAGAGCTACTCGTCATCCCCATTGGATCTTATTCACAAAGTGATATTTCTCGGTCCATTTTCGCTCCTTCGTTTACTAGAGCTCTTTATGTGCTGACCATTGACCTTCATTGATATACTTGGGTATATTTTCTTAAGCTTAAGTCTAAAGTCTTTGAAAATTTTCAGGGACTTTAAGGCTCTTGGCCGAGAAACAGTAAAATGGTCTATCAAGGTTCTTCAAACCAATAATGGAGGTGAATATGTAAACAATATGTTTATGGATTTCTACTTCTGAAGGGATCTCCTTGTAGCATACAGTTGCATACAGCCCTTTCCAGAATGGAGTGGCAGAAAGAAAGAACCATACCCTTAAAGAGATGGCCACTTTAATGATTCACTCGAAGTCTCTTCCTCTACAGTATTGGGCTGAAGCAGTGAGTTGTGCTAATTACATTTAGAAATGTGTTCCACACAAGGTAGTAAAAGGGATGACACCCTTAGAAGCCTGGTTTG
Source organism: Taxus wallichiana var. yunnanensis (assembly GCA_018340775.1). Taxonomy (NCBI): domain Eukaryota; kingdom Viridiplantae; phylum Streptophyta; class Pinopsida; order Cupressales; family Taxaceae; genus Taxus; species Taxus wallichiana. The sequence goes on along the minus strand of CM031241.1, from coordinate 655,074,990 downwards.
GATGCAAGCCTAATGTTTACCACTTTCGAGTCTTCGATCCAAGGCTATGGCTCGATTCCAAGAATAAATGCTAGGCTTTGGAACCACAATCCAAACCTTGTAGTTTTGTAGGGTATCCTGATGGCATGAAGGGATATCGATTGATGAATCCTACTTCTCATGATATTTATATTGAGAGAAGTGTTAAGTTCAATGAGTCCTCCTTGACTTCTACTTCTCCACCTATTGAGGTTCTTTAGCTCACCGATTCGATTCCGACTCATCGATGATGATGTTGTTGAGTATGCTCCTCTTCTTGATCTTTCGACCATCGACCTCTAAGTCTTCTCGATTCTCGACATTAGTGATGATGAGGACTATGTCCCTTCTCACTCAAGTGAAGAATCTTCGACTCAAGCCTAATCCTCCCGGTCCTCTTTGGGCTAGGAAAACTTTGCAAAGTGCTGGAGATACTTTGGATGTGAGATGTACTCGCTCAAATTTCATTGAACCCACTCTTTCTTCGCCTCGTGCTTCTAATCGATGATTTCCGAGAGGCTTCTAGTATTCCCGATTGGGATTTTTCCATGGATGAGGAGTATTCTCTCTCATGAAGAATGATACTTGGGATCTCACCCTCTTCCAAAGGAAGAAAAATCGTTTGGTGTAAGTGGGTGTTCCGAAAAAAGTATGAAGTAGATGGAGACGTCGAAAATTTCAAAGCATGATTAATAGCTAAGGGTTTCTCCCAGATAGTTGGGGTTGATTATACTGAAACCTTTGCTCGGTTGTGAAGATGACTTCTATTCGACTGATCCTTGCCATTTCCGTAACAAATAGATGGAAAGTCCATAAAATGGATGTTAAGAGTGCCTTCCTTCATGGGGACCTAGAGGAAGAGATCTACATGGAACAACCTCCGGGTTATGTCCATGATCCCTCCCTCATTTGTAAGTTAAATAAGTCTCTTTATGGCCTTAAAAAATCCCCTCGATCTTGGTATGCCAAGATGGACTCCTTCTTACTTACATCGGGTTTACTAGGTATCACTCTTATCCAAATGTTTATATTTTATGGAAAGATGACTCCATACTCATTCTTTTTATCTATGTTGATGACTTGTTGATCATAGGCGCTTCTTCCTCTATTATTGATTCTCGTGAAGATTTCCTTGCCAACAGGTTTTCCATGACCGACTTAGGTCTCGCTTCATTACTTTCTTGGGATCCAAATTCATAATCTAACTCAAGAATTATGATTTTGCAATCTAAGTATGATCTTGATTTGCTTGATCATTTTCAAATGTCTCGATTGTAAGTCTTCTCATACTCCTTTTCTTTTCGGGGTTAATTTGGTTTTTGATTTCTCTACTCCTTGGTTGATGCTACCCTTTATCGACAGCATTGGTGGGGGAGCTTGATTTACTTGACTCACTGTTCACGCCTTTCACAGCACCCCCGTGCATATACTTGAACTCACAAAGCAGTGATTGGATAACATGGGTACTATCTCCAAGTTGTGGACTTGCTACTTGAGATAGACCTCCGCAGAAAGTCGGTTCTTGCTCCTAAACTACCCGCCACAATCTACTCTAATGCAGGATAAGCTAACTATTCTAATCTAAATTTCCAAGGGACCAGGGAGAGAGAATGCATAGAATGAAAGCCTACACTAAAGTGGTGATACACCAGAAAAGGAGGGTGGGAGAGTAGTCTCCAAATGTGTGAAATACAGAGGGAAAGTGCACACTAGAAGAGGTGATGACAGTTCACCATAATCTAGCAAAATGCATTCACAACAATATTCCAAGCATACACAATGATAATGAATCCCTACAAGAACATAATAAATAGACACAATATTCTTATAGAAATATCAAAGGGGCAAGAAGAATGCAAGAAAACACAGCAGGGGAAGATACATCCACAAACTGGTATTTTATTGCTTCATGATATGCACAGTTCAATCTATTACAAGATAAGGGCCTGGATCACCATGCAAGGAGTCCACTACAAGGGCCTACAACACACTAGCTTCACAAAGCAATTTTGGTAGAGCTTTGCTACCCAAAAACTCTCCTCTTACAATGAGCCCAACACTCCAATTTATAGAAAATAAGAAGGAAAAGAGAAGGGAAAATGGAAATCCCGAAATCTATCCTTCAACCACCTATAAGAGGCATTAAATTGAGTGAAATGGTTATACATTACTTTCAAAAGGCTCCCCATACTGTCCCATGTGCTGCAGCAGAGAAAGAATGATGACCATGCCTCTTAATTGCACTCCCAGCTACCAAATAAAACACTGTTCTGAACCCGGCCACGTTTTCTTAAAAATCTCAATCAATTTCTAATCAAATCTAGAATTTCTTGATTTTTTGCATTGGGCTCGGAACCACAATTCCAACGGTACTAATTTTGTGTGATTTCATTGAGAAATTCAAAAGTTATGGCCTTCTGAGTGCGGGCAGCTATTTTGGGTCCAGCGGGCGTTTTCTCATCATTTCGACGGAAATGAGCATTAACTCCGACTAGAGCTGAATATGTTTCTTTTATTTAAATATATCTACCCTCATTAAAATTAAGAAATCCCATAGAGGACGCCGTGCTCATTCCGTAAAGTCCAATTTTGTGAAAATCGAGCTCGGAGTCAAAAGTTATGGCCGTTTGAAGTTTCACGGCCAAATGTTGACTTTTCTTCTCGCCTTCGGCGCTTTCGGATTTTCGCCCCACGCGTCCTCTCTCGTCCCACTTGGCACAAAGGCTGAAATTTCCCATTTCGGGAAACCGGCCGGTTCGCGTACTCTTGTCCCGCATGTCCCGGACTATTTGGGATTTATTTTCCCGATTCGCCTCGCTCGCCGGTTCGCGCCTTTGTCCCAATCGTCCTGTGATTTAAAGTTCTCATTTCGGCTGATCCGGCCGGTTCGCGTATTTCACGTGCATTTCGCCCAACTGTCCCGGCTGCCTTAAGTCTTTTTCGGCGACTTGCATCCTTCGCGTACTAACTCGCCTAGATGTCCTGCATCGCCTGTTTCAACAGTTAGTCAAATTTTTCCATTTTTCAAATGCCTAGTTCGATCTCCACGCGTCCCACGCGCCCCTTTGTTCCAAATGTCCCAAATGCTATGCAGAACCTCCGCCCTGCAGCCTTTCGGCTGGTTCGCGCCCTCTTTTTCCCAACCTGTCCCGATCATTGTGAGGACTAGGACTTAGCCATTTTTCATGATTTTTCTCGCCCGACTCGCTTTTTTTGCAATTTTTCTTACCTTTCCTCAGAACTTTCTCTCTTCTACTTGGACAGGGGAGTTAGAAAAATATGAGGGGACCCTAGAAACATGACTTTTCACCCTGAATCAATATAATTGCTTGGGACTAAAGAATTTGATGCATGTTATCAAAATTTACCTTGAGGGGTGAATTTTGGATAACACTCACACTCAACAGGATTTATTGTATGTTGTTGGGATTGTGTCTAGATTCATGCAGGAGCCACATGAGCTACATTGGAAAGTAGCTAAATGGATCCTTCATTATGTTTGTGGCACCTATACTGATGGCATTCACTATCATGGAGGGGTGGATATTGACTTGATTGGGTTCATAGATGCCGATTGGGATGGTAACTTAGATCATTGAAAATCAACTTCAAGTTACAGCTTTCTCTCTTGGTTCAGTCCTATTAGTTAGTTTAGCAAGAAGTAGAATGTAATTGTGATATCATCTACAAAGGTAGAATACAGAGGAGTAATTAACGCTGCCACAGAAGCTATTTGGCTACAGGGTATTCTAACAAAGTTTGGCATCCACCTTCGGCGGCCTACCATTATCTACTATGATAACATGAGCACTATCTCTATTTACAAAAATCCAGCTTCAAAGATCGTTGGAAAAAGCACATTGAGATCCATATGCACTTCATACGAGAGCTTATTCATGATGGTATCATTGACATTTAGTACATTCTGATACCGAATTTGGGTCACGATCGATTACGATTTATTTACCAATCTCTTCATTGAGATGAAGTTTCTTCACTTACGGTCTCTTCTTGGGGTGAGGTCTTCGTAGCTTCTCATCTTCTTCAGGTTATGTAGTCCTTTTTCTTCTTCTAGGAATATGTTGTTTGTATACGGGGACCTTATCGTCTCTTAGTTGTCGGGCCCCATTGACACATATTTATTAGTTGTTTAGGAGTGTCTTCTCTTCAGTTTGACTCATCATAGCTGCTACCCCAATGTAGTGCCCACTTCCCTTTGACACCTTTTCATGCTTATTTTGATATTGTTGTTTACATTATGGACATTATTATGCTTTGATTTAGTATGATGTTAGACATTTGATCATGGATTATTGTTGATCTTGATTTGGTTATGATGCACGATGATTATTAGAGACACTCATATGTGGATGATGATATACTATTTGACATGGATGTTTTATGGATGTTGTTCGGACATGTGATTTTGGATATTATGAGTAGATCTAGAAAATGAATATTATATGATGATGATATAGTTGTTGATATAAATTGTATGTGATAATGTTAAATTACCTTGATGTTGTTGTGATTCACATATTTAGATGATTTTGTGATTATATTTATATTCATTTGGATGTTTTGATATGGCCATGAGGTCAAGGAGGTATTTGTGTTTTGCAGGTTAATATCACGACAAACGTTGAAGATTGGAGACCAACCACAATGGAATTCTAGGTGAATTCGACAAGGTCACCATGACAACTTGTTTTATTGTGTTGTGTTGTTGTTGTTAGGGATTCCCATGGGGGATCACCTTTATATGTGACCATGGGTTTTGTGTATTTTATTAATGTGGTTAGAGTTTTATTTATTGTTTGTATGTATTTTATTAGTGATGTGTTTCTTTCTTTTATTTAATTAAAATTGTGGTAGATTAATGTGAGAAATCATATAGTTAAAAATTTAAATAAATCAAATTGGGATATGAGAAAGTAATAATGAAAGTTGTTGGCTCTTTGTATTAAATATGTAAGGGATTTGTAAGTTTGTGTAAGAGTTGTGTAAGTCAGATTTTGGAGTATGAAACACTCCACCTCCTTGGAAATTCGAATTTGTCCTTGGGACCTGTTTTTAGAGGCTTGTAGGACAAGTAAGACTTGTCCCATACCTCTCAATTTAATTTACCAACCATACTTATGGTTGGAGGGGTGATTTTACACTTTTATAATGTATTTTATTAATCATGTTACATGTTTTGATTGCACTCTCTTACATTTTATTTAATTTTGCAGACCTTTGGGGTGTGGGCTTTTGGAGTGTGCAAGTAAATTGTCATATTTTCACCCACCACTTTATTGTGCTTGGGAGAATGAAATTTTGTCTCTTTTTTGTTGGAGTTGAGGATGTGTGATGTGGTATCATACATGGATCCACATCATCCTCTTCTCTTCCCTCTTCTCAAAATTCAAACTCTTTGCTTGTTTTGGGTTGTTGAATCATTTTGTAAACTTCTTTTTGGGGGTGCATTTTTGCTATTTGGAGATCTTGTGGATTGTGGAGGATATTAGAGATATTTTCATACTTGGCATTGTTGTTTTGGGACTATGTTTTTGACATTGAAGCTTGTTGTTTGGAAAAAAATCTACCATGGAGAGGTACGAGTTTAACTTTTCTTTTATGTTGTTATTTCCTTGTTGTGTTGTGTGAATGGTGTATGTTTTTGATTTAATTTTTGGTTGGTTGGGTAGATTGCCATAAGAATGGTGTAGGAGAAGGCTATGAGGAAATCATGTGGGGCATAAGGGAATGCTATTGAATCAAATTTTGTGGAGGAAGTTTGGGTTTGGGATCCACCATGGAAAAGAAATAGCTTGCATTTCTTACTTTGTGGGGGGCATAAGGAGGGATTGTGGGGGAATAAGGATATGTGTGGTGAAATTTATTGGCGGTTTGTTCTGGTGGATGCCCAATTCCCATTGGGAGGCATAAATAGCTTCCCCCATAGTCCTTTCTCCTTTGGCTTGCATGATCAAGCCTGAGTTTTGTTTTGATTGTTTTCAAATGTAGTTGTAAACTACTATTTTTGTTTGGAACTGTGTTTTATATTGAATTATGCATGTTGAAAGAATGTTGTGTGTTTGTGGAAGCCAATTATTGCCATGGGTTAAATCACACCTCTTATTGTATTATGGTTGGGGCTCGGGGCCAATGATGAAGGATGGCTTCTCCTTTCATTGGATGTCTTGGTTGGGTGGAGAGTGTTGCCTTCCCCACTTTTGTTGTGATCAACTTGAGAAAAAAAAAAAAAACTTGCATGTTGTTGTTATGGAGCAAAGGAAAATGCAGTTTTGACAGTCCCTTGTGAAACAAATTCATTTGTAACCTTTCCCACTTGAAGTGGATGAAATTATAATATATATATATATCTATGAAGAAAATATGTTGAATCGATTGTGAAATCTACACATTTGAATGTGAAGGATAATTATTATTATTTTTGTTCATTGGAAAGAAATAGAATTTTGTTATTTGCATTCCAACATGGAAAGATGTAAATTTTTATAATTGAAGTCAATAAAGAAATTGCAAGATCTTCTCTCATATGCATTGTTGGATTGAATTCAATGTTTCATTGTATGGCAAAAGAGATAGTTAGATTTCTATTTGAAAGGAAGAAATGTACGTGGAAATAATGTTGTATTTATATCTTTGGAAATGTGTAAAATGGAATTTAGTATTTGCATTTTGATTTAGAATGGTTGTTTAAAACAACTGAATGTATTAGATTAGATTGGAAATTAAATGCCATACTTGCATGATGAAAAGTTAGATGGACCTCTTTTAATTTGATCCCTTTGTAAAAACAATTTTTTTAAAAATAACTAGCAAATTAATTTAATTAAAATGCACAGGTTAGGACTGCACATAATAATCAACCTAGAAATGTTAAAATTTAACATGATACATTATCAAGGAACTCATATTGACAAAGAACACTTAAGAAAACAATTTAAACATTGCAAAATCGAGCCCAATCCCTTTCACAATCGTTTTCTATCAATTGTTGGAAAAATTTAAATTGGAAATCAAACAAGTGAAATTACCTCCCTAAAACATTTTAAATCCTTCCTAGAACAATCCTCCATGCCTGTTTGGCATGTTGAGTGAAGGAGGAGATCAAATTTAATCAAATTCATAAGTTAAAATTTACCAGTTGGTTGTTTAAAAGCCTACAGGCCATTTTCATAAAATTGACCACTTAAACTTTATCAAAATCTAAAATTTATGTTTCTTGTGAAAAGAGGGCATCGAGAGCTTTCCATAAAGTCCTCGTTTTCCCAAAACCGAGATCTCTAGAAAAATTATGGCCCTCTGAAGTTTTCATGCCTTGGCGGGAAAATTTGGGAAAATTTTCCCTAGTGGGCCCGTGGCCCGAAAATTTCCCATTAAAAATATCCATATAAATTTTTTTGAAAAATCTTTGGGAAAAATTTTTGACATTCTCCCCGCTGGCCCGTAACCAACTAGAGGCTGCCATGTGGTAGCATGGGGGTGATAATGGGGGTGGAGAAGACCTCACGACTCTATCTGTTGAAATTTTATTTTGGAAAACTTTTGAGTTTTACCCCGTGGCACCGCACTCCCACTCCTGCCCCTTTGGAGACCCTTCCACGATTCATGGACCCGCTCGCCGACCTTACCGTTCTCCTCCATTGGAAAAAATTCCACTCAACCCCCACCACCTCGCATCTTCCATGTCTTCTTCCCCACATTGTTTGATTGGCCACCACGTGTCCTGTGAAAACCCATGGGTGCGCAAAAGTGTATTGGAATTTCTCCCTACTCAAAGAAACTTTCCACAACACCTCTGCCACCCCACCCTTCCCTCGGTTCTCCCAGCGATGGTTCAGAGCCCAACATGTGTCCCTGGTGGCATAGGGGAGGTGTGAGCATTAATGAGAATTTTCTCCCATGCAAGAAAAATTTCAAACACCGCCCCGCGACCCACCAACCCAAAAATTGCTCTTCTTCCCCATTTGACACGTGTCCCATTGGGGAAAATTTGACCCCTAAGGTTCGATGGCCCATAACTAGAGTTTTACAAGGAGTTAGGAGGAATTCTTTATATCGTTGGAAAGGTGATAAAATTTCCTATCTAATGGAAATAATTTAGGGAAATTTTTAATGTGTTAAGTATGAGAAAAATAAAGTTGAAAATCTGATCTTGTTAGAGAATAGGTATGGTGATATTTTACCCCCCTAAAACTAACTGAAACTTCCAACCCTAAAATTTGGACCTTGTGACCTCTAAGATTTGTACTAAAAGAAAATTATGTTCAAGCAGATTAAACCGATTCCGTAACTCGATAGTGTCAACCATTGTTGTCTTGCAACCTGGTTGTAGACACTTCTAATAAAAAAATATTCCATAATTTTCTTAACTAACGCTAGGTTGTTTCTTTGACCTCAAGTGTGTTGTTTTAATGGGCATCACACCCAACATCGATGAAGGGGGTGTTAGTGTGAGTTATCCTATGTGTCCTCCACTCACATGGGTTAGGTTTAAGGTTTTCTATTAAGTCATGCACTAGGGTTACTCAAAGACCCTATACGTATCCCTTCATTTGATATTTATAAGTATGCCGAGACACTCTATTGTATTTTCTCTACATGTGTAAGCTTTCTTCTATTATGCAAGTTATTCATTTGTTGATCAATTCTTCCTTGTTATTACATTGAGCCATTACGATTCAACCAGAGTGCAACTTCATCGTGGTGCATAGTTTCCGAATCACAACTCTTTCAAAATTGACCCCTTAAAATCTATCAAAATTTAAAAATAATGAATCCTATGCAAAGAGGACGTCGAGATATTTCTAGAAAGTCCTTGTTTTCCCAAAACTGAGCTCTCTATCAAAAGTTATGGCCTTCTGAAGTTTTTCTTCACTTGGCGTTATAAAAAAAAAAATTGGGAAAAATTTCCTTACCGGGCCCAAATTTTTCCCTTAGAGCTTCAGAAAAATTTTGGGAAAATTTTCCAAATTTTCCCAACTACCCCGTCAGCGGCAGCTAAATCAAAGGGTACCATGTGGCACCATGAGGTGTTGAGCAAAGGGGCGGATCACTTTTTAACTTAGCGCTTCAAATTTTTTTTGGGAAATTATCCAAATTTTCCCCACCGACCCGCAGCCTAATCAGGAGCTACCACGTGGCATCACAAGGCATCGACAGAGCGTGGGTGAATGTGATCCTTTTTTCCCTTCGGGCATTAAACAATATTTCTTCCCATCACCCCACTTTTCCACGCTAGCTTAGGAGATGCCACGTGTCCCTTGCAGACTCGCGGGAGCATGGGTGCAAAGTGGGCTTCTCGCCCGCAAGGAAATTTTTTCCAAACGCTCCCGCCGCCCCACTTTTCTCCACGTGGCTTAGAAGGTGTCACGTGTCCCTCATGGACCCATGGGAGCACAAGCGCAAGGTGGGTTTTCACCCCGGGTGGGAAATTTTCCCAAAAGTCTCTTGCGGCCCCACAAACCCGCCCTTTGGGCAAATTTTCTCCCGTGGGCCCGCAAACCCGCTCTTGGGGAAAATTTTCACCCCAAGGCCCACCAGCCCATAACTTGAAAAATATGAGGAGTTAGGAGGACTTCTTTATATCATTGGAAAGGTGAGGAAATTTCCTATCCAATGAGAATGATTTAGGGAAACTTTGAATGTGTTAATTTTGAGAAAATTAGTTGAACCTTTAATCTTGTTTGAGAGTGGGTATGGTGAGGAATTACCCTCTCGAACCTTATTGAATCTTCTAACCCTAAATTTTTGGACCTTGTGACCTCTCGATATATGTTAACAAGAGAATTACATTCTCGTGGGGTTAGAATTGATCTAGAACTTGTTAATGACAATTTTGTCTTATAACTCGGTTATAGACTCATTTAAACAAAAAAAATTATTTCATAATTTTCCTAACTAATCCTAGGTTGTTCTTGGGTCTCAAGTGGGTTTTTTTTAGAAGGCATCACATTTTAAGTTAAGTTTTTCATTTAAAAACAATACTTCTTAACAAACACAACTAATAGCTAAATTTATAGGTTCCTAAATTTAAAATGGTATAGAAGTTATAATTTTAGTATTTTACATAAAAGCTATAAGTATTGGTTACTTGACCAAAATCCCATAAATATTTGAAAACTCTATGAGATGGGCTCAAGATGATAAGGATAGGAAAAATTACAAATTTAATTTCAAACATGTTACTAAGAGTAAACCTTAATAAGTTAAATAAAAATAAAATATATATTTTAGGCTCTAGGTTAGCATTTTTGAATGTGGTATATCTAATGAAGCCAAACCTTAAGAAAATATGTATTGGTACATGATATTAAACTTAAAGGATCAAAGGAGATAGAGAGCTTGAGTGCATATTTTATGAAAAGAGTATCAAAAATCCATCTTCAATCTTGCCACCAAATAGTATAAATTGTTGGCTAAATTTATCACGTGTACAACATTTGACATAAACTATCAAATGTACAAAAAATAGGGAAAGCAAAAGGGATAGTCTTGACTTTAATATTTAAATCGGCAAGTGATCTAATCCTAGAATATAAACCAACTATATTTGTGTAAATGCATTTATTGAATACATTTGATGTTATGAATATGTGAAGGGGTTGTTTCCTTCGATAATAGTGGAACACTAGATCCATTGGCCATTAAAGGATAATATAGAATTAAAAACATCATCCACTCATTAAAGGAAATGTTTAACATGATCAAATGCCTTCCAAATTATATTTTTAGACAAAATGGTCCCTATAATGTTAATACGAATAAAAACAAAATTGAGGTTTTGAAAATCCCAACTAATTTTAGATATTATTACAATTTAGTAAAGAACCCTCCATATCCCAAATGTTTCCACAACCCACATGAGATCTATTTGGTTCAATAAGGACTATTATGTCTATCCCTCCTTTTTTCAAGGAAAAACATAAATCCTAAGTGACATAGTAGAAACTTATGGCTTTTTAAAAATTAACTTGAAGAAAAGCCTTGAGAGACTTACCAAGTCAAGTATTAAATAGGCATTGAAAAAACACTATCATGCATTAATTTGAAACTTAGTTATAACAAATAATGGTTTGATGCTAAAATATTATGGTATTTTCCACATATTATAAAACATAATGCAAGGATAAAAGAAATAATGAGGTTGTGAAATCCCACCACATTCTTGACCTTCTTACCATAACGACCATCCAAAAAGATTTACTGTCATAGAATTATTTTCTAGGATTTTGAACCTTCCATAAAAAACAACACAAATCTTAAGTTATATGGTGGAAGTATTTATTTTTTCTTATAATTAGCCTAAGATAATATTTGAGAAACTTATTCAATTTGTCATAGATTAGCTTAAAATGATCTTGTTATTTTTTTATTTTTAAGAAAACAACAAAATCTTAAGTGACATAGTGGAAGTATTTATTTTGCTTAGAATTAGCCTAAAAAATATTTGAGAAACTTATTCAAGTTATCATAGATTTATTAAAATGATCTTGTGAAGATAAAAACTTTTATACGAATTTGTAAAAAAAAAAAAAACCCATCAATCAAAAATATATTTCTAAAATTAAGACCTCTTTAAATTTAATTAAATCTATTCATTTTTTCCAACACAACCATTTAAAAGTTTATATTTTATGGATAATACTATATGTTACACCACATAATATTATATACCGCACCACCTAATAAAAATGTATATAAAAATAATTTTTCCCAACACATTATAGTTTATAAAGTATAATAAACAATTTAGAGTTTTGAAGATTCACTTCAACTAACTCTATATTTAGAGGCCCTAGTGAAACCTTAAAGCTAACTAGGAAAATTGGACTCCTTAAAAGTTACATTGGTATAGGTATCTAGACATTGTCTTGGAAAGTCAAACACCGTACGTACCCAAAATCAGAGGGTAATGCGTAACTTAACGAACAAAGACATGCGCCAATGATGATACAAGTCTCCTCACAAGGTGTTCGGGATCCGGAAAAGCTCCCCAAGTGTGCATTAACATCCCACATGCCCCGCTTAGCCCCCACATGCTTTGTTTTTCTCTTTTCCCTCTTTTCTTGGCCTTTTTCTCTTCGGGCTTATTAAACCGCTGCCCGCCCGGTGGCGGTCTCGTGACCGCCGCCCTAATCAGGGCGGCGGTCCTCAGTAACCACCTCCTCGCTAAATTTTCCGAATGCTCTTTTAACATGACTCATGTAAATTTCAACATTTACCTACTTTTTTCACCGCCATAAGCTTGCATTAATGATTCTGGTTCCCTGGAATAGTGTTTTGCCATTGTTTATAGTTTAAGAGATCAATTTGGTTTTTACCTTGGGTAAATGCAAATGCTATAAATAGTTGGCTTGTGCTCAAGCAAATGGCCCCTCAAATTTGCCTCTGAATTTCTCATTGCAATAGATTAGTCTTTCATTTTGTTTAGAATTCTTAGTTTCATTCATTGCATGCCTAGTTAGTATTGTTTTGTTATTAGGAAGCCACATATCCATCTTGTGCAAGTGCTGTTGATATTTCATCCAATCCATCGAGTAAGATAGTCCTTTTTCAATAGGAAGCCATTAAAGTCATCAGGTTTTGTTCTTCAAGCAGATAGTTTCAGGTTCTGACGTTTTATGTTGCATGACTCGCAATAAATCCCGCTAGGAATTGCATAAGCCAAGCTCTGTACTCTTGTGCTATCTCTCTCCTACTCGCATTGTATTCAGTCTGTATCCTAAGCTGCCTTTGTCCCAATATCTACTTCTGTTGATGCTAGCATTACACGCTTTTCTGGATCCACGTGAACACGAAGGAACGAGGAGATCACACTGAGGGGACATAGCCACACACACCATCGGATTCACCACTGTTCTGCAGAATCCAGGTTCTAGCTTTCAAAGTTCTAATTAGAAACATATCAAATAGAGTAGTTAATCACTTTATTTCAATCAATTTTACTTTCGATATTGCTAGGGAAGCTATGGGGATTGATAGTTTCTGAGAGACTATGATTCATTCCTCACTTCTGAGGTAGGATCGAGAGTCTTTCAAATAGATTAGATCAATTATTTCATTATTTAGAATAGGTTCACAATTGCACAAACAAATAGCTATACTCGGTTATCTTGTTTATTTTAATTTGTTATTTTAGTTATCAATTCTAGATATATTAGATAGTTGTTCTTTAAATTCATTTTTAGTAGATAGATATATCATATTTAGGAATATACATAGATATATGTATCTTTCACAATTAGTTTATTCTGTCATTAGTTAGATTTATATAACTTTCTTTTGTATGACAATCACGGACCTAGAGAGCCCAGAGAATACGTATTCGAGCCAATCATGCCCCAACCCAATCTCATCACAAAGAATAATCGATATAGATCAAAATCTTAGGATCCAAGTCTTCCGAACAATGGTAAACTTACAACAAATCGCCCAACTTAAGCGGGTTAAACATAGAAGACAACAAAGCACACACATTTTGGTCAAATCAACCAAACTACAGATTACCCTAGATTCATATCCACATGACTGTAGAAGGGTTTGAAAGAGAGTAGACCTTTGGTTGTGATCCTTTGGTCCCACAAATGCCAGACGCAGAGACACTCTCACAGATATAGATACCAGCTTAAGAATTCAAGTTGCACGAACACCTATAAGATACTCTGAGAAGATCACACAATTATTAATTCTGAATATAGAAGCTGAGAAAGCATACGATTACTGGATACTAGGGATTAGGGACTGATTCCACACATGACCATAGTAGGTCCACAACAACCACGAATCTACGGTTGTGACCCACAAATCCCACAGCCCAACGAATCCATAGGTGAATCAGACATAGATGCTGGCCTACGTACACTAGTATTCAGATCTACTCCACTTCCACCTATCATCATCGAACAGTTATCCTTGTTAGACATAGCAGCTAACAAAGCTAAGGAGTTCTGGACTAGGCCAGAAAATCACCCATAGAGTCAGATATATTTACCATCCACCCTATGACCTTATCTGGAAACATACACGAAACTATCCCAGGACATTTTCCACGTATTCCACAACCCATAGACCGAATCACGCCAGAGCTCGATATTGATTGGAGCCTTCGAGCAGTCATCCTTGCTGATCGATCTATCACACCATTTCAGGTTAGGAGGGCCTTCTTTTCCTTAGATTCACAATTTCCACTAGTGCGTATCGAAGACATCAGATTGCCTAACTAGTTTGTCTGCATCCCACACATATTCAATCCCCACCAACTGTCTCGGCATGACCTCGGGAGGTCGGGTGCGAGGAAGAGTTACTTGTAGATTCCCACGCTCGCTTGTCACTTTTCCATCATACAAAATTGGTGAACCCGACGTGAACTTCTTACTTTCTGGTTCGGAGTTAGATTTCTATTTATTCTTTAAATTAAAATGACTCTTTCATCTTTACTACCTCATTAGCTTTCACCATCACCTTCACTCCTTCCCATTATTCTCATGGGTATTCATATACCCCCCGAATATGTCGGATTCGATGCATATGGTAGGCCTCTCTTAGGTCTTGAGGCATACTACGCTCAACTGAATAGACAGTCATCACCCTCGCTCTCGGTATGGGGTGACAACTATTTAGATAACCAATTATCAACACAAACTCCATCTCCAAGGATCAGATATAACTCATCTTTCCAAACAGAAGAGTTGGATCAGTTCACTCAAACACAAAACAAGAGCCTTCAGGCTCGAACAATATGACGCTCACAGGAGAATCAAGTTCATCTCCTCAGGTACTACTTAGACCACAAATTAGTAGACAATCAGACTCATACCTGGGTTTAGATGATGAACATTCGGTACGTTATGCCAGGAATGAACAACATTTCTCAAGTATGTACCCACCTATAGGAGGTTTACAAACACAACCCGAGGTCTCTTTTCAAGGAAATACCTCCATGCCACTACATATAGGAAATGCCCTCGGGGAAACTTGGCAGGGCAGCGATCAATTCATAGCAGGATATCACATGCCTATACAACATCAGGGTATACAACAAACGCCACTAAGGCAAAATATCGTGACTTCACCAAGTGAGGTCATCTCAACTTTAGTAGAAAAAGTTAGGGGGTTAGAACTTGCTCAGGCAAATCACCATTCTCAGTTCATGCAGCAGGAAATCCTAATCCTCCACACCATCCTAGCCAGGTAGACCTCCTCACAGGAATAGGCACATTAGGTATGACTCCTCAGTATTCACAACAAACACCGATTAGAACCACCGTTTCTAACACCGTTCCAATACCTCCCGGTCTAGTACAAAATAATCCATTCTTGGACAATACCCCTTCATACTTAAACATGTATTCCAAATCACCACAAGGGGATATGTTCTCCTCTCCCGGTATTTTTACTCAACCACAGGGGTTCCCTTACGCTCCTACCAATGCATATGCAACGCCATGTCAACAACCCATTCCACCGCCCCCCTCAGCAGGCACCATCAATGGTCGAAACATATGCGATAGGGACTTACTCAGAATATTTGAAAGAGCCCTTAGATTTCACCATACGAAGCATCATGCTTCCAAGACCTCTTCCCGATTTTCCCAAGTACAAAGGTGAGGGAGATCCGAATGCACATATCAAGGCTTACGCTACAGCCATTCGAGAATTACTCCCTTGGGATGGGGTTGTTGCTAAAATATTTCCCAAAACCTTGGAAGGTATCGCTCTCGATTGGTATTATAGAATACCTGAGGCTTCCATCCATTCGTTCAAGCAACTCGTGTCAGAGTTCATCAAGGCCTTTGACATGAACAAACTATTAAGGATAGGAATCAGGGAATTCTTGCACATTAAGCAAGAACACAATGAATCTGTCACCCATTTCATCCAGAGGTGGCGTACAGTTCTTTATTCTTCGAAGCAAGTGCTCCAAATATGGATCAGATGGAACTATGTGATTTATTCCTTCATTCTCTCAGCAGAGAAGTGAAGGAAGAAGTCCAGAAGTTTCCACTAAGGACTTACGATGAAGTACTTGAGAGCACTCTCCGAATAGATCAAGCGGCAATTGATAGTGGTCGCAAGACATATGGAGCAAACGGAAGGTTAATCACCTCCAACCAAACACTACAACTTATCCTACTACCACGAATGTCAATCAAGGACCTAAAATCCTTAATAAAAATCATGGAGTAACAACAGATGGAGTAACCGATCAGGTTAGAAAGGTAAATGTTGTGAATACTCCACCACAAATAAACAACCAACGAAACAACAACTTTACTCCAACAATCAATACAGTGGATTTTAATCATCCACAACAACAACAACAACAACGGCAAAACCCTACACAGGGTCCAAGCCAAAACTCAACTAGATATCAAAACCAGAACCAAAACCAAAGACAACAAACACAAAATTTTAATCCTAATAGGCAACGGTTTGATCAAAATTTTGGGCCACAATATACATCAAGCCAACAACCTAGGAATTACAATCCCAACTCATATTGTGGTTTCCACAAAATTCGGGGCCATGACACTAGAACATGCCGTGACTACAATAAATTCATGCAATGTTTTCCAGATGAACAAAGACAACTTTTCATAGATATGTTCTTGCAGATCCTACGTCACCAACACCGAATACTTTTACAGGGCTATTTCTCAAAATGCACCCCTCAAGATCTTCAATGATCCGCTCCCAAATCACAACAATAACAAGTTAAATCCAAGTGGGACAAACAAGGGTGTAATTACAGGAAACAATGATCATGAAGCTTCAACTTCACTGAATCCATTAGTTGCGCCACAATTAGGAAGTCAGCCTCGACCAAAGATAGTCAGTTTAGTGGAGTTAGACTCCGAACTACCCGTAGAAGCTGTAACAAGGACACGAGAGTATTCCTCTCAGCTAAGTCCAAGCTACCCGCTAGAAATAGACAATATCCAACAAGTATTAATAAAACCCGTAGGTGCTTATGATTTAATTAATGATCTAACAAAAACCTTCTCACACATCTCCTTTTTGGATTTATTAAAGAACTCCCCTACTCACAAGGCTGCTCTTTTAGAGGCATTAGGCTTAGGTCATTTAATTAACATCACTCCACCTCCCGAAACATAGGTAAACCATGTAGACTTTGATATCCATCCTCCGGGGCAGCCGGATAGGGATGTCGAATTCATATTCGAAATAAACAAAATGCCAATAGATGCTGAGATCGCACGCCGAGGTGATCCAGCCTTACACTTACAAGTGTGGGTTTATAACAATTATGTGAAACGTGATGGTTGATGATGGGGCAGCAGTTAATATAGTCCCCTTCTCTTTCCTTCAAAAGCTAGGGTATGGAGAAACCAATTGTTCCACGACTCGAAATACACTAAGAGGCTATGACAACCTTAAAGCCACTTCAATTGGAACTATAATACTACCGGTCACCTTAGGACCCAAAACAATCCTGACTGAGTTTTATATTATAGATCGGGAAACTAATTATAATATGATTCTCGGCCGACCATGGATACACCGTATGAAGGCTATCCCTTCTACGTTATTTCAAGAAGTAAGATTCTTGCATTTAGGAAAGGTGTTCATGGCCAAAGGTGATCCAAAACCATTCGATATACACCTGGCTGACTTAAAGAGAAGACCAGGCATGCACTCGAGTTTGAACTCCCAACAAACCAACTTAATAAACCCACTGACGTGAAACCAGAAGAAAAGTTGGTGCCTACAACAGATCTTGAAACTATAAGCCTAGTCAAAACAATCCCAGCCCTCAAAGATGAGGCTAACATTATAGAAACTAGTATCATTAGGAACTACTACAAAAATTGTCGAATTACTAGAACAGGATCTACCAATGTTCCTACCATTTGATTCTGTAGGCATGGGATCACCCTAGGTGTTGGCTCTCTTCCAGTAGTGGATCTCTGCATGATAGAGGTAGAGAACGTTAACACAACAAGTGTCCCAAAGGTCCATGTTCCCAGCTAAGTATTGGACTCTCCATTTCGATGGAGCTAGATGTCATTACGGAGCTGGGGCAGGTGTAATCCTTACTTCTCCCGAGGGAAAAGTCCTACCATTTTCCTTTAAGCTAAAATTTGAATGCACTAACAACGGCACCGAGTATGAAGCCCTTCTCCTTGGCCTCATCCTAGCTAAGAGAATCGGTGTTGATAACATCAGAGTGTTAGGAGACTCACAATTGGTAGCAAACCAAGTCTCTGAAGTATATGAAACCAGAGCTGAGCACTTACAGCTCTACAAAATGGCTGTATTGAATTTAAGCAAGGAATTTGACTTCATATCAATTGAAGCAATCCCGCGAACAAAATCTTCTCGCCGATTCAATAGCAACCTCAGATCACGCTTTACTCCAAACAGTAAGTTAGAGGATACCCGTTTCATGGTATCCCTTCGTGATGAACCATTGATAAAAACAATGTCAAATCCTCTTTTAAATGGAAATGAAAACAAATCTACTATCCTAGACCACATCGATAGTGATACAACCACTCTTGATTTCTTAAACACCTATGCGGCATTACATCTCACCCATCACGTAATAGATTTGTCTTTAATTCCACATTCATCTTCTTACTTCAGGAATCCCATGACAGAACTTCCCCCACAAAAGGAACTCAGCATATACACAATCGGAATGAAGATGATCTGGAACTACCTCCAGCCCCACCTGAGTTTGAGGAAGGTAACGCTTCTTTAATCGAAGAAACAATTGATATTAACATCGGAACGGAAGATGAGCCAAGGATATTGAAGTTAGGATCCTCGTTAACTCCATCAGAAGTAGAAATACACACTGATCCTCAAGAACATCAAGGATTTTTCATTTAACTATAAAGAAATGACAGGGGTTGCACCACACATTGTGGTGCACAACCTCGTCACTAAATCAGATGCAAAACCGATTAAACAAAAATCGAGACCAATGAAACCCAAGGTAGCTCTCATGGTAAAAGAGGAGGTAATAAAGCTCCTCCAAGTAGGATTCATCAAACCAGTCGATTACTCTCAATGGGTATCTAATATCATTCCTGGTTCTCAAAAAGAATGGAAAGATACGCATCTGCATAGACTTCCGAGACATTAACAAAGCATGTCCTAAAGATGACTTCCCATTACCATCCATAGACGTCATTGTTGATGCAACAACTGGATTTGAGCTTTTATCTCTCATGGATGGATTCTCGATACAATCAAATCAGAATATCCGAACAAGACCAAGCTAAAACCACATTTATAACTCCTTGGGGAACCTATTGCTATGTTGTTATGCCATTCGACTCAAGAATGCTGGCGCTACATACCAGCAGGCTATGACGTATATATTTCATGATCTTATTCATAAAATTGTGGAATCCTACGTAGATGACTTGTTGGCCAAGGCCAAGAAGCGTTGTGACCATCCGGAAGTGCTTCGCATCATTCTTTCACGTCTGATAGAATACGGAGTCACGCTAAATCCAGAAAAATGTGTCTTTGGTGTGACAGGAGGGAAGCTCCTAGGTTACATTATATCATCACGTGGGATCGATGTTGACCCAACCAAAATTAAAGTTGTTCTTGAAATGGTCCCACCTTCGATGAATCAGGAATCAGGTCATTTCTCGGAAAGCTTGGTGCAATCCGAGATTCATCCCGACTTAAGCTTCACCATTCATCCAATCAACAATTTACTCAAGAAAGATTATAGTATTGATTGGACCAAAGATTGCAATGAAGCTTTCAACGTAGTTAGGCATTTCTTGTTATCACCACCTACGCTAATGCCACCTAAGCCAGATCACCCATTAATTTTATACTCACGAGCTACCAATGTCTCGCTAGCCTGTATGCTGGCTCAAGAAGATGATGACAAGAGAGAACGTGTGATCTATTTCATTAGCCGACATTACTCGACTATGAAACACGCTACACGCAAGTGGAATGAGAATGCCTCGCCATAGTCTTTGCAACCAAACGCTTAAGACATTACATGTTAAATCAAGAAACAAAGGTTATTGTAAAAAAACCATTTACGAACTTTCCTCACGCAAGGGTCCTTGTCTAAAAAGGTTGGGCACTTTATAACCTTAATGGGTGAATTTGAATTAACATTCATAAATCAAAAGTCCATTAAAGGACAAATCATCACGGATTGGTTAGCTGATAACCCACTAGATGGAGGTAATCTAGTAGATCTAGACTTTCCGGATGAATGCGTATACTACATCGAAAATAGACCTCCCATCTCTGAGTGTCCTTGGTACACTGATATCATTAATTATATCATGGACCATACATCCCTAAAAGGTGCTACACCACAATAAAGAAGGCGGTTACGCATTATCGTAGCTAAATATGTCATCATAGAACAAGTGCTCTATCGAAAAGCATTCGATGGAATGCTTCTAAGATGCGTCGACACAGAAGAATCCAAGAAGATTCTCCACGAATCTCACAGTGGAATGTGTGAGGCCACTTCAAGGCCATGCCACCACTCATAAAATACATCGAATGGGCTATTTCTGCCCACTCTAGAACACGACGCAGTAGAGTTTGTACGCAGGTGTCATAAGTGTCAAGAATTCTCCCACGAGATTCACATGCCAGCACAAGCTCTACAACCAATCGCTACTCCATGGCCCTTTTCCACATGGGGCCTAGATTTGATAGGGAAATTCTCTCCTCATCCACAGATGGGCCATAATTTTATAATCACGGCCACCGAATATTTTACCAAGTGGGTAGAGGCTATGCCTCTTACTACTGTACCGGGTTCTGTAATCGCCAAGTTCATTTTGAACCAAATCATTTGTAGGTACGGTGTCCCGCAAATCATTATCTCAGATAATGGACTTCTTTTAAGAATGACGAAGTTCATGAATTGTGCAATAAATTTAAAATAAGCCATCATACAGCCTCCTTGTATTACCCTCAAGCCAATGGACAGGCTGAGGCGACAAACAAAACATTAAAATCCATTCTCCTTAAAACGGTGAAAGAAAACAAACGAGATTGGCATTTGAAGTTATATCCGGCCTTATGGGCCCACCGAACCTCAATAAGAACACCAACAGAGTGACTCCTTTCTCGCTAGTATTCGGGGCAGAAGCAGTTCTCCCACTTGAGGTTGAAATACCTAGTCTCCGCATTTCATTACAAGGGATTCTAGATGAAGACGCTTATAGAGAAGCACGTCTCTCCCAACTAGAAAGCCTAGATGAAGCTAGGTTAGATGTTAAATAGCGGCATAGAGTCTATGCTGACCGGATGTGTCGGCAGTATAACAAGAAGGTCTATGAACGCGACATATATGAAGGTGATCTAGTTCTAAGGCTAGACAGCCGGATCGATAAAAAGACCGCGAAGGAAGGAAGTTCCGGCCCAAATGGCTGGGCCCATACCAAGTCATGAAGGACTATGGAAATGGTGCATATCTCCTATGTACGTTGGAAGGTGAGGAATTTGGTGAAACAGTCAATTCCCTACACCTCAAACGATTCTACGCGTAAGCAACTAGTGCTACTTGTATAGCTATATCTACATTGCATCTTCATTTAGTTAGGATCATTTTGTTCGCTTGTTTCATACAAATTTGTGGTCAAGGAATTTATTCTCAAAGCAATTCATTACAAACTCATGATGTTGTCGGCATAAACACTATAATCATACTTCTCTATTTTCATGATGTCATCAAACTATTTCGGAATCATTTCATCAAATAAAGCTAGATATGACAAGGTCTTAACGGTAACCATGCCAAGATCTCTGGGTTTATTCTCACTTTTGGTTTCTTCTTAGGATAGGTGTCTTGCCTATGGTCTGTTCTAGAAGCTTCATGGTGTCACATCTATCCCGTATGTATATCTCTTTGGAAATAAGAACACACTGACATTTTGCTCAAGTAAACAAGTCAAATATAGACCAAACAAAAAAATTTAATTTTACACATTTCCTTACCCCACCAACCTTTGTGATGAGCTTCATGCTCTCTCTACTAGTGACGTAGGGTTGGGAAAGGATGGAAATGCCCTTACTCACCTATGCCTTGCCCATGGTAATAAACCCACGCTTCTTACTAGTAGCATGGGGCAAAGTGTAGGGGGTCCTCTTGACAAACAAATGCAAAAGGTCATAAACAAACAATTCAAATCTTGAAGTCTTGAGTCAAAAACAAATGAATCGATGTCCAAAATTCCAAGAGAGTTCAAAATCCTAAAACCCAGATTTTGTCTACCATGTGGCCATCTACGGATCTAAGTCTAGATAAACCACAAAGCAAATTACATCCTAAACTATGGAAGTCACTCAGGTAGAGTGGGCTTGTAGTATCCTAATTTGGTTCCACCAAAGCTTTGTCTATCTCTCATCACTATCATTTCAACACATTTCACAACTTGTGCCCTTTCTAGCTCTCGGTGATGAGCCCTCACATCTTACTAGTTGCGTGGGGTTAGGAGTGGGGCAAGTCTATCTACTCATCATACCGGCTTACCTTCACCACTTCACCAAAACAAATATGAAGTATCCAAAATTGCTTACAGAAACTAAGATTCAAAATCACATTGTATCTACATTATCATATATCAACATCATGAAATACAAAAAGAAAGTAAACACTTGCATCATTTGTTCTCCATTGCATACATTCTAAAGAGCATATATGCATAACATCATAATTTACATGAGGAAACTGGAAAGGAAACAAAGCCATAAATGCCAAAAGTCTGATCCAAAAAGAATATAAATATATAAATAATCAAAGTTTCTGTACAATGCCATCATGCGCTAAGCATGGTCAAAACGCTCAAAGAGCCTGGGATATACAAAAGAATATATCATACAAAATCTAGGAGAGCCAAGTGGCTTCTCAATCCCTATGAGACCCCTCTGAAGGTGCACACCCATGCCTAGGACTCTAGCTACGCCGGCGCTCTGAGTGCACGGAGGGCTCAAGATCCCGAGGGGCAGCCGCAGTCTCGCCACGAGAATGACTCCTCATCAAGCGCTCGCCGTCCTATACCCCGCTAGCTCCATGTGGAGAGTCGATACCATCCTGGCCACATGCTAGACTGGGGCAAAGATGTCAGTGTGTCTACCAGCTACTGAGGGCTCCCCAGCATCCACAGATAACTCTGCGTGGGTCCTCTCCATGGGGATCATCAGGTATCCGTGCATACCCTGTGAATCAAGTCTCGCCACTCATCGGCGGTCTCTGCAAACAAAGGAGAAAACAAATTAGAAATAAAACAAGAGATAAAATACAAGAGCAAACAAGAGGAGAAATAGTAACTAAGGCAATCCTAATTAAAAACAAACATTAAAAGGAAGGATGGTAACTTACTCGATCACCAGGCCTCCAGGATGGATCTCTAGGGTCAACACCTGCCACAGATGCCGCCGCTGACTGAGGTGCTCCCCCATGGCTGGAGCAACGTAGTGTCCTACAACGGACTCATCCTCCCCACCATGGCCCTGGGAGAGTGGCTCCTCTGAAACCAGAGTAACTCTCTCTGCACTCTGCTCGGCCCTCTCTACCTGCATGATATCCTGAGTGTCATGCCACTCAGATCACTGTCCTCCTCTATCTCCTCCTCTCCTCTCTCCCCGTGAACTCCTCACTCGAGTCTATGTCGATGGGGTCATCACTGCTATGGGCAGGACCTCAAACAATCTAAAGCAAGGGTGCCTGAGGAACACCGGCTCTCCCTCGGGCACGTACTACCCTCTCGGCCGCAATAGGAATGCCAGGAGTAACAACTATCCAACCCCAGCCTCTAGGACCCCCTCTGGCCTCTCGAATTGACCTGATATACTGGCACTACTGGGAAGCATGCCCATGTAAGGTAGGCCAAACTGCTGAGGAACTCGCCAAAGGGGTGTATCTCCACTCGCCCCACTCTGTCAATAAGCTGCCCTGTGGTGGAGCAGGAGATCAAAGTAAGAGCCTCCTCACCCCATATACCTACCATGGTCTGATATGGTGTGGCCTCCATGTCATCGGTGGTCAGAGAAGCAACTGGTTGATGAGGTGCTCTGAGCACCGACATATCTGTCCATCTAGCTGCCCTCACAGCTCCGGGATCTGTCACCTCTACACCTCTACCATAAGGAATGAAGTGCTCATAAACCCAACTCATGACCAGGGTCGGGTGGCTCAAAGACTGCCCCTATAAACGGACTACCCTATACAAGTCATGGTAGGTAGTCCCAAGTATGTCTTCTCCCCTGCATAAATCTAGCCATGGCCCTCGATCTGTGCAATGATGGGGGACCAGCAGTATAGTAATGTGTCTCCTCCCTTGTCCCCGATCAATCTCGAGGCAAGGATCCCCATAATAGCCTGGCGAATCAAGGGGATGGGAAAACTAGGAATGGACCGAACTCTGACCCCCTTCTTCGAACCCATGGAGATGACTGCATCTCCCATATAAGAAGCCCACTGTGCTATCTGGGCCCGTGAACTCTTGTCTCAAGGGTGAGTCGTCTCCCAATGATCGGACCCCTGGATACGGTAAACATCCTCTAGTGTGATGGTCCACTCACCTCGACCCCTGGTAATCGGAAGGTGTTCCGATCAGCATCCCAGTAGGAAAACAAGTCACAGAGTATGTGACTGGATGGTGCAACATGGGGGACCCGCGATATACGTAGTATACCAGCCCTCTGGAGAGTATCCTGCTCATCCTGTGAAAGGGCATCTAACACTGCTGGGAGCCAGTCACACTCCCTCTCTCGGCTCCACCGAATGTACTCCTCTCTCGCACCGCATACACCCAAAAACACACAAAACAAAGCAAGTTAGCATCCGAGTGATATTAGAAAAATCATGAAAACACATAGAAATGCTAAAAATGCAAAAACAATCTCAAACAAGTACTCTTTTGACATTCTGTGAAGAACCGCCGCCCTGAGCAGGGTGGCGGTTTCATAACCACCGCCTTAAGGGTGGTGGTCTTGTAACCGCCACCCTAAACAAGGTGGCGGTCGTGTAACCGCCACCCTGGGCAGGGCGGCGGTCGTGTCCCGAAAACCCACGCGGGTTTTATAACTTAAAAAGCCTAAAAACACCAAAAAAGGACCGTTTTAGCTAAAAACAAAGCCTACCCAGTAGGCGCCCCCCCTAGATGGACCTTTTCAACCTAACATTTTTGAAAATAACCCCCCATGACAAAGATTTTAACATTTTAAAAATTTGAAGGTAAAAACGATAAATTGAGGAAAACTAACATGTGATCTCGCGGGTCGATAATCTACTCGTGGAGGCATGATCACTATCTCGTCACGAACGTTTTGACTCTACTCATAAGAAACCATCACCGTGGGTCCCAGAGCTCAGAATCAATCAAATCAACACGTGCAAATGAATAGGAAAATGGGCCCACTTTCATATATATAGCAACCTGACTTGTTTTAAAATACCTTTTTCAGGTTTGGAGCGCCGACGGAGGTAAGTTCTTACCCCCACATAAATGGTACGTCCTCATTTCCCATTATTTTAGTGTTTATTTTCCGATCTATCTTATCTATCTGCACTTGAGTTCTCTTTTCATTTTACAGGGAGTGGGAATTTTGGATGGCATCATTTCGACACACGGACGTATCAGGTATAACTTCCAACTTCCCATTTCGGGACCGCCATACTCGGACCCACCATTTTACGCCTCTTCATGGCTAAAACGCTTCTCCGAGGGGGCAATATGTACGTACCAAAAATTTTAGGGTACTGCGCTACCGAACAATGTAACACGTGCCCCAATGATGATACAAGTCTCCTCGCAAGGTGTTCGGATCCGGAAAAGCTCCCCAAGTGTGTGTTAACATCCCGCATGCCCCGCTTAGCCCCGCATGCTTTTTTTTCTCTTTTTTCCTCTTTTCTTGGCCTTTTTCTTTCGCTTATGAAACCGCCGCCCCTACCTAGGAGCGGTCTCATGACCGCCACCCTAAGCAGGGCGGCGGTCCTCATAACCGCCACCCTGCTCAGGGCGGTGGTCCTTTACGCATTTTCCAGAATGCTCTTTTAACACGACTCACGTAAATTTCAACGTTTACCATCTTTTTTTCACCGCCATAAGCTTGCATTAATGATTCTGGTTCCTTGGAATAGTGTTTTGCCATTGTTTATAGTTTAAGAGATCAATTTGGTTTTTACCTTGGGTAAATGCAAATGCTATAAATAGTTGGCTTGTGCTCAAGCAAATGGCCCCTCAAATTTGCCTCTAATTTCTCATTGCAATAGATTAGTCTTTCATTTTGTTTAGAATTCTTAGTTTCATTCATTGCATGCCTAGTTAGTATTGTTTTGCTGTTAGGAAGCCACATATCCATCTTGTGCAAGTGTTGTTGACATTTCATCCAATCCATTGGAGTAAGATAGTCTTTTTTTTCAATAGGAAGCCATTAAAGTTGCAGGTTTTGTTCTTCAAGTAGGATAGTTTCAGGTTCTGGACATTTTATGTTGCATGACTCGCAATAAATCCCACTAGGAATTACATAAGCCAAGCTCTGTACTCTTGCGCTATCTCTCTCCTACTCGCATTGTATTCAATCTATATCCTAAGCTGCCTTTGTCCCAATATCTACTTCTATTGATGCTAGCATTACACACTTTTCTGGATCCACGTGAACACGAAGGAACGAGGAGATCACACTGAGGGGACATAGCCACACACACCATCGGATTCACCACTATTCTGCAGAATCCAGGTTCTAGCTTTCAAAGTTCTAATTAGAAACATATCAAATAGAGTAGTTAATTACTTTATTTCAATCAATTTTACTTTCGATATTGCCAAGGAAGCTATGGGGATTGATAGTTTCTGAGAGACTATGATTCATTCCTCACTTCTGAGGTAGGATCGAGAGTCTTTCAAATAGACTAGATCAATTATTTCATTATTTAGAATAGGTTCACAGTTGCATAAACAAATAGCTATACTCGGTTATCTTGTTTGTTTTAATTTGTTATTTTAGCTATCAATTCTAGATATATTAGATAGTTGTTCTTTAAATTCTTTTAGTAGATAGATATATCAGATTTAGGAATATACATAGACGTATCTTTCACAATTAGTTTATTCTGTCATTAGTTAGATTTATATAACTTTCTTTTGTATGACAATCACGGGACCTAGAGAGCCCAGAGAATACGTATTCGAGCCAATCGTGCCCCAACCCAATCTCATCACAGCAATAACTGATATAGATCAGAATCTTAGGATCCAAGTCTTCCAACAACGGTAAACTTACAACAAATCAGTTTCCAGTTAAGCGGGTTAAACATAGAAGACGACAAAGCACACACATTTTGGTCAAATCAACCAAACTACAGATTACCCTAGATTCATATCCGCATGACTATAGAAGGGTTTGAAAGAGAGCAGACCTTTGGTTGTGATCCTTTGGTCCCACAGCCACGCAGAGACACTCTCACAGATATAGATACCAGCTTAAGAATTCAAGTTGCACGAATGCCTATAAGATACTCTGAGAAGATCACACAATTATTAATTCTGAATATAGAAGCTGAGAAAGCATACGATTACTAGATACTAGGGATTAGGGACTGATTCCACACATGACCATAGTAGGCCACAACAACCACAAATCCACGGTTGTGACCCACAAATCCCACAGCCCAACGAATCCATAGTGAATCAGACATAGACGCTGGCCTACGTACACTAGTATTCGATCTACTCCACTTCCACCTATCATCATCGATCCTTGTTAACAGCTTATCCTTTGCCCATGAGAGACATATAGCTAACAAAGCTAAGGAGTTCTCGATTCTAGGCCATAGGCAAATCATCACCCATAGAGTCGATATATTTACCATCCACCCTATGACCTTATCTTGAAACATACACGTATCGAAACTATCCTAACTAGTTTGACCGCATCATTTTCCACGTATTCCACAACCTCATCAGGGTGAGGAAGAGTTGCTTGAAGATTCCCACGCTAGCTTGCTTTTCCATATCGTATTGTCTTGGAATGCTAAACACCATCTCTTGAGTTCCCAAACGTTGTGTGGATGAGATGGATTCTATCACTAGTTTACATTGAAAGAGATGGATTCTTGACCAATTTAGATTCAAATTTCTACTGCGTAAAGACATGGGAAATCCTTTCATATTCCTTGTCTCATTTAATGCACACCTCCATATTAGTGTTTTCTCCATACGCAGGTTGGTGCATGTTAATGATAATCATATCGATATCATGGGTTAACGTTCTTTTCTTAACTTGAATCTTGATGTCATATCTTCTCACATTTAATAACACAGGGAAGACAAAATTACTTTTAAGTTACAAGTTTTGTTTATTACGTTGAAAGTAGCTCTAACCCATTGTTTTGGAAGTTGAAACTTATAGAAATGAGTTCATATTCCTTATTAGTTATAAGATAATAAAACTTGTTAAAGGAATCATCAAAGTGGAAGTTTATTAAATTGATAAGCATTTCAAGAAATATGGACTTAGTATTTTAGTTGGATTCATGAAATATTAATTTAGAATAATTTTCAATTTAATTAATTAATTAAACAAAGTTAAATTAATTAGTTACATGAAATAAAAATTTAAAATAACAAATGATCATGTTTAATAAATTTAATTTAAATGACATTCTTAAATATTATAATATAATTTATATATTACATTTATTTAACATATCATAATATTAAATAATTAATTAGTTAGTAAAATAATTAATTTATTAGTTAATTATTTCATTTTTATATAAAACAAATTACTTAATTTAATAATAAAATATATTTTTGAGTATTTTTAATTTACAAATATTATTATTCTTAAAAATATTGATTTGAAGTTATTTGTTCAAAACATATAGTAATTCAAATGGTATGAAAATATGAATGTTATATATTTAATGTGACAAGTAGTAGTGCTTGAAACATAATATCATCGAATAAACAAAGGAGTTCACTTTATAATCATATATGATCTTCTACATGCCTCTTCATATTCTTTGCCTTTTATAGTTGAGAAGCTTTTTGTTGTCATGCTTCCTTGTCATATTTTGTATGATCTTCCATAAGCACACTATGTTTTCACACTTAAGAAATGGGATTTCTTTCTCAATAAGATTAAGTATCCATGCTTTTGTTGAATAATATTTGTATATATCTACTATTGATATATTATATTTCCTTTTATGTTTATATTTTATAATTTACTATTCAACCATGATTAAGTAATTCTTAAGAGCCCCAATTTCAGCATTTTCCATCTATATTATATAATAATAATAATAATATATCCTTGAAGTGTCATTGGGACATATAAAAAAATATGGCTGTGGTTATATCAAACCAAGGATCAATGAAACATTTAGATTTTTACCTACAATTTAAAGTTGGCTCTTCTCATGTTCGAGTTCTATAGTTTCTTCTACAAATTATGTCTTTGTAGTATGCCTTTCATCAATATCATGTATGGTCTTTGGCCAAATTTTACTTCAAATAGTTTGTTGCAGGAAGCACATGTTATTTAAATGAAACATTAGCATCGTTATATTTTTTTACAT
The DNA here is from genome assembly GCA_018340775.1 of Taxus wallichiana var. yunnanensis. Taxonomy (NCBI): domain Eukaryota; kingdom Viridiplantae; phylum Streptophyta; class Pinopsida; order Cupressales; family Taxaceae; genus Taxus; species Taxus wallichiana. Next base: position 655,045,403 of record CM031241.1, on the reverse strand, counting down.
GACCATGCCAAATTTTATACCCCTCCACTTGTGAATATCATTGACCATTTAAGTGAGTCTTTCAAGTGATAGATTCAATGTTTTGATGTTTATTTTATTTCTACGATCATCATCCGTAAGTACTTTCTCTAGTACTATTTTCTCATCCAAATCATCTTCAATGTTCATATATTCAATAACATTTTTTCCTTTACCAACTTTTATTTTTCATGTATTGTGTTTTTAAATCCTCAAAAACAATACGCTTTGGAGAAACCTAATGTACACCAAGTTTACCATCCTTTGTTTTCCTTTAAATATTTAGGGGTGCATACCACTCATGGTTATAAACCATATGCTTGAACCACAGAACAAGAAATTCATCCTCTGTCCCTAAAAATGAAATATTAAGATTTGTCAAAGTTCTCATCTCATCCTTTCTTTGAGTTGATAGGGTCTTATTAATCCTGTAAAAATATTCCACATATTTATTGTTTTTTTTTTTTTTTATAGGTGTCAAAAAGAGTCCAGACATCTCTTCCCCTTAAGATGTAATTAAATCTTTGAAAGTACCATCTATGTTTTCATGAGTATGACCCAATATAACTTTAGAAAAAAATTAATCCAACTTTATTGGATGGAGAAGTTGTTTTATAATTTGTAGTGAAGAAATAAATTTCATTGACATGATTCAATAATATAAAACATTAAAATTAAATCATTTGAAATAATTTATACACAATAATATTTCAATTTTTAACACATATGGTCAAGTAAAAACTTGACCATATGGAGAGAAAAATTTGGTTCTTCCATGATCAAGTTCTTACGAACCTATAGAGGGCCAAAGAGGATAAAATTTTGGCCCAATGGTCAAGACATTTCTTGATCATTTGAGTTGAAATATTTATAAATAAGTAAAAAAAGATGTGTCATATCATACGTAACTAAAATTAAGGTAATATAAATAATTATTCAGTACATTTTTACATGTTTTGTTTTCATTTGTGTGATTTTCTAATTGAAGTAGAAAGGCCATGGGAGATTCTTGAGTTCACCCGGTTAGGCAATATTGGACTAGTACTCTCTACATGAATTATGCATTGAATTCTCAAGAAAAGCATCATAAAGATTGTACTTAGATATCATGTGAGTGTATTATAGGTGTACTTAGATATCATGTGAGTGTACTATAGGTCTCCATATTTATCTTCCTATGTAGTCTCCAAGTATTTTAACCATTTTTTTAGAAACATTATGATAAATCTTGACCCACCTTGATTATAAGGAAATAAATAACACCCAACCCCCTTAGTTGTGTACATGTGTAAGGGTTATTTCGAATATACCTTGACACACCTATCATCAACCAATTTTGATTTTTTTCCAAATGAGATAAAAATTTCTTCCTTATGCCAACTTAATAATCAATATTGTTAAGTACCATTGGGATGTAAATATGAAATTATCTTATCTATTTGGCATAAACTTATTTACAACACTACTTCATTGACGTATCTTTTTATATCCTTATCAATGATTATTTCTTGTTCATGATAGAGATTCCAAGATCTCAAGTTCTCAACAAAGCATATAAGTATGTCCCATTAAGTGTACAAAAATATTTTTAAAAATTGAAGATTAAATAAATCTCTAAATATACTCAAAAACTATAAAATTTTAAGAAAATTACATATGCATTGCATATTTTTATATTTAAGCTCTTAATAATACATGTTTGGTCAAGTTTTTTTATGGGGATTATTTTGTTGGTAGAAGAAAAATGGAAAAAGTGGGACATAATTATCTGTCTTAATTCCTCATGTATGAATATTTATTTAACATAATAGGAAAAAAATTATTGTGAAATATATTTATTCCTAGTAAATTAAGTGCTTCATTAATTATTTCTAACACTCTTCTTTTTTCTATCTTTAAGTAAGTATTCATAGATTCACACAAGATAAAGATTTTAGAAGCCATATTATGTTGGGAAACACGTTTGCATATTTGTTAATACTTTTTCCTAGATGAAAAAGTAGTGTTGATGTATTTGTACATCACTTTCCCACTATGGAGAAAATATTCTCTCCATTATCTCATTTATCATTTACTCTATAAAAAAATACATATTCTCCCATAATGCATTTTAATCATATGTTTTTGGTTTTGAGTGATAATAATCAAGATAAATTATATGTAAAGAGTTATTGTTGACTCGATTCATATATGATGCATGATGATTGTTAGAGACATTTTATATAGATGTTGACATGTTGTTGGACATGGTTATATATATATTATGGATGTTGTTAGGACATGTGATATTTGGATATATTGAGTAGACCGAGAAAATTGATGATTTAAAATTGATGATTGATATAGTTGTTGAAATTGTAAGTGATATTGTTTTTGATGTTTTTGTTGTATATATATATATATATATATATATATGATTTTTTGAATTATATTATATTCATTTGGATGTTCGATATGGCCACGAGGCCGAAGGGGTATTTGTATTGTGCAGGTTAAAAATATCACAACAAACATCGGGGATTGGAGACCAACCACATTGGAATTCTAGATGAATTCAACAAGGTCACCATGGCAACTTGTATTGTTCATGTGTGTGTGTGTGTGTTGTTTGTTAGGGATTCCAATGGGGGGATCACCTTTAAATGTGACCAAGGGTTATGTGTATTTATTTATTTGGTTCCTTTTTATTGATGTTTGTATGTGTTTATTAAGTGATGTGTTTACCCCTTTCATTATTTATTAATTGTGGTAAATTAATGTGAGTAAACATGTTGTTAAAATTAATTAATCAAATTGGGACATAAGAAAGTAATTATTAGAGTTGTTGGCCTAAAATTAAAGTGTTGTAAGAAATGTGTAAGTGATGTGTAAATTAATTTTGGAGTATGAAACACTCCACCTCCTTTTGAAATTCGAATTTGTCCTTGGAGGCTGATTTTGGAAGCTTATGGGACAAGTTAAACTTGTCCCATACCTCTTAAATTTGCATGCCAACCTTACCTATGGTTGGAGGGTTTAAATCTAGCCTTCATTATGCATTTTTGTAAGTCAAGTTGTATGCTTTAATTGCACTTTCTTACATGCTTTCAATTTCAGTCCTTATGAGGTGTGGGTTTGATTTGAGTGTGTAAGTAAAACTATCATTTATTCACCTACTTATTTATTGTGCCTTGGAGATTGAAGTTGACTTATGAGTTGGAGTTGAGGATGTGTGATGTGGCATCCCACATGGATCCACCTCATCCTCTTCTCTTTCCTCTTCTATATATTTGAATTCCTTTTTTTTTTGGGGGTTTTGGGTTTTTTTTTGCTTCACTTTTGGAGACTTCATTTTGGGTGAATTTTTCTTTTGTTTTTTTGGAGCTCTTGCTTGGAAATTTTTGGAAGATTGTTGCATACTTGTGCTTGATTGTTGATTCTTGGTTTGCTTGCATTGGATAAAGCTTGTTGTTTTGAACTTGGAACAAACTCCATCATGGAGAGGTAGAGAGCTTGCTCTTGAAATACTCTTTTTATTTGTATATATGTGAATGTTCTTGTGTGAATGTTTTGGTATATATTGTTGGTTGTTGGGTAGATGGCCTAGGAATGGTGTAGGAGAAGACTATGGGGTTATTTTGTGGGAGGCACAAGTGTGTTTTAGGGAGGTATAAGGGTGGAGGGAGTTGGGATTTGGGTTCCACCTTACAAAGAAATAGCTTGCATTTCTTTACTCATTATGGGGTGCCATAAGAGGTTGGGGAGACATAAGAAATGTGAGGAATAAGGGGTACTTGGGGAGGCATAAGGCATGGCATGTTTTGAAATGGATTTGAAATGATATATATATATATATTATATATATATATATATATATATATATATATATATGGTGGTTTGTTCTCAGGGTGTGATACCCATTTCCCCTTTGGGAGGCATAAGCAACATCCCCATAGTTTCTTGCTCCTTTGGCTTGCATGATGAAGCCTGAGTGTTGTTTGTTGTTTTGTTCTGTGGTGGCAAACTACAGTTTTGTTTTGGACTATGTTTTGAATGTGAAATTTGCATGTGTGTTTGTGGAAGCCTGTTGTTGCCATGAGTTGAATCACATCTTCCATTGCTTTGTGGTTGGGGCTCGGGGGCCAATGAAGAAGGATGGATTCTCCTTGTCATTGGATGTCTTGGTTGGGTGGAGAGCGTTGCCTTTCCCCTACTCTTGTTGTGATCAAAATTGGAAGAATGATAAATCTACATGTTGTTGTTTTGGAGCAAAGGAAAATGAAATAAAATAGTTGACAGTCCCTTGTTGAGATAAATCTTATTGTAACCTTCCCACTTGAAGTGGATGAACTTGTATATGTTTTGTAATGGAAATATGTTGTATTGAATACGAAAGTTGTAAGATTGAAATGTGAAAGAGATATACTCCATTTCTATTCTTTTGAAAGAAATAATTGTATTATGTATGATGAATTTGAAGAATGAAAGAAAGAAGTTGTAAGTTGTCTTTTGGGAACCAATAAATGATTGTATTACCTTTCTCAAATTGCATTGTGGTATTGAATCTGATCATTTAAATGTATTTGAAATCTCTTTTTGAAAGGAAGAAATGTGTGAGGAAAACACAGAGCTCTGTCTTTTGAAATGTGTAAAATTAGAAATCAGAATTGCATTTTGGTTTTGAATAGTTTGATTTGAATCAACTAAATGTATTAGATTGGAATTGGAACGTATCCTAATACTTGGAAGAAGAAAATGGAAAATAGATCCTTTCAATTAGATCTCTGTTAGACATTTTCAAACTAGAAAATAATTATCGAAAAATGTATGAGAAATGACCCCTACAGACTAGGAAAGACATTTGAAACATTAATACAAGCTAAGAAAGATCAAAACGATCCCACACAAACTATAATACTTAAGAAATTTTCATAGAACCTTTCAAAATCGGGCTCAAACAATTTCTCAGTCATTTTTGCTGTTAAATTGGGGAAATTCAATTGATCTTCAATCAAAAAATTTAACCCTTGAAATCTATTCTAAAATCTTCCAAGTAAAATCCTCCATGCCTATTTGGCAAGTGGAAAAAGAATTAATGACAAATTTGAACAAAATTGATAAGTTAAAAATACCAGTTCACTTTCTAAGTGACAGAAAGACGTTTTCTCAAAATTGACCCTTTAAAATTTATCAAAATCAAATTCCTAAGGTTTTGTGAAAAGGACGTCGAGATATTTCCAAAAAGTCCTCGTTTTCCAAAAAATGAGTTCCCAATCAAAAGTTATGGCCTTCTGAAGTTTTTACCTCATTTCAGGCTCAAAATAATCTAATTGTCAAATTTTAAATGAATAAAATATTCTTGGGCGGACCCGTGGGCTAAAACTTTCCTTTTTTTTTTTTTTTTCCCAAAATTGTGCAAAATCATGAAGTTTCCCACCTCTTAATCCAAAAGCCTTCATTTTGTCTAAAAATGATCTAAGTCCAAAAAAAGTTAATTTGGCAATTTTTCCTCCACGGCCCCCCCCATGCCAATCATTGATCGACACGTGGCTTCATTGGGCATCGGCGGAGGCTCAGATTGATTTTAACCTTAAGTTTTCAAAAATAAATTTGGAAAAATTTGTAAGTTTTCCCCACCTTGCCCCCCATCCCATCAGCCACCATCATGACATGCGTGGCTTCTTGGGCATCAGCGGAGGCGTGGATCCTTTTAAAACCTTAGCTCTTTCAAAAGAATTTTTTTGGAAAAATTTCTTAATTTCTTCCAAAAATAGTCAATGGTTGTCTGACATGTGGCACCTTATGATCGGCGGAGGTGCGGGTTGTTTTTAAACCCTTAACACTCTTCTTGCAAAAAAATTCTAAATTTCCTAAGTTTCCCCATTGGTCCATTTTCCCTTTCCGGAATCAGGCGTGACACGTGGCACCCTTGGCATCGCGGAGGCGGGAGGCATCATTTTGATCCCTTAGCACTTTTCAAAAAAAAAAAAGGATAAAATCCTTAAAATTCTCTATGGCAGCCCCTTTCCACCTTTGGAAATGTCCACGTGTTCCCTTACGACTCATGGGAGCATGCGGAGGCAAATTGCCTTTTGTCCCAAAAGGAAAAAGTGCTAAATGTCTTCCCCATCTCCCCCCCCGCGTCTGGAAAAATTTTGCTTCCCCACTCCGCCAGTCTACTTTTCTCCTCTGGGAAAATTTTCTCTCTCAAAGTCCACAGGCCCGAGTTGGGGAAAATTTTCCTCCCAGGCCCGCAGCCCGCTCTTGGGAAAATTTTCACCCCAAGTTCCACCGGTCCATAACTTGAGAAATATGAGGAGTTAGGAGGACTTCTTTATATCACCGGAAAGGTGAGGAAATTCCCTACCTAATGGGAATGTTTTTAGGAAGTTTTAATTGCATTAATCATGGGAGAAATCAAATTGAATCTTTAACCGAGTTCTGGGAGTGGGTAAGTAAGAATTTACTCTGATGATTTTAAATATGTATTCTTTTCCCCACTTTGTAATTAAACCTTGCTCTTGTCTTAGATCTTGTGGAATTAAATACCTTGGGTATTTAATTGTTTTGGTCCCTTAACCCTAAAATTTTAATCAGGGAATATTTAGCTAAAATGTCAATGTAATCAATGATTAAATTAATCCCTAAGGAGATTTGAGCTAGGTGTGGACTTATTACACTTGTTGCTTTATAATGTGGAATTAGTAATTATTATAATGGGAAAAGTTATCAGTTGAATTTAATTGTCCTTGAGACTTTGGTCATTAACACTTTAAAAAAAAATTATTCCATAATTTTCTAACTAAACCTAGGTTGTTCATGGGTCTCAAGTGGGTTGTTTTAGCGGGCGTTACACTTGGTATCAGAGCCGTGGGTTCAAAGCTTGGACCCTTGGGCACACTAGAAAACTTGAGACATGAACTATAAACCTAGCACACTTTTGAATCTAAGAAAACAAACTTGTTTGAAAATTGAAAAAGAAATGCGTATGAAGAAATATTACATTACTTTGTTCATTTGAACTACCAAAATTAAAATAATAATAAAATAATAAGTTGTTTGAATTGTTGTACTCACTCAGTGGCATTTTTCTAACCCGGGTAACTAAGAATGTCAAATTAAATTGATTTTTGTGAACTTCTAGTGTAGTGGAAACTTGGTTCCCCTTTGAAAATGTGTTGTTTTACAAGTCCTAAAACTTGATTTAATTGTATGATGCGTTAAGCCCTTTGTTGAGACCCTTCCTTATTGGAGTTGTTGGAATGATAAATTGTATGGTGTGAATCTTGTGGTTGGACAATAGTGGTTGTGTCCTGGGGTCGGGAAGAGTTAATTAGAAGTTGTTTAGAGCTTCCTTCCTTCAGTAGTTAGGAAAGTTGGTCTGGTTGTCAGTTTTTCATTTTGTTACCCATATGGGAGAGTGGACATTAAGTCTTGGGTGTAGTTTATGACCCAATCCTATGCATGTGTCCTTGGAACTGACCTCGAGGTAGAGTACCCCTATTGGCGGCCATGAAGGGCTGCGAAGTGAATGTGGTGTTAACATTTTGTATTTTACATTCGTAAACTTGTGTCATTTTATCAAGGACCAACATCTTATTTTATGATTGGATTGAGAAGCTCTGAGGCTCTTCTAGTTATTTATATTTTTGTGAGAATTTTCAGACTTTGCAATGCGGCTACTTAGCCACTTTCCTCGATTGGTGATATTTCTTGGACTTTATTTTGATTGGTGACTCGGAGCTCGTTATGTTGTTGGCTTGCTTAGCTAAATGTTACGTGGATTTCTTCTTGCATGATGATGAGCTGGTTCTATGCTACTTGTATTCATACATTTTTTCATATGGGGGTACACCCTAGGTGTCTTGAATGTCCTCTTAGGTGCTTAAAGTTATGCCTTGGTTTTAGATGCATGGAACCTTGAGTGTATCTAGGATCTTAGAGTGACCTTTTCATTACTCGACCTTGTTGGGAAGAGAGTTCATTGTGTTGTGCATTCTAGTTGGCAGCTTGTTAGCGGTGGTGGTGATTCTCTTACAATCCGATAAGAGCTTGAACCTCGTCGGAGTAGAGGTGTTTAATTGTGGGTTGATGAATTATGGTGGGATCGGTTTTCTTTTGGCTGGCTGTGGATGTTAGTGGAAAAGTGTTTGTCTGGTAGTGGCTTCTCTTCGATGGCATGCTAAGTTTTATCAAGAGTTCCTCATTTCATTATATTAAGTAGTGACTTGAGGATTGTATGCATCTTGGTAATTATGGTTAGATTTAATCCCATTCGAGTATTGTGTGTAAATTAAGTGTGTCTTTTTTCCCTCTTGACCTATAAATAAGTCTACCCTTTCCTTAACTTTTTTTTTAGTTACTATGAATAATACTCTATGACCTATTAATTTTGGATTACGTGGAGACACTTATGGATGCTTTGAGTCTTTTGGACCATGACGTTGGTGATGATAGTGTAATTAGACCTTGATAATTTAATCTCGGTGGTATTTTATAATGTGATTCTCTTGCGAAACTATAACTCTTGGTCGTAAAGCCATGTTGAATAAGATGGTTGATTGTCTGCTTACATTTGATGCTTCTAATGAGTATGTGGTGTTCTTATAGTTAAAATATTTCCTTGTCATTTTGATTGCTTGGTTGGTGGTATCCTGTGGTAATATGGGTGTAGATTTGAAAACTTTCCTTGTCTTATCAGGTGAGTAAAATATTTTCACCAAAACAACAAACAATGTTAAACCCTAGTAGATCAGTAAAAGTAATTATGCTTCCTTAATGGGTCTTCCTCGTAACTTCTTTTGAGAACTTGTAGAAACCCACTAGGAATGTTTTATGATACTTGTAATTAGTGGAAAAATCTCAAATATTGTTGTGATCCATGTTGGTTGATTGTTTCCTAGTTCTTACCAAATTAATAATGTGCTTTCTATGTTGAACGTCCCTTGTTTCCTTAGAATTAAAAATGTGATGTGTTGAATTACCTCTCTCTCCCATAAAAGTAATAGTGTGATATGTTTACCATTCCTTCTCATTAAATTTTTTTTTATTGACAAATTGACTCACCCAAACATCATAAAACTATAATTGAGGAGATTTGGCCTTGAAGCTTAACAAATAAACTGGAACATAGAAAGAGAAAATGGTCCTTGCTTTAACCTTGGTAGATTAATAGAAGGAATAAAAACCATGTAGAAGAACAAAAAGGAAAAAAAAAAATCCATCTACCTCCCCTAGGAGTAGAATAAATATTTTGTTTGTCCACCTATACAGAATGGCGAGATATCATGGCCACCTTAGTGGTGATCCTTATAACAAACATGTGATATCAGAATAAAAAGGAATATTTTAATTAAGAAAACTCATAAAGGAATGTGCTAGGAAAAAATGAAACTACAACTTTTGACTTAATTAGTTGAGTTATAAAATAAGTAAGATTTATGTGTATTGAGTGCAATGTATAGTTGAACCTGTAGTTCTGTCGCCTACCTGAAATTGTGAAACACCTGGTGGATAGTAATGTGTTCTAGTTGCTTAGTACTTCTTGTTCATAGATGTATGTGCCTTTCTTGTGGGAGTTTTGGGTCATCATACCCTTATCATCCCATAGCTCGATGAATGTGAGTTGTGGTCCTTTTGGATTGAGACTTATCTGTTGTTTGAGAAGCAACCTCCTTGCGTGTTGTCTTGTCCTTGGAGACCTAAGTTATTGTAATTTTAAGGCAACATATGTTAAGGATATAAAATAACTTTGGGAAGTCTTCTTTTCTTCATATTTTCTTGGGTCACCTTGTTGTTGTTGCCCCTTTTCCATTAGGATGGAAAGTGCAAGATGATGTTATTCACTTTTGATACGATGCACCCTTGGATTGTAATTGGACCCCATGTTACTTGTTCTTCTCCCTAGTGACCTTGAGTGGTCCTTGGTGTTTCTTGTGCTCTCTTTATGGTTATTCCGAGCTTGAGTAGGAAATAAGATAAATAAATCCCATTGTGCTATAATGTATGGTACTTGTATTGATATGTTAGTTATTATATATATATATATATATATATATATATATATATATATATATATATATATATATATATATATATATATATTTTGCTAAATGGACTTCTTTAGATTTTTTTGGTATGGTGTGTTTGATTCTTAAAACAAAAGTGTAAAAATCAGACTATAGGAAAACTTGTGGTCTTGACTTCACTTTTATTACCATGAAAAGTTAATTGTACCCTCTCGAGTTATAGAAGTGCTTTCCTGAATAGTTCCTTGATTTTAAATGTTTTGCTGATTTAGGTGTCCTTGTTGATTCACCTCATCCTGTGTGATCCTCAAATTGTGGGACCTTGAGTAGACTTGTTCCTCATGCAAATTTGGTCATAGTTGATTTTTGCTAGCCTTGTCTAGACAACGAACCTTGAAATCATGGCTTAAACGTGTAGAAACCTTAACTTTTATTAATGTAGTATGTTGTATTCCTTGGGAAACTATGTGGTCATTCTCAAACTCATGGAATTCTCCTTATTATTCCTCTACTTGGTGGTTACTCTTAAGACTCTTTTGAACTCTTCATGTTATATTGTTATGTGTGGTATCTTGGTTGATAGCGTAAATTTACTCTCTAGATTTAAGTGTTCATAGCCTTGCATGCAAAAAGTTTAGAACTCATCCCTTGCAATCTCCTTCTTCTTCTTGAATTGCATTGGACCAAACTTAGGTTCTGTAGACCCACACTTGTTTGAAGCAAGCAATCCCATAATGGAGTGATCCTTTTTCTATTGCATTTGTTCCTATCTCTCTTTCCAGTGACTTCCAGGAGGAAGTCGAGTCTAAGGGGAGGGGGATGTAGTGCCCACTTCCCTTCGACACTTTTGATATTGATCATGATACTGCTGACTATATTATGGACATTATTATAGTTTTGATTTAGTATGGTGTTAGATGTCAGATCATGGATTATTGTTGACTTTGATTCATATATGATGCATGATGATTGTTAGAGACATTTTATATAGATGTTGACATGTTGTTGACATGGTTATATATATATATATATATATATATATATATGTTATATATATATGTGATATATATATATTGATGTAGACCGATATTTAAATTGATATTAGTAGTAGACCGAGAAAATTGAATTTAAAATTGATGATTATATAGTTGATTGATGAAATTGTAAGTGATATTGTTGATTGTTTTGTGTTCATATATATGTTGTTATGATTCATATATATTATATATATATATATATTGATGATTTTTTGATTTTGTATTCATTTTTGGATGTTCTGATATGGCCACGAGGCCGAAGGGGTATTTGTATTGTGCAGGTTAAAAATATCACAACAAACATCGGGGGATTGAGACCAACCACATTGGAATTCTAGATGAATTCAACAAGGTCACCATGGCAACTTGTATTGTTCGTGTGTGTGTGTGTTGATTGTTGTTAGGGATTCCAATGGGGGATCACCTTTAAATGTGACCAAGGGTTATGTGTATTTATTTATTTGGTTCCTTTTTATTGATGTTTGTATGTGTTTATTAAGTGATGTGTTTACCCCTTTCATTATTTATTAATTGTGGTAAATTAATGTGAGTAAACATGTTGTTAAAATTAATTAATCAAATTGGGACATAAGAAAGTAATTATTAGAGTTGGCCTAAAATTAAAGTGTTGTAAGAAATGTGTAAGTGATGTGTAAATTAATTTTGGAGTATGAAACACTCCACCTCCTTTTGAAATTCAAATTTGTCCTGGAGGCTGATTTTGGAAGCTTATGGGACAAGTTAAACTTGTCCCATACCTCTTAAATTTGCATGCCAACCTTACCTATGGTTGGAGGGTTTAAATCTAGCCTTCATTATGCATTTTTGTAAGTCAAGTTGTATGCTTTAATTGCACTTTCTTACATGCTTTCAATTTCAGTCCTTATGAGGTGTGGGTTTGATTTGAGTGTGTAAGTAAAACTGTCATTTATTCACCCACTTATTTATTATGCATTGGAGAATGAAGTTGACTTTGAGTTGGAGTTGAGGATGTGTGATGTGGCATCCCACATGGATCCACCTCATCCTCTTCTCTTCCCTCTCTATATAAATTTGAATTTTTTATTGTTTTTTTTTTTTTTTTGCTTTTTTTGGAGACTTCATTTTGGGTGAATTTTTCTTGTTTTTGGAGCTCTTGCTTGGAGAAATTTTTGGAAGATTGTTGCATGCTTGTTGATTGTTTGATTTTTGGATTGTTTTGCATTGGGATAAAGCTTGTTGTTTTGGAACTTGGAACAACTCCATCATGGAGAGGTAGGAGCTTGGCTCTTGAAATGCTCTTTTTATATGTATATATGTAAATGTTCTTGTGTGAATGTTTTGGTATATATTGTGGGTTGTTGGGTAGATGGCCTAGGAATGGTGTAGGAGAAGACTATGGGGTTATTTTGTGGGAGGCACAAGTGTGTTTTAGGGAGGTATAAGGGTGGAGGGAGTTGGGATTTGGGTTCCACCTTACAAAGAAATTTCTTGCATTTCTTTACTCATTATGGGGTGCCATAAGAGGTTGGGGAGACATAAGAAAATGTGAGGAATAAGGGGTACTTGGGGGAGGCATAAGGGCATGTCAGGGATTTGAAATGATATATATATATATATATATATATATATATATATATATATATATTTGTTCTCAGGTGGTGATACCCATTTTTCCCCTTTGGGAGGCATAAGCAACATCCCCCATAGTTTCTTGCTCCTTTGGCTTGCATGATGAAGCTTGAGTGTTGTTTGTTGTTTTTTTTTGTGGTGGAAAACTACAATTTTGTTTTGGACTGTGTTTTGAATGTGAAATTTGCATGTGTGTTTGTGGAAGCCTGTTGTTGCCATGAGTTGAATCACATCTTCCATTGCTTTGTGGTTGGGGCTCGGGGGCCAATGAAGAAGGATGGATTCTCCTTTTCATTGGATGTCTTGGTTGGGTGGAGAGCGTTTCCTTTCCCCTACTCTTGTTGTGATCAAAATTGGAAGAATGATAAATCTACATGTTGTTGTTCTGGAGCAAAGGAAAATGAAATAAAATAGTTGACAGTCCCTTGTTGAGATAAATATTATTGTAACCTTCCCACTTGAAGTGGATGAACTTGTATATGTTTTGTAATGGAAATATGTTGTATTGAATACGAAAGTTGTAAGATTGAAATGTGAAAGAGATATACTCCATTTTTGTTCTTTTGAAAGAAATAATTGTATTTTGTATGATGAATTTGAAGAATGAAAGAAAGAAGTTGTAAGTTGTCTTTTGGGAACCAATAAATGATTGTATTACCTTTCTCAAATTGCATTGTGGTATTGAATATGATCATTTAAATGTATTTGAAATCTCTATTTGAAAGGAAGAAATGCGTGTGAGGAAAACACAGAGCTCTGTCTTTTGAAATGTGTAAAATTAGAAATCAGAATTGCATTTTGGTTTTGAATAGTTTGATTTGAATCAACTAAATGTATTAGATTGGAATTGGAATGTATCCTAATACTTGGAAGAAGAAAATGGAAAATAGATCCTTTCGAATTAGATCTCTGTTAGACATTTTCAAACTAGCAAATAATTATCAAAAAATGTACAGAATGACCCTACAGACTAGGAAAGACATTTGAAACATTAATACAAGCTAAGAAAGATCAAAATGATCCCACACAAACTATAATACTTAAGAAATTTTCATAGAACCTTTCAAAATCGGGCTCAAACAATTTCTTAGTCATTTTTTTTGTTAAATTGGGGAAATTTGAATTGATCTTCAATCAAACAATTTAACCCTTGAAATCTATTCTAAAATATTCCAAGTAAAATCCTCCATGCCTATTTGGCAAGTGGAAAAAGAATTAACGAAAAATTTGAACAAAATTGATAAGTTAAAAATACCAGTTCACTTTCTAAGTGACAAAAAGATGTTTTCTCAAAATTTACCCTTTAAAATTTATCAAAATCAAATTCCTAAGGTTTTTGTGAAAAAAGAGGACATCGAGAGATTTCCAAAAAGTCCTCGTTTTCCAAAAACTGAGTTCCCAATCAAAAGTTATGGCCTTATGAAGTTTTTACCTCATTTCGGGCTCAAAATAATCTAACTGTCAAATTTTAAATGAATAAAATATTCTTGGGCGGACCCATGGGCTAAAAATTTCCTTTTTTTTTTTTTTTTCCCAAAAGGTGCAAATTCATGAAGTTTCCCACCACTCCGCTAATCCATAAGCCTTCATTTTTTCTGATCTAAGTCCAAAAAGTTAATTTGGCAATTTTTCCTCCATGGCCCCGCCACCCCGCAGCCAATCATTGATCGACACGTGCCTTTTGGGCATCGGGAGGGCTCGGATTGATTTTAACCATAAGCACTTTCAAAAATAAATTTTGGAAAAATTTGTAAGTTTTCCCCATCCCCCGCCAAGCCCAAATCATCATTTGCCACGTGGCTTCTTGGGGCATTTGGGATGGGCGGTGATCCTTTTTTTAACCTTAGCTCTTTCAAAAGAAATTTTTTGGCAAAATTTCTTAATTTCTTCCATCGCCCACCAACCCGTAGTCAATGGTTGTTTGACACGTGGCACCTTATGGCATCGGTGGAGGTGCGGGTTGTTTTAAACCCTTAACGCTCTTCTTGCAAAAAATCTAAATTTCCTAAGTTTCCCCACCAGTCCATTTTCCCCACGGAATCAAAACACGTGGTGCCCCTTGCATTGGCGGAGGAATCATCATTTTGATCCCTTAGCACTTTTTCGGAAAAAAAAGGATAAAAGCCTTAAAATTCTCTCCACCCCGACTTTCCACCAAAATTTGGAAATGCCGACACGTGTTCCCTTACGGACTCATGGGAGCGAGGGAAAAATTGCGCCTTTTGTCCCAAAAGGGAAAAAAAGCGCTAAATGTCTTCCCCACTCCCCGCCGGCTCCCACATGTCCTTGGGAAAATTTTTCTTCCCCACTCTCCGGTCTTTTTTCTCCTCTGGGAAAATTTTCTCTCCGAAGTCCGTAGGCCCGAGTTGGGGAAAATTTTCCTCCCAGGCCCGCAGGCCCGCTCTTGGGAAAATTTTCACCCCAAGTTCCACTCGGTCCATAACTTGAGAAATATGAGGAGTTAGGAGGACTTCTTTATATCACCGAAAGGTGAGGAAATTCCCTACCTAATGGGAATGTTTTTAGGAAGTTTTAATTGCATTAATCATGGGAGAAATCAAATTGAATCTTTAACCGAGTTCCAGAGTGGGTAAGTAAGAATTTACTCTGATGATTTTAAATATGTATTCTTTTCCCCACTTGTAATTAAACCTTGCTCTTGTCTTAGATCTTGTGGAATTAAATACCTTGGGTATTTAATTGTTTTGGTCCCTTAACCCTAAAATTTTAATCGGGAATATTTAGCTAAAATGTCAATGTAATCAGTGATTAAATTAATCCCTAAGGAGATTTGAGCTAGGTGTGGACTTATTACACTTGTTGCTTTATAATGTGGAATTAGTAATTATTATAATACTAAGTAGCTCAAGACAATCAAGCCCATTGATTTTATGCATGCTTTTTTCTCGGTCCTACAACCTTTGTCAAAGAATCAATAACATTACCTTATGTGTCCACCTTTTCTAGAAATATCTTATTTTACTCCATCATTTATCTTACAAAATGGTATTAAACATCAATTTGTTTCATTATCGAATGATAATGAGGGCTCTTTGGTAGGAAAATTGTAATTTTACTATCACAATCTATCCTTACATCATTTTGAGTGAACCCCACAGTTGATATAAATATTTTAATCCAAATGACTTATTTACTTTCACCAATACTGCCATGTACCCCGCCTCTATGGTGGATATCACAACAATTGGTTGGCATTTACTCATGTCCAACTTACATCTCCACAATTTTTTAAACAACATACTCACCGGTACATTTGCACATATTCAAATCTCCACCACAATTTTAATCTATAAAACCAAGTAGATTGAGTCTTTTTATTTCACCATGATTATCCTCATAAAATATTGCATTATCATATATTCCACATAAATACCTAAATATCCTCTTCATTGTAGTCCAATGTTCCTTTTCTAGGATTTGACATGAATATTCTAACTAATCACACTACATGAATAATATCAGGTCTCGTATAGATCGCTTCCATATGTCAAACTTCCAACCTTACTAGCAAGATGATACCTAAGATATGTCCTTAATTTTTCTTCAACTTTAAGACATTGTTTAGTTTATATTTTTTTAGAAATAGGAAAGGTAATAATGACAGTTTTACTTTATTGCATTTCAAACCTTTGTAATACCATCTCATGATACTTCCTCGCATTTTACCACAGCTTCCTCTTTACATGATTTAGTTTAATTTCCATTCCCAAAACAAATTTTGTAGCACTTATCATATCAAATTAAGATGAAATTTTAGACTTAACTTAAATTATCATTCTCTTATTGTTACTAATTAACAATATTTCATCTACATACAATACAATGATAACAATATTTTCACCTTCTTTTAATAATAAACAAAAGGATTAATTTTGATTCTTCTAATTCCAAGTCCCAACACATACCAAATGAATTCCTTGTTCCACATTCTTGGTGATTTATTCAATCCATAAAGAGACTTATTCATCTTACAAACCAAAATTCTTTCCTTTAACCTTTAATATTTTTGTCCTGCTTCATGTAGAATTCCTCCTTAAGCTCACCATGCAAAAAATTATCTTAACATCCATCTATTCTATCTCTAGATCGAAAGAAACAACAATAGCTAAAATAAATCTGATAGATGTAAGTTACAAAAAGAGAAAAAACTCACCAAATTCAAGTCCCTTTACCTATGATAACCCTTTTTCTACTATCCAAGATTTAAACTTCTCCAGCTTATCTCCTACATTATATTTATTTTTAAATATACATATCTCCACCCCTATATGAATCTAAAAAACCATGTAAATTGATTTTTTTATTTCCCCATCATGACCCGATAGTATATTGCATTATCATATATTCCACATACATACCCAAATATCATCTTCATTGTATTTTAATGTTCCTTTCCACAATTTGACATGAATATACTAATTAATCACACTACATGATAAATATCAAGTATGGTACAAACCATTACATACATCAAACTTCCAAAATTACTAGCATATGGTACTTGAGACATGTCTACTAATTTTTATTCACCTGTAGGACATTGTTCAACATATAATTTTTTGAGTAATAGGAAAGCGAATAATTACAAGTTTACTTTCTTGCATTTCAAACCTTTACAATACCATCTCAACATACTTTTTTTATTTGACCACGCTTTTTATTTATATGGTTTATTTTAATTTCCATCATGAAAATAAGTCTTGTATCACCTGTCATATCAAATTAAGATGAGAATTAAGACTCAACCCAATTGATAATTGGCTTATTGTTAACAATTGACAATATTTCATCTATGTACAATATAATGATAACAAAATATTCACCTTCTTGTTTATAATAAACACATAGATCAAATTTTCTTCTTTGAATTCCAAATCCAAATACATACATGTAAAACTCCTAGATCCAAATTCTTTGTGATTTCTTCAATCCATAGAGAGACTTATTTAGCTTACGAATTAAATCTTCCTTTCTTTTAACCTCTAATATTTTTAGCTACTTCATGTAGATTTCCTCCTTAAGCTCACCATGCAAGAAATTTATCTTAACATCTATCTATTATATATCCATATTGAAATAAAAATAAATAAATAGAATAAATCTAATAGAATGTAAGTTAAAAACATGAGAAACATCTCACAAAAATCAAGTTGCTCTATGAGAACCTTTTTCCTACTAGGTAAGATTTATACTTATCCATTTTCTCTTCTACATTTTTCTTCTTCTTAAATACCCATTTACAACCAGCATGTTTTCTTCTAGTAATAATTATGCCAAGTATCATGTATTTTTTTTATTAAGGGATTCCATTTCTTGCCCCATAGAATTTTTCCAAGACTTATTTTCTTTTGATCCAAAATCCTTTTTTACAATATCCGGGTCATCATTACTAATAAACAAAATTTATAAAATAAAAGTAGAATGGATATACCTATTACATTCCCTTCTAACCCTCTCTAATATTCTTAGGACTAGATTTAATGGCTCTACATCTTATGGTTCTTCCTCCTTTGCTTTATATAAATATTCCTCTTACAATTATCTCTAGTTTGTATTTTGTAGCTATAGAACACTAGGGAGAGTTTGAACCACTCCACCTTTGAACCTCGAACATGACTCTCACATGACCTATGATCTTGTAGGTTAATTTTTATACCAAGAATAATTCACATCCATTTATATTTTCATATTCACAAAACCACTCCTAAGGAGGCATCCTATGAAAAGAGGCACACAATTAAATTAACCATTCACCATCACATGCATGCAATATGGACATCGCCAATAAAAAAATATTTCGATTCTTGAGTAGAGTTTTTTTGTAAATGAACATCCAACATCATTAGATGAATGACAATTTTCTTCCTTCTTCATTCTATAGTCTTTCGTGAAATTCCCTGTTTTACCATTGTTATAACATTTCATGTTATCTTTTTCTATAGTTGTTGATTTACTTCTAGAATTTGGCTATCCTTGATTCTTCTTGATTTTCTCTTGGGTATGAAATATTATATGCAAGACATCCTTGGATTTATAATCCTCAAATGATTTTTGTATCATTTATTATACTAATAAAACCACAACTACATCCTCAACTAATAATTTTGTCGTAGGAAAATGATAATACTTGGATTGTTTGTATGTGATGAAGAAATATGTGAGCCCTAAACAAAGAATTCAAGAAAACAATTTTGATGAAGAAATCCAATCTAGAGGCGTGAGAAATGGTGATTTTTTCCCATACAAGTTAGTCAAAGGAGGGGAGAGGGTGCAAATCCTAAACCCTTATTTGGCCGCTATAGAGAATGGTGACATTGAGGATATATAGGGGTGACATGGGAAGGATCTAGGCCATGATGAGGAAGAAAAATAGGCATTATTGGTGGTAGATCATTTTTATGGCTACAAAAATCCTCGGTACTTTTTGATTATGCTAAAAAGGAAATTATTCTAGCCTAATCGATGCTATAGAGCAAAAGAAAATAAATAAATAAATGTAATACTAAAAGTACCCAAGTAACTAAACAAGTAAAATATGAAACCCTAATGTAAAAAGAGGATTAGAAAGGCCTTATCTAATTTTTCAAGGTCATGGGACTCTATCTTAGTGGATACTAACTGAACAAGAGGAGAAATCTATCGTGCAGAGCCTATGAAAATGTAGACTCAAATTGTTTGGTTTGATTTGGGCACCTAGAAAAGGGATAACAGTGCTTGGGGTGCCTTGGTCTTCAATATGGGTACCCTGTTCTACAAAAATCTCTCAGTAAACCTCCTTCAATGTATTACTATATGCTCGCCATGTTCATATTTAGTCTTGTGTATGTCGTTGTGTGATCACCGATGTCGTTGTAGACCTACAATAAAAATCACCTATAAAACCCCGGAAAAAGAATCAAAAACATAAAAAAAAAAGATGCATATGAAGGGTTCGGGTTGTCCTCATCTGCCACAATGGTGGACTTAGCACTGAGCATTGCACTACATCTCAAACCCAATGTAGTTCTGTTTGTGTGTAGAATTGTGCGTTAGGTTCTCTTGTGTGTGTCACACTTTATGTGTAACAAGAAATAACTAGATGTAGAATGTAAGTAATGTTTGCATAGAATAGAATAAAATCCACTCCTTGTAAGTGTGATGCAGAAAACCAACCTTGTCCCTTGTGATGGAGATAGATTGATGAAAATGGAGTAATATAATCCTTGATGGATGTAACCTTTGGTGATGATAGTAAGTGCTTAGTGTTTGGTCACTTATTATGACCACATAACTTTATATTTATATGATTCCTTCACTTGAATTTCATAATTAACCCTTAATAGGATGACTACCAAAAATATGGAATGTTCAAATGGATAGAAAGCAGACCAAAAAGTGAGAGTAAAGTGTAAAGAGGATAAGGGCACCTAGAGGGGACAAGGGAACCTAGTGCTGGCATCCGAGCTAAGTGCTCCAACCGTAAAAGTTAAAACGAAAGTAGAAAAAGATATAATGGGATAATAAAGGTGCAAGACAAAAAGTAAAAATGCAACAAGAGATGGCTAAATACATGGGTTTAATTATTACTTTTTGAACTTAGGAACCATGTAAATAGTAGTGTGTAATCGAGATTAGATAATTACCCAAAGTGTGTGATTTTGTGTTTATATTTTCCCCAACTTTATGTTGGTGAGCGAATGCTCAGTAACATAAAATAAGTAGATATGCGTACTTTATATCCATATAGATTGATGTATAAAACATTCCAAGAGACTAGACAAAGCGTGGAGTGACAAAAGTGTAGAGCATGGAGACTAAATATACAAAAGTGTAAAAAGTGATGAGAGTGAACCTAGGGTGGAAGCGCGTGTGTAGATGTCGATGTGTGATGTATCTTCATGTTAGTGTTGATGTGTGTGATGTCGAGTGATATTGTTTATGTTGAGTAATTTCTTCCCATAAGGTCGAACTCGTAAAAGAGAAAAAGTAGTCAAATACGCATGTATATTTATAAAAATGTATGTAGAGACACATGTATATATGTAAAAAGTGTGTAATGAAAGTACAAAAATGAAAAAAGGAACATGTACACCTGATCTGTGATAAGAAAAAGGGTATATAAAGGATCTTTTCAATGTCGTGTAAGTTTTTGGGTGATATCTTGCCACCGGCCAAAGAAGTGTAGGGAGGAAAGTCTAATTTATCTTCTAGCCTCAGAATCGGTTTCAAAAATTGAAGAGATCTCTCAGATTGTTATGTTTTTTGGGCGATCTTCCGCCACTAACCAAAATAGTGTAGAAAGGAAGGTCTTGTTTATCCTCTAACTTATAATTGCTCCCCAAAATGCTAAGGACAAGTTTCCCTATAAAATCCATTGCATATGGATTTCTTTAGACTTTGTTGAACCCACTCACTATGTAACTACTCCCTTATTATAGGTTCTCTAGGCAAGGAAATTCTATACTAAGTACCAAAGTATACTTATGAGCCCTAAACTATTCTAAATTATACTATTATTGTGATGTGTGTAGACTTCTATATGGGGTGACTGATTCACCCAAATGATGCCCCCTCTTTGGGGGTTCATGCGACGTCGTTGTAGGAGTATGCAGCCCAAAAGAGGACCAACCCTTGAAACTATTTCATACGGGGGAAGGGATTTTCTTGGTAGAAACCAAGGCACATGTAAATAATTGGAAAAGAGACAAGTGTTAGTATAATCAAATACATACATGCATGTGTAAGACCAAGTGTAAGATAAACAAGCAATGTGTAAGCTAAAACACACAAGAAAGAAATGTAGGACATGAAAAGTAGGTTTCAAACATGGGACATCACTCATGATGTCATAAGACACTCAAGGCCATATTGGCCGCATATAAACAAGTAAGTGTGTACACAAAATAAAGGGAAAGGCCCACATACAATGAAAACTAGAGACAAGAAAGTACAAAAAATAGATATCCATGGTAGAAAATAATCCTGCAAAATTATTTGTTGCTCGTCAGAAGCATCTCATTAGCATCTCGTAAAGATAAAGTGTATGTAAAAATTTTTATAACCGATAAAGTATTGTGCTATGAAACAAGATGAAATAATAACACCTATAGTATACAAAATTTTATGCCCCCAAGAGCCACCGTGGGATTGGTAGGTTCCAAGCATCCATGTTGCATGTAGAATATCTATATATGCAATCATAAACTAGAAAATAAAGTGAACTTACATATGTGTATGATAAATATAGATGACATATAAGATACATAACTAGCATATGTAGTAAGACAGACATATACCTATAAATATAAGAAAAATTAAATGCAACCAAGATATGTAGCATATTGTGGATGGTTGTAATGGAATGTAAAGTGGATGATATGAACCACATACCCCCAAGTGAATGGAATTGTATGCAAATGAGGCTCATTTATTTATACCACCTAAGCATTAAAGAATAAATCGTAAATGAGAGTGTGTCAAAGGCAAATGGTATAACTATGTGTTGTGTGTATCGTGTTGTGGTGAATGTGTAGTGATGATATGTGACATAGAGATGAGTTATGCGTGATGATGTAGCCTAAGTGTATATCATGACAAGATGATCGAAGGAGTGATGATTTATCCTAATATGTATATCACTACATGATGATCAGGACATGTGATGATGATACTAGAGTAATTGATGATGTAGCCTATGGCGTATATCACTACAAGATGAGTAGAAGGAGTGGTGATGTATCCTAAAGTGTATACCACTAAATGATGCAAGCGGAAGTGATGATGTAGCCTATGATGTATATCACTAAACTAGGAATGTCGCATGATGGAAAGGATTGAATGATGAATGGTGAGTGTGACAAGGTACGGTTGTGATGTATACCTTCAACAGCCTAGTATGGATCGTATGACTACAAAAGGCCGAGAGGTCATGAGTGAAACATATAAAATTATATGTGTAAGATGTGTAGTAAATGTAGTGATGAGACTATGTCATGTGGTGTGTCAAACATGCAATGTGTAATGTAGAATATCTAGTTTCTATTGTGAAGTGTGTGAGGTTCATGTGTATAGGGTTCCCTTAGCAATCAAGTGTCAATCGAAGTTCAAGTTTGCTTCATTGGGTAATGAAGATGTGAGTGTATGTTGAAGTATGAGTGTAATGAGCAGATGTTGGATTGTTATGTGATAAAGATGTAATACACATGTTTTTTGTTTAGAAGATGGAGGGGGATGATAAGCATCATGCCCCTAAGTATGTAAGTGATGGATATTTAGTAAAAAGACTCTAAGTGGATCAATGTAAGGAGAAATTTCTTTTAAAAAAGTGATTGGATGTTGATGCGAGGAATGAATAGGGTCCTTAAATTGTGAGATTCAAAATATGTCATCTATAGTGTGCTTTTATTGTGTAACAAGTGGTTTTGTGTTGACCATAGATGACTTGAGAGGTGGAGGAGTTACATTAATATTTAAATGGGGTCGCTTAGTTTGAATTGGTAACACCGTGGTGACTTAGCAAGAGGAAGTGTTGAACTAATTTGGAGAGGTGGTTTCTTGACTTGAGTAGATTGCATAAGTGGCACTTGAGTGACGAAAGAAGGAACACTAGAAGTTATGTCGTGATGTTCATTAGACATAGAAAATTTTGATTTAAGCAACCCACCGATATGAATCATTTGTTGATGGGCAAGCAATGTAATGTTGTGCAATGAATGAGATAAATCATTGACGCTCAATATGTTTGATTATTTATTTTAAAGTGTAACATTCATTATCATTATGGCCATTGATTTAATGATAATTGTAATATGGACGACATTGATATTTTTCAAGATGATAAGGAGAATAGAAATGAGTAGGTGACAAAAGTGATCAATTGATGACTAAGGAGCTTAACAAGAATTTCATGTTGCTTAGTATTGTGATCAAATCTCAAAGGATCCGGTAATGGTATGGCTTGAGGTTCACTTATATGGTCACATGTAGTAGATACAAAATGAAGATGAAATGTAGAAAGTGATCAAATATGATCCAGAGAAGCGTCCCTTAAAATGTTGGATTTCATATCCGAGAGATGGAATTGTGGATTCCATAGCCTTAAATTTGTCTTTAAATAAAGAATTAAATGCTTGAATTTAATCCAACATAGTTTGATCATATGGAGGATCACGAATACTAGGGTCATCAAATAAACTATCAAAAATAGGGCTTATTTCATGTGGTTGGGTATCTTTAGAAAGATACATGGTGTCTATGATTTTTTGTAGAATAGCCTAGAAATTGGGATGTATCTTAAGTAAATCAAACAAATAAATTAGAGGAATTTTGGAAGACATGATAGAGGAAAAATGAGGATCCTAAGAACGAAGATTGAGTTCAGTTTAACCATAAGGATTATGCTAAAAATCAAAATTATTCTAGCCTAATATGATGCCATACGAAAGCAAAATAAATAAATGTAATATTAAAAATACTCAAGAAACTAAGCAAGTAAAATATAAAACCATAATGTGCAAAGAGGGGTTAGAAAAACATTATTTGATTCATCAAGGTCATAGGACTATGTCGTAGTGGAGATCGGATGAATAGGAGGAGAAAACCATCATACAGAGCCTCATAAAATGCAGATTTGAGCTATTTGGATGGATTAAGGAACCTAGAAAAGGGATAGGGTGCCCCGGTTTACAATATAGGTTCCCCGGTCTATGGAAAATATCTATAAACCTCCTTCAATTTGTCACTATATGTTTTCATGTGTTCATCTTTAGTCGTGTGTATGTCACCGTATGATCGCTAATGTCCCCGTAGACTTGAAATAAAGAAATCAACCACAAACCCCTAAAAAGCATCAAAACCCTAAAAACATAAGATGCATATGAAGGGGTCAGACTATCCTCAACCACCACAATGGTGTACTTATCACTAAGCATTACACTACATCTCAATCCCAATGTAATGAAATTACTTGTATAATTTAGATTATGAGCAGCAATAGAACACCAAATAACACAATATTTTAGAATATTGATCTCAATATGCAATTAGAATAGCTTTGCCACTTCGAGGGGTAACCTCCAAACCATAAAATAAGACTCAAATGTTCCGATGATAATGAACTACTACCTACAATCCCCTATATATAATATATATGTTATGGCCATCACCACGTCCGGCCTACTAAGCCCGAGAAAGTATAAATGATATAATAAAATGAGATGGTAAGCCACAAGTTGGCTACTCATATCCTAATACAACCAAGAGGTTAAGGGTGTAACATTCCCTTCCCCTTCAAACAACATTTTTCTCAACGTTGAATAATCCTCGTATGTTGCTATAGAAAAACCTTCATCATCCCGTGTTGCATCTTCTATGCTCGATTCTTCCACTTGATCGGATATTCCTTAATGTCTCTTGTTCTTAGCCTCTTCATGTTTTAGGCAGAGTACTATCTCGGCTCTAAAATGATTCTTCCTTCCTCATCAAGTTCTAGTAACTTTGTCTCCGGCTTCAAAAAAAAAATTCTAATAACCTTATTTAGGAAGGAAACATGGAATATTGGGTGTATGTGTGAAGATTGAGGCAACTCTAGTTTATAAGCAACACTTGCCAATTTTCTGTAGAACCTGATAAGGCCCATAATATTTAGAAGCAATTTTGTTGTCCTTTTGTTGTTACTTTAGGGACATCTACTTGTACGGATGGATACGTACAAAAACTGAGTCACCAATTTCAAAACGTCTTTAACTACGGTGTTGATCTTCTTGTTGTTTCATCCTATTTTGTGCCAATGCCAAATTCTCCTTCAAACTAGCCAAAACATGTTGTTGATGTTGAATGTGTTCCTCAACATATCTGACCTTAGTTTTCACCCTCAAGGAAGCAGTGATAGAAGGTGGATGGTAACCATATAATCCTAAAAATAAGGTAATTTGAGAAGAGGCATGAAAATATTTGTTGTACCACCATTCTCGCAAGTGGTATCCATTTAATCAACCTTTCCACTTATCTAATACAAAACAACGTAGATAACCCTCTAAGCATTTGTTGACCACTTTTATTTTCCCATCAGTTTGAGATGATAAGATGAACTATGAGCTAGTTGAATACCCAAACACAAAAATAATTCCATCCAAAACTACTTGTGAAAATAGGATCATGATCACTTACAATTTTCTTTGGGGTTCCAAGTAGCTTTGTGAACTATCTCCAAAAAAATAGTTGCGACTCTACTGGCCGCAAATAGATGTGATAGGGCATAAAAATGGGAATATTTTTTGATCCTATCCACAATCACCAAAATAACATTCTTACCCTATGAACAAGGAAATATGGTGATGAAATCCATGGAGACCTCCTCCCATCTCTTACTAGGAATTGGTAAGGGTTGTAACAGACTGGTGTCTTTATTGTTTCCCCTTTGTTCTCGTTAACACACCAAAAATCTCGATACAATTTTTTTACATCACCCTTGAGTCCTTCCCAAAAGAATTCTCTTTTTATTCTATGATATGTCTTCAAAAACCCAGAGTGTCCTCCAACATGTGAGGCATGTAGCTCTCTAAGAATTTTATGCTTTAACTCTAAATCTTTACTCAAGTGTAATTTGTCCTTCTACCATAGTGCATTACCTTTCCACTTAAATTTTTTAGATGTTATAGAGCCTTGATTTATATTTTGTATTAGATATTATGTATCCTTTTCCTAATCCCATTCCAATATTTCTTCATCCACCCAATCAGCCTTCAACATGGACATTCCACATAGTAAGGTATCTACAGGATGTATCCCTTCTGACAATGCATCAGCTACTACATTTTATTTACCCTTTTTGTATATGATTTCAAAATCATAACCCAACATTTTTGTTACACATGTTTTTTTCTCCTCATATGATAACCATTGCTCCAAAAAGTATTTGAGACTATCATGATCTATTTTTACCTTGAAGTGTCTACCCATGAGATAGGGCCTCCATTGCTTGACCGCATGAAGAATAGCCATCATTTCTTTCTTTTCCTTTGAATTGATGAATCTCAAATGCAATTGGTCTTCCTTCCTGCATTAGAAACACTCCCAATCCTAATCATGAAGCATCACATTCAACAATGAAGGTTTTTGAGAAGTTGGGAGAAGCCAAAACTGGGGTATTGCACATGGCTTCCTTCAGCTGCTCAAAGGATTTAATGGCTACGTCTATCCAATGGAAGGAATTCTTCTTTAGCAATGAAGTGATTGGGGCTGCTATTCTACCATATCCCCTCACAAATCTTTTGTAGTACCTGTTAGTCCTAGGAACCCACAAATATTTTTGAGAGTTTTGGGCCTTGGCCATTCCACCATAGCTTTGATCTTCTGAGGATCAACTTTGACACCTTCATGGGATATAATGTAACCCAAGTACTCTACCTCTTGTACATAAAAATAACATTTGCATGGATTTTCATAGAGATTATGTTTATCCAAAACTTCCAACACTTTATTTACATGGCAAGTGTTTTCCCATGTCTTACTGTAAATCAATATGTCATCAAAGAAAACTAATACAAATTTCTTTTAAAATGGTTGAAAAATAGTGTTCATCAAGCTTTGAAAGGTTGAGGGAGAATTTTAAGACCAAAAGGCATTACCAAAAACTCATAATGGCCCTCATGAGTACTGAAATCTATTTTATGAATAACTTCCTCTCTTATTCTAATTTGATGGTACCCCGATCGAAAATCTAATTTTGTGAAATAAATAGCAAACTTATCATATAATTCATCAAGAAAATAATGAATTACTTGAATAGTAAACTTATCTTTGATGGTGTACTTGTTGAGTTCTCATTAATCTAGACACATCCTCCATGTTTCACCCTTTTACGTACCATGTCCACCGGTGAAGAATATGCACTCTGGCTACGCCTAATGATACATGCCTTCAACATTTCCTGTACCATTTTCTCGATATTAGTTTTCTAGGAATATGGGTATCTATATGGTCTGATGTTAGGTGTTTGGCTCCTGGAATCAACTGAATGGCATGATCATGATCCCTAACCGGTGGCATCCCCTTTAGAATTGCATTAAAATCGGATGAGTGAGCATCAACAATCTTCTCAAGATTGGGTGGCATTAAAGACTCTATATTTTGTACTTATATGGAAAATACCTTTATTATAAATCCATCTACTCATTTCTGAGAAACTTATGCATCCGATGAGAGATAATAATCATGGAGACTTAGCTATCATCCCTTTCAATTGTATTGTCCTTCCATCCGAATGAAATTTCATGAACAATTCTTGGAAATTAATCTCTATAGTACATAAGGTTATGAGCCATTGACAACCAAAACAATATCTACCCCTCCCATAGAAATAGAAAACATAGGTGAGTCTAACATGTAGTTTTCTAAGGAAATTTTGATACTATGGAACTTTCCTATGCATTTTATTGTTCCACCATCCGCAATCATAACTTGCATTTATGGAGCTAGGTAAATAAAACAAATGAGGCAAACAACTAACTTTCTATTTATGAAGTTATGAGTACTCCCTGAGTCAATCAACACCATCACCTTCTATTTTTTGAGATAGCCAATAACCTTGAGGGTTTTAGGAGTACTAATACCTTGAAATGCATGACGATAAATTATAGGTTGGTGGTCCTTTGCTTCATCTTCTCTGGTTCCTTAGCCTCTCATATAACTTCAGCTTCCTCATTATCCTCATTACCTCATTCAATATAGAACAATTTATTTTCGTGACATTTATGTCCTAGTCCATATTTGGTGTCACAGTTAAAACATAATCCTTTTTCTCTCTTTTCTTCCATTTGTTGAGGAGTCATTCTAATTGGCCTAGCGAATGAAAGGTGGCATCCTACTGCAAAGAACTTTTTCCTCTGCTTAACTTTCCATAATAATAGAATCATAAATCTTGAGTGGATTAAACATAAGTACCTCATGCTCGATGTGGTCCTTAAGACCCCCAAGAAATAGGTCATTCAGATTCCCTTCTAGAATATTCTCCACCCTTAAGGATAGGTTTTGGAATTGATGCACATAATCTTTGACTGATCCTATTTTTTGTAACTTTACTAATTGACTAAAGTATTTCTTTGAAACATTGGAACTATAGTACAATTGCAACTACTCGGTAAAAGCTATCTAAGTGACACTGAGACCATTATTCTTCCTCTAAGCACATAACCATCGATACCAAATGAATTGTTTTGGTTCAAGATATAGGGATGCCAATGTCACCTTTTTCCTAACGTTGTTTGATTTAACTCAAAGAAGTTCCCATTTCATTTATCTATTTTAGTGGATCCTTCCCATCAAATTTGCGCATATCCACTTTCGGCATCATGTTTCGTGGTTGCGAATAAGTTGATACTAATTGGGTTTGAAAAGTGATCCAAAATGGTTATTTTATCCATTATTTTGAGTGAAGATCCTCCTTCATTGATATGGGGTGGATTTGGGCCATATTGTTTACCCTATAAATTTTGCATGATATCATCTAGCAGATGATTGATTTGGTCTATGTATCCTTAAGAGGCCATCTCGGATTGTAAAATTTTCACCTCATACTCGAGTTGGATCACCTTATGATCAACTAAGGTAAACCCTAGTCTTTGAGGAATCTGTATTTACCCATTCTAACTCCAACTCTTCAATAACAACCCCATATTTATCTGGGGTTTTACCCGAAGTGACCGAATTATTTTTTGCTCTTGTGGAAGGCCCTGCCATGATGTCAAACCTTATGGTTTAGGGTTTCGATAAAAATTCAGCCGAACAAGAAAAACCATAGAGAAGATACTAATACTATTTTTTTGAGATCTTTTCAAAAATCTAAAGAACTTTGAAAAATACCACAAATTTCGGTCTAGGGAGCATTTTTATCAATAAACCTAAATTGGGAATAACTTTTGCAAAAGATATCAAAAAGGTCTGAAATAATCAAAGAGTTTTATTTGAAATGATTTACATCTCTAGTAAAATTATCTCCCACAAAATCGATGTGATTCGCAAGATATAGCGGAAACAAAAAAATTAGGGGTTTTGCCCTAATTTTGGCCCTATCGCAACTGTGATACCACCTGTAATGAAATTACTTATATAATTCATATTATGACCAGCAATAGAACACCAAATAACACACTATTTCATAATAATGATCTCAATATGCAATTAGAATAACTTCGCCACTTTGAGGGGGCAACCTCCAAACCATAAAATAAGACTCAAATGCTCCAATGATGATGAAGTACTACCTACAATCACATATATACACTATTCATATGTTATGGCCATCACCAAGGCCGACCTACTAAGCATGAGAAAGTATAAATTATATAATAAAATATATGGTAAGCCACAAGTCATCTAATCATATCCTAATACAAGCAATAGCTTAAGGGCGTAACACCCAATGTAGTTTTGTGTGTGTGTGAAAATTTTCTCTAGGTGTTATTGTGTGTGTCAAAATTTGTGAGTAGTGAGAAATAAATAGATTTAGAATGTAAATAATGTGTGCATGAAATAGAATAAACTCCCCTCCTATGAAGTATGATGCAAAAATCCAACCTTGACCCTTGTGATGGAGCTAGATGGATGCAAATGGAGCAATAGAATCCTTAATGGAAGCAACCTTAGGTGGTGATAGTAAGTTCTTAGTCTTTGGTCCCTTATTATGATCACATAACTTTATATTTATATGATCCTTCACTTGAATTTCACAACTAACCATGAAAAGGTTGACTACCAAAATATAGAATGCTCAAACGGCAAGAAATGACCCAAAAAGTGAGAGTAAAGTGTAAAGAGGACAAGGGCACCTGTAGAGGGGACGAGTGCACATGGTGTTGGGTAAGTTCACTTATCCGAGGGGCCAAAAAAGGGGGTCTTAATTGGATGAATTTTTCTAAAAATAAAAAAATTCCAACTTGTACGACTTTTTTGAAATAGTTACACTCAAAATTGGAAGATGTCTTATAAATGTGAATCGTATCATTTTGAGTTTAGTTTCTAAGCTACTAAATTTTATTGAAAATGAATATGTTCAAGTGGATCAAATAAGTAAAATACCAACAGTGCTCTTTTTTTTGTTAAAAACACAATAGAATGACTATTGTGCTCACCACCATTTTTGTAGCACCATTTAGTATTTTTAAAAACCCTTTAGTAGAAAGATAGCTAGTAGCATCTACTTTGGACTCCTTTTTTTTAAATTTTTTTAGTGAGTTTTTTTAATGATTTTTATAGTAGAGGAATTTTAAATTTAAAAACATAATGGAGCTCGATTGTGGCACCCCTAACTACCTCAAAAAATATTGAAAATTAGATTTTATTTGAAATATGTATAGAATTAGGCCTAGTTTGGGCGACTATAATTTTTTTAAAATTTTGATGAGCCAAAAAAGATACATAATGAAAGATAAACATGTTTAAAATTCAAAAATACCTATAAAAACACATAGTTAGAAAATAAGTAATATGGAAACCTTATATTGGTCGAAAAAATTGAAAAATTATAATTTTAGAAAGAAGAAACTTTGTTCTACGTTGTGCTATAATTTTTTAAACAAATCGATCATTTTATGCTGATTTATCATGGCAGAAGTGGAATTTTTGCATTTTCCTACGAAAACATGTTGTTTGTTGTGTTAGTGCACGTCCATGCCTTAGGATTGGGGATCGAAACCAAATCCAATCCTTGAGGAATGGCTTGGAAAAAGTAAAAACACAAAATGCATACATGTTCTTCATAGTATGAACATTATATGTGCTTTTGGTATGCTTCTATTTACAAAAATAAATGTTAAAGTATAAGTTTTTTTATAAATTTATTAAAACTTATACTTTAAATTTAATTTAATAAATATAAGAAATTAGGGTTACTCTACACCTTATGGAACCAATCTCACATCTCCATGAGTTACGGTTTAGGAGATAGTTTTTATAGCATAATTTGGTCAAGACATAGGTAATTTTTAGGCTTTCAGCATTAACCCTAAAGATTTTAGCATTTAATCTCTAAAATTTCAACCCTAAACTCTAAACCCTAAAATCAAAACCTTAAACCCTAAACTTGAGGCCCTAAACTTAAACCCTAAACCCTAAACACTAAACCATGATCCCTAAACCATAAAACCTAAACCCTAAACCCTAAACCCTAAACCCTCTTAAACATTTAGCCCTTACCCCATGAGCTCTTAACCCTAAACCCCGAGCCTTAAGCCCTAAAACATGAGCCCTAAGCCCTAAGCCCTAAACCCTAAACCATGAATCATGAGCCATAAATGCTAAACCCTAAACCCTAACCACCGAATTATATACCCTAAACCTTGCGCCCTAAACCCTAAACCTAAAGCCTTAAATCCTAAACACTATACCTTAAACTCGATGACCTAAAAACTTAACCCTCAACCCTTAACCATGATACATAAACCCTAAAATATAAACCCAAAACCCTAAAACTAAAATAATAAACCCTCAACCCTAAACACTAAATCTTTCACCCTAAACCCTTAACCATAAACCCTAAACCCTATACCTTGATCCCTAAACCCTATACATTAAATCCGAGCACCGAGCTCTAACCCATAAACTTGTACACCTATAACTCGAACCCAAAACCTTGAGGCATAAACCGTGAACCATGAATCATAAACCCTAATCCCTAAACCCTAAACCTTAAACCCTAAGCCCCGTGTCCTAAACCCTAAACCCTAAATCCATATCCCTAAGATATAACCCCTAAACCTTAAACTGTCACTCTAAACCCTAAACCATGAGCCATAAACCCTAAACCATAAGCCCTAAACCATAAGCCCTAAACCCTAAACCCTTAGCCCTAAACCTTAAACCCTAAACCTTAAGACCTAAATGTTAAACCCTAAACCCTAAGCCCTAAACTATGATCCCTCAATGTTAAACCATAAAACCTAATCCCTAAAAATTAAATCCTAAACCCTAAACCCTAAACATCAAATCATAAGCAGTGTAAACCCCGATCCATAAAACCCCTAAACCATAAACCATAAACCTTAAACCCTAAACCCTGACCCCTAAACACTAAACCTTAAACGCTAAACTTTGTGACCTAAACCCTTAACCTTCAATCCTTAACCCTAAGACATAAACCCTAAACCCTAAAACAAAAAAGTAAACCCTAAACACTAAATCCAAAGCCCTAAGATCTAATCCCTAAACCTCATATATTTCATTAAGGTCGAATGAGTGCGTTCATCCTTTTTAATATCAATATTAGGACCATATTTCCTAGTCTCATGTCTAGAACCATCATTGAGTCAACTTGTATAATTGACTTGTTTATGAGAGGTGGGACAACTAACTAAATGGATATGACATCTACCTTGTGATTTTTAATGCATATTACACATCTATGTTAACAAAATTTCTCCCCATATACTTGCGTTGTTGAATGTCAATTTCTTCACACTCTAAAATGAATTTCACATTTTTCATACTTCCATGTATGGTATTATTCAAGCCAGAATGACCCATTGGAAGCTTGAAAAAATAACTATCGCAACACAAAAAATAATCTCAAAGGAAATAGAAGAGATAGAGAATATACCAATGCAGAGGTGTAGGATCGTAACCAAATTTCCTATATCCTCTCCTCCTCGGAAAGAGAAATATATTCTAATATTAGAATGAATAACAAATTTGACCTAACTTCCTGAAGTGTTCAAAATAAGCATTGCAACTAAGGAATGGATAAGAAAAAAAAGGGTTTATCAATCACCTATTAAATATTTCTTGTTTATTTACGAATGGGAGTCAACTGGTATATAATTTCGTGACCTTCCTTTCATTGATAATTACTTCTATGATAAACTCATGGATGCTTTCAAAATTACTTCCAAAAGATAGGGTTAGTCATCAAGCCTAGTGAATGGTGTGATGTGACTTCCAAACAACTTAAAATTCATACAGATTTAGAGGTCATAACATGAATTTACAAATATCTCTATCATTATAAATTGAAGTCAAGTAACAATGACTCATTTTATCTAAGGATCGAGGACTAGTGTGGTATGTTGCAAGATTAAACATTAAAGAATCACTGAGTGTTTGAATCATAATGGAATTTCATCTCGAGAAATGTTTTCAAACATTGGAGTAATGCATCTTTGAAAAGTAAAATTGAACCTCGAAACCCTCTCAAATTGCCATCTTATAGAAGAATTGGACAAATCAAGATTTTTTATTTCAAGGAAACCTTTGTTCTGATAGCTTGCAACTGAAAGAATTATTCAAAAGAGAATAAAAACATTTCTTTATACCAAATTTTGCTTGGATATCTGTCATTTCCCTCCTTCAAAATATCACCGATGAAAGACATAAACTTTTTATGACTCTATTTGAATGTTCTACCTACGAAGAAGAATAACTCTTTTCAGTTGAACTTTATGTCAATACTAATAAGAATGGGTAAGATAAAAAAACATTGCGGTGAGTGAAATAGTTCC
The DNA here is from genome assembly GCA_018340775.1 of Taxus wallichiana var. yunnanensis. NCBI lineage: Eukaryota > Viridiplantae > Streptophyta > Pinopsida > Cupressales > Taxaceae > Taxus > Taxus wallichiana. Next base: position 655,011,242 of record CM031241.1, on the reverse strand, counting down.
CATGTGATGGGAAAAAGAAGATAGATGTATTGAGTAGCATTTCTTTGTATCATATTTTTCTTAGATATATGGAATTTCCCTCCTTCAAAATATCAATGGATGAAAGGCATCAAATTATGATTACTCCTTTGAATGTTCTTCCTACGAAGGAGATGAGCCATTTTTAATTGAATATTCTTTGTTAATAGTAATACAAATGGGTAAGACATAAAATATTATAGTGAGTGAATCGGTGAACCTAAACCTTGAGCCCTAATCCCTAACCCCTAACCCCTAAACCCTAAACCCTAAACCCTAAACCCTAAACCCTAAGCCTTAAACCCTAAACCATGTGCCCTAAACCTTGAATCTTAAACGCTAATCCCTAAACCATAAACCATAAACTATAAATCCTCAACCTTAAACCCTAAACCTTAAACTTTGAGCCCTAAATCCTAAATCATGAGCCCTAAACCCTAAGCCCTAAACCCTAAATCCTAGACCACAGAGCCCTAAACCATAAACCCTAAACCCTAAATCCTAAACCCTAAACCCTAAAACATAAATCATAAACCATAAACCCTAATCCCTAAACCCTAAACCCTAATCCATAAAATATAAACCCAAACCCTAAACCCTCAACCCTCAACCCTCAACCCTCAACCCTAAACTGTACACCCTAAACCCTAAAAGATAAACCTTAAACCCTAAACCCTAAACCTTAAACCATTAACCATAAACTCTAAACCTTAACCCTTGATGATAAGCATATCCTGACTATGCCATTATACCAAAATCTCTCCAAAGAACAAGCTAAAATGAACTAGTCATGCCACTAAGGTATCCAAGACCATCATGTATAAAGTATTAAGGCATCATCTATCTCCATGAGATACATATGAGAAAAGAAACTTATGAGAATGTTGGATTTTATTGCATGAAAGGATGATTTTAGAGCCGGAATGTGAAGGAATGATCTTTATATGGATCACCATGTTTTTCTAAGGATGAGTAATCATCTAAGTTCACTAGATATAATTCACTTAGTACTATTCACAAAAACTCATTCAACACCTAGTAGTGTGATCAAATGTTAAGGAGGAGGAAAATTACAATCACCTCATTTTTACCATAGGACAAGAATCCCATTTAGGAGCAATCCTCTATTTATAAAGTGAGGATCTCATTTGAGTAAGAAGTAGACAAGCATCACGAGAGATGATTTGTGATCACTAAAGTGAATTATGGAAAAATGTCAAAATTAGTACCAATTCAAGTAGTTGTAGGGCTAAAATCCTATCCATAAGGTCAAAAACCTACAAAATGACAATTTGTTTTCATAAAAAAATTGTAAAACAAAGACTAACTACAATATATATGGCACCGAAAGTTTTAGGTCATTGCTGAAATTCTTAAAATGTGTAAGTATTGACTTGATTACATTTTGAAAAACTATCTTCTAGATTATAAATATTATAGCTACGAGACAACTTGCATCGGTGTAGAGTGACCCTAAATTTTTATATTTACTAAAATAAAATTTTAAAGTATAAGAAATAAGAAATAATAAAAGAAATATTATATGGCTCCTTCACTCCCTCCTAAACTTCATATAGATCAAAACACGTACACATTTTATAGTAGTAGAAACACGTACGCATTATAACGTGTACGCATTCTAGGTTCGTGAAATCTCATTCAGGAGAACATAATGTGATCGAGTTATTACAAAATGTGATCGTGTTTCATTATTTTTAGTTATTTGTCCATTTTTGGCCCCCAGTTGGTGTACATACCCGCTAGCATCTTGGCTAGGCACTCTAGTCGAGAAAGGTAAAAGGGAAGAATAAAAATTCATCCTGGGCCAATAAAGGTACAAGACCAAAAGTTGCAACACAAAGCAAAAAAGATGGCCAAAGACATGGGTTAATCATTACTTTTTGAACTTGGGAACCATGGTAATAATAGTTTGTAATCAAGACAATATAATTACCCAAAGCTTTTGAATTTGTGTCTACACTCTTAAGGAAGCTAAATGGGCAATGAATCCCCTGAAACCATCTCTCAATACCCATGTTATCAAGCTTGAGGAGGAGACTCTTAACAAATTTTGGGATCTAGAGGAGGAATATGGAATACTTGGACTCATATTTTTTTATAACCACTTCATCCCAATGTTCTCTCGATTACATGAATGGATCACATAAATATGGAGCTCTAGAATCAAGGGTAAGGTTGAACTTTATCCCTATTCTATATCATATTTAATTTTTTGTTTTTAAATATTATGAAGACCATGAGCTCCTCCATAATTTTTATTGGCATAATTTTTATTGGGTATAGGAGGATCATGATCTCATTACTAAACCCTAGTATCCATCATTTGATCCATTAAAAGACTCTTTTGACTCGATTCCTATCTAGGTCATACTCCTAGGTATTTTCCTACAACTATGGAAAAAAACCCTTCCTTGAAACCATTGGGAATACTTTGGGGGATTTTGAAAAATTAGATGATGAAACTTCCCAACTATTACATACTACTTATGCTCCAATCTTAGTGGATTTATACATTTCCCTTGACCTCCCTTAGAAGATTAATCTACTGATTGGAGAAATGATTTGGAATCAATGAATAGACTATGAAATATTGGCTTTCTGATTTCATAGATGTTTTAATACTAGACATTTGATTGGGGATTGTGGGTGATATAAGCACAAAATTATGGCTAATACATCCTGGTGGAAGGATTTACTCCCTTCTCACATTACCATTAATTTCCCATTTGATCATACTTGATGATTCTTCATCTAAAAATATCCCCTTTATGGTGGAACCTACCCCTATTGTTGAGATTCCCCCAAGTGCCTCTTCATAAACTAAATTCATTGAAAAATATTCCCTATATTTGGTTCAAGTCAGTCAGAGAGGGAAACCCCTCTTTTCCTTCTCATAATCTATTTTTGCCTATTTATTCTATTGATGTTCTTCTCCCGTGCATCCTTGACACTACGATGATGTTCACAAGGAGGAGTGGATAGTTGTTTAAAACAAGAAAATATCCCCTTCTAAGTTGTATTCAATAAAAAATAAAATAGCAATGACACAAAGGCTTTTTGAGTGCTAATATGAGATACAACATGGCATGAGATAGTCGATTAGGGCTCTTTAGATTCTTTCTCTAGTTTTTCTACTTCATCACTTTATATTTCCTCATCTTCTTCCTCCTCACCAGTTCCTTAAATGTAAAATAATGTTTTTTAGGACATTTATTACTTGGTCCATATTTGTTGTCACATTTAAAATATAACCCTTTTTCTTTTAATTTATTGTATTTTTAATTGAACTAGTTTCTCGGGTACATTTTTGGAAAGGTGATATAGTCTTTTATGATAGTTAAAGTATTCCTTACGTGGAAATAAAATTTTCATCTACCCTACATGTTATGATAATTGAATTAGAAACCTTGAGTGAATTAAACATGTGTACCTCATGCTCGATGTAATAAGTAATTAAGGCCCCTAAGAAATAGTTCATTTAGATACCCTTTTGTAATATCCTCCACATGAAATGTGTAGACACAAAATAACGCACTTTTCGTAATTATGGAGTCTCAATCACATACTACTATTCATGTGGTTCCTAACTATGAAAAAAAAAAAAAAAACCATCTATGACCATATTTTGTTGCTTACTATTACTAAAATCGGTCTTGCACCTCTGTTGGCCCATAATGTCTTTTAATACTTTAATTTTACCTTTTCTTGACTGGAGTGCCTAGCTAGAACACCAACACTAGGTGCCCTTATCCCCTTTAGGTGCCCCTATCCCCTTTACATGTTGATCACACTTTTTGGGTCCTTTCTATCCATTTGAGCATCTTATCTTTTTGGTAGTCAACATTTTTAGGGTTAATTACAAAATTTAAGCAAGGGAATCATATAAATATAAAGTTATGTGATGATAATAAGTGAACAAAGACTAAGCATTACTTATTACCATCAAAGGTTAAATCCATCAAGGATTATATTGCTCCATTTTCATCCATCTATCTACGTCACAAGGGGAAAGGGTTGGTTCATTTGCATCACACTTCAAAAGAGGGGAGTTTTTTCTATTCCATGTGCACATTATTTACATTCTACATCTAGCTACTTATTTTCTACTTCAAGTGTGACACACATAAGAGAAAACTAGGAAATTTTCTAAAAACACACACACACACATAGAGAACTACATTGGGTCGATATGTAGTGTAAAACTCAGTTGTAAGTCCACAATTATGGCATCTCGAGGATAGTTTGACCCCCTCATTTGCATATTTATTTTTTAGGGTTTGATTTTTTTGGGGCTTTACAGTGATTTCACTCATTATAGGTTTATAGTGGCACTCGGAAAAATTCAATGACATACGGGAGATAAGAAGTGAAGACTTTGCACCATCTAGTGACCCTATGAAATTAGATCCCAAACTTCCCACATAGAACTCATCACCCAGTTTAAGACTAGGGCACCCCAAACACCCCAATCCCTTTTCCAGGTTCCCTACTCCAAATAAATCACCGAGATTTGTATTTTCACAAGCTCATGTGTGACATTCTCCCATTATTTTCCAGCCGTCTCACTTTGACATGGTCTCACGACCTCTTCAAATCAACTAAGGCTCTTCTAACCCTCTTTGTACTTAGAATTTCATATTTTTCATAGTTTAGTTGCTTGGGTCAATTTCTATATTACGGTATTTATTTATTTACTTGCTTCCATAACATATAATTAGGATACTATTTTGCCTTTTAACATAATCATTTTCATGAACCCCACTCATGATCGAGTCTTTCAAATCCTTCTTTGGAATATCATTTTCTCTATCATGGCTCCTGAAATTCCTCAAATTTATTTATATGATTTAATTCAAATGCATCCTAATTTCCAAGTTGTTCTCTAAAAATTCATAAACACCATGTATCTCTGTAATGATACGTCAACGCATTAAGTGAGTTCTATTTTAGATCATCTATTAGATGACCCTAGTCTTCATGGTCCCCCATCTAAAAAATCCATGTTGGTCTCATTTTAAGCTTTACATTCTTTATTTCAAGACAAATTTAAGGCTATAGAATCAACGATTACATCTCTCAAATTTTAAATCCAATCTTAAGGATGCTTCTCGGGATCATTTTTTCTCTCCTTTTACATCTCATCTTCATTCTATTTCTACTACATGTGATCATAGCAAAGGTGAGCCTCAAGTCATACCATTACCATATCCTCTCACCTTTGATCTCAATACTAAGCAACATGAATTTCTTCTTTTGAGCTCCTTAGTCATCAATTGATTACTTTACCATCTACTCATTACTATCCTCCTTATCAACTTGCAAAATATCAAGGTCTTCCATATTGCAATTATCATTAGATCAACGACATTTAATGAAAATGATGATTACGCTTCACAATGAAGAATCAAGAAACTTGAGCATCAAGGTTTTATCTCATTCACTGCACAACATCATGTTACATCATCCTCTCCAATTGTTACATCTCAATGGTTTCTAAATCTGATTCATCTATGTATAATGAGCATCACACCATCACTTCTAATTTTCATTCTATGAAAATTCAAGCACCACCTAAACAACCACCTCTCAAAATCAATATAACACCTTCTCCTCTCAATTCATCTAAGGAATCACCAAGTCAAACTATGCAATTGCCTCTCAAAATAAGTTCACTTTCTCCAATAAAGTCTTTTACGTCATCATAAATACCACCAAAGCTCCCACCTTTCAAGATTCCTCCCCATCCTACTCCACTTCCATTTCCAATTAATTTTTTCAAAACAACTACTTCTTCTAATGGTCAGGTCATGTTTCAAACTTTTCCACCTTCGCATGGTCCTAATGTTGCTTCCACCACTCCATGACCACTTAATCTGTGGTAGGTGAATTTTCTCACCTCATTACCGATAACACATTCTTTTGCTTTGACTTACACTTGAATGTTGAGGGCATCCTATACACATGATCCTTACATGCTACACAATAGATACTACACATCACGTGTTACACATCTTCACGCGTCCAACATACGCATCATCTTGCATCCTATATCCTAAATATTACATCTTATGTATCTCACTCATCATTTACACTGTTTGTTTCATACATCATACACAATATACACCTATATCATCTATGCATCTTACACTATATACTCTACATCTTACACTACACCTACTACACATCTTATGCATTTTTCACATTTACTTATACATGTTGCACTCACTACCCTATGATGCTCTCTAGTATCACAGTCCATACAAAACTATTGAGGGTATACATCACAAATGGACCATATCACACTCACACATCCAACCATTCAATATTTCTTTCATGAGACGTTCCTAGATTCCAGTAGTGATATACATTATAGGCTACATCATCACTTCATATAGCATCATTTAGTGGTATACACTTTAGGCTAAATCATCACTCTTTCGATCACCTTGTCATGATATACACTTAGGCTACATCATCATGCACAATTCATCTTTATGTCACATTTCATCCTCACATATTCACCACATTATGTTAAATACAACACATTTTTTGAACCATTTCCCAATGACACACTCTCATTTATGGTTCATTCTTGACTGTAATGGAGGGCATAAAAAGATGAATCTCACTTTGCATATAATTCTATTCACTCGAAGGGCACATGGATCCTATCATCCATTTTTCATTCCATTCTATTCATTCACAACATATTTCATATCTTGGTTACATTTACTCCTACTTGCATTACTTATAAATGCTAATCTTATTATACATGCTAGATAAATATATTTTATGTCAAGGTATATTTATCATACTCACATGCATGTTCACTTTCCTTTAGAGTTGTGATCACAGATTATACAATTCCATTACACGTAGCATGGATGCTTGGCGTAGTACACTCATTATCAGTCCCATACCTGATCCTGGGGGCATCAACTTTCATACACTACAGGTGATATTGTTTCATTTTGATTCCTAGCACACTACTTTATCAATTATACACACTTTGTTGACATAATTTTTATCTTTCGAACATAGTAAGCGGTGTTTCATGTGTATTATTTGTTTTATAGACCATGGTTGTATGTTACCTTATTTTTACTTTCTTGTTATAGTATGACTTTTTAATTAGGATTCTCCTTTTATCTTGTTTGCACACTTGTTTTTTGCAGCCACTACGGCCTTGAGTATCTTACGACATCATGATTGGTGTCCCATGTTCACAACCCACTTTCCAACCTATATTATTTTCTTACTTACACCTTGTCTATCTAGCTTACATTTTGTCTTATACATGCATGTTTTTCTTTACCTATAATAACACTTAACTCCTAGCCACATGTTTGCATATGACTTGGTTTCTACTAAGCACATACCCCTATAGGGGCAGATTTTGAGTTTCAGCAGCTTGGTCATCTTTGGGGCTACACACTCCTACAATGACATTGCATGTGTTCCCAAAGAGTGGGAACATCATTTGGGTGAATCGACACCCCATACAGAGTATACACAACACAATACCAATATAGTATAACATAATTCAAGGCTCAAAATAAGACTTGGGTCCTTATTAAAGTGGTTCCCTTCCTGGAGCGCATATAACTATGGGTAGTTACAGAATGAGTGGGTTCATCAAATCTAAATAAATCCATACATAATGGTTTTTACAAGGAATATTTTTCTTAGCATTTTGGGGAGTGGTTACAGGGGCTAGAGGATAACACAAGACATTCTTCTCTATACTACTTCTATCATGGCATCAGATCAACCAAAAAAATAGATAGTAAAAATATCTCTTTAGTTTTGGGAAGTAGTCAAAGGTTGGAGGATAAATAAGACTTTCCTCGCTATACTTATTTCGCCAGTGACATGATATTTCCCAATAAACTTATATTTCATCAACAAGATCCTTTCTACACTGTTTTCTCATCATGTATCAAGTCCATCAATATGGGAAGTAGGTATTCAAAATCAACAACAACATCGATACTAATAATAGGTACATAACACACATTTCCATCTACACACACATTTCCACCCTAGGTTCACTCTCATCACCTTTTTACACATTTTGCATCTCTACTCTCCATGATCCACCTTTTTATCGCTCCACGCTTTGTCTAGTCCCTAACCATGCTTTCTACATTAATCTACATTGATATCAAGTATACATCTCTATCTACTTTATGTTACCGAGTATTTTGTTCACCAACATAAAGTGGGGGAAATTTAGATGCAAAATCATGCACTTTGGGTAATTATCTAGTCTCAATCATATACTACTATTCATATGGTTCCTAAGTACGAAAATTAATAATTAACCCATGTCTTTGCCAATATTTGGTTTCTTTTTGTTGTTACTTTCAATCTTACACCTCTGTTGGCCTAGACTATCTTTTCATAATTCAATTTTACCTTTTATGGACTAGATCACACTTGTTATGTCCTTTCTAGTTGTTTGTGAACCTTATCTTTTTAGTGGTCAAAATTTTTGGGGTTAATTACAAAATTCAAGCAAGGGAATCATATAAATATAAAGTTATGTGATCATAATAAAGGACCTAACACTAAACATTACTTATTACCACCTAAGGTCACATCCATCAAGGCTTATATTTCTACATTTACATCCATCTATCTCCATCGCAAGGGAAAAAGGATGGTTCATCTCCATCACACTTCATAAGAGGGGATTTTATTCTATTCCATGCACACATTATTTACATTCTACATCTAGCTCCTTTCTTGCTACTTTAAGTGAGACATACATAATAGCAACCTAGGGAATAATTTCACACACATACTAAACTACATTGGGTGTGAGATGTAGTTCAATGCTTAGTTGTAGTTCCACCATTGTAGTGGTAGAGAACAATATAAACCCTTTATTTACATATTTCTTTTTAGGGTTTGATGATTTGTTTGGGGTTTTACACGTGATTCATTCATTTCATGTTTACAATGACACTCGGTGGAATTTGGTGACATACACATGACAAGTAACAAAGGATTCACATCATCCGACGACCCTATGAAATTGGTTGTCAAACCTCTCACATAGACTGGGGCACCTAGATTTTAGACCAGGGCACCCCCGCACCCAATCCCTTTTCAGTGCCCTGGTCTAAATAAATTACCTAGATATGCATTTTATCGGGATCTTATGTGATGGTCTCCCATTCCTAACCAACTAGTCTCCACTATGACATAGTCTTGTGACCTCTTCAAATCAGCTAAGGATCCTCTAACCTTCGTTGTACTTAGGATTTCTACATTTCAATTCTTAGTTTTCTTAGGTGTATTTCAGTTATTCCATTACAAATTTATTTACTTTGCAAACTTATTTAGATTAAGCTATTATATTACATTTTAGCATAATAAAAAGGATATATTTTAGAATTGATGAACGTAATCATGTATTGAACCTTTTTATCATAAATTTACTAATTGGATGAAATATTTCTCGACACAATAGAACTATAGTGTAATTTCAGCTCTTTAGTGAAAATTATCCATGTGACACTTAGACCATTCCTCTTCCTTTGAGCACATAAGAAAACGATACCGAGTGAATTGATCGGTTCTAGATATAAGGATGTTGTGGTCACCTTTTTTTCTTGATGGGATATGATATCTTGATCAAATTAATTCTCCATTTGGTTAATCCAATTTAGCATATCCCTTTCATTAAACTTATGTATTTCTAATTTTGGAATAATTCCATGCCTTTGGTTAGAAGATCCAGGTGGTGTGTGTGTTTGTCCTCTCAAAATTTCCCCTCTCTTAAAACTTAGAATTTTGAAAAAAATTGAGTTGGCACCCTTTAGTAATGTTCTAGTGAAGTTAAAACTCAAAGAGATGGTGAAAATTCACATTTTTTAGAGTCCTTTTGGTGATTTGCGGGTCTGTAAGACATTTTTGTTCCTCATGTCCCAAGTACCTCTAGACCTTCTTTTCAACGATTGGCTGATTTTCCCACAAAGTCTTTGTCCGTCGGCCTTATCAGAACTTTTTGGCCCATTTGTCCCAATTTCACCCGGACTTCCTTTTCCCTGATCACCCGTATCGACCACATCGGTTTCTTTGCGTAATTTTGTCCCATCTGTCCCAAATGCGTTTGTGACCTCTATTCTACGATGCCCCACATCGCACACTTCATCGTATCACATCTTTGCATCCCTCACGACAGTCGCATCTCTCACATTTTTGAGTCACTAGACCACCCGCGCTCATTTGGCCCACATTCCCCGCATCGGATGGATTGCATCTTCGCATCCCTCATGTCCCAAATGTTCCAAGGGCCATTCGGGCCAATTTTTTCCACTTTTCCCGCATCCCATATTTTTGAGTCGGTGTAAGGTGTATTTAGTGCTCATTAATGACCTTCTCTCTCCTAAATGAATATTTAAAGGGACTACCGCCTATACATTTGTCACATTGCCTACTTTTTTCTTTCCTGAATCCTCGCAATTGAAGTCATTTGCTCGTTCCCCTATTCCCCTTTGCATTTTCATTGTGAATTTGATCTTGGAAGGTCATCCCTCTATGTATTGCAAAATGAAGATCAAATTTCAAGGGTAGGAAAATCTGTCACCTCTCAAGACCTCTATACCTGATATTGGGGATAGTGAGGTTCGACATTTAGATTTCGAGATTTTTAGGCGACTAACATGCTCCAACCTTGCTCCCATGGCAAAAATGATTGATGACTGTTGAATTACATACGTGGCTAGTTTTCCCATCTCTGTGTAGTTTGCCAACACCGTGCTTTCCTGCGGAGCCCATTTTAACTTAGATACCAAGGAGCTTACCAATGTGCATGGGGAAGTAATTACTAAACTGGATGTTGTCACCATTTTTTCTGCCCTACGCATTCCAGAGACTAAAGATCCCATCATTCTCACTCGTGCTCAAGCTCAGACCCTATTTGACCAAGACAGTGAAAAATACAAGGCACAAATAGCAAAATCATGGTTGAAGAACCCTAAGAAGGGAGCGTCCCGACTCTCCAAAGAACTTTTCAGGGTTGATTTTAATGAGGAGCTATCTAATTTTATCATTTTTCTCACTTGTATTATGGGATTTCCCTCCACCAATGAATTTCATTTCTGGATGTGCCCCTTTATAAACATCATCTATGAGGGAAATAAGAACATAAACTGGGCTGAAATTATTTGTATGAATTTGACTGAGCAATTGTCGAGTGTTCAATAGAATAAGAACTTCTATATGACTTCTTATCTCATGTATACCCTACATGTGTCCTGGAGTGGTTTGGTTTCACCTACATGGATGGCAAGAAGGATGAACCTATCTACACAAACTTCCCTCAATTTACCCTTGGAGCTAGCAATCACAATTTCGATGGGTCAATGATTATTTCACCATGTATATTGTAAGACTCTTAGAGGGTAACATTGGTAGGATATTTTCTAATTTAGTGATGACCTTGATAGACAAGTATGGGGCTTTCAGGGATAATTTTAGCGCGAATATTCGTAATATGGTGAAAATTTCATTTTAGGAAAATTTGAAAAGGTGAATTATTCGGAGTGGGTCGGTGTCCTGTTCGCCTAAAATATAAAGTATATTTTTTTTGGGGGGTCGGCTTCGCCTTCATTTGAAAACATCTCCTATAAAAACCTATGTGATTCACCGGGTAGTATACCTCAAGTAGCTTACCAAATTACCAATACTGTGAAATTTGAACTCGCATACCCTTTGCACTGTAGAGATTCATATTATCGTTATCCCGTGATTGTTGACGCTACAAAATGCAGTATTGACGCGCGACAAGGGCAATATTGACGCGCGACAAGAGCTGTATTGACGCACGACAAGAGCTGTACTGACGCGCGACAAGAGCTGTATTGACGCGCGACAAGAGCTATACTGACGCGCGACTTGGGCTAAGAAGTGACGCGCGACAGAGGAAGGCTTGACGCGCGACAGAGGAAGTGTTGACGCGCGACTTGGGCAGTGTTGACGCGCGACATCAGATAGTTCACGCGCGACAAGACCTCAGAGACTGTACAGAGTCGCTTCTTGGTTCTTTTGCTGACGCAGGACTCTTTTCAGAATAATGGAAGGTGCCAGCTCAAAGAATACGAATAACCTAAAAGTAAGTAAGAAATCTCAGAAATCACTCTTCAAGTATTTTGGAAACTCATGATACAGATAATGTAAATACCAATCATATAGATGCCACCAAAATAATCGGAATGCCATCGTGTGGGAAGGCATTATTGAGGTGGACATGCATTCCGCATGAGATCACAAATCAAACAAATGAAACCTACGATAATATGCCGATCTTGAAGATATTGTTCTGTTGGGGTGTAACCAGAAGTGCAAATAGATATCACGATACAAACACTCAAAGAAATGGAAGACAAATCAATATCAAACTCGGTCCAAGAAAGAGGAAACCAGTGATTGCGAGATATTGCTCAAAATTCTACTCAAAAAGTAAAGCATTGAAAACAAACAAGAATATGTGGACCATTGGCGTGGACATACAAGTTTGATTGGGCAATAAATTTCCATTTATTGAACTCATACAATCATCAAATTCTCAAGAAATCCCATGTGAATGTACATGTACAATATGTACGTGGAAATTGGGAAAACAACAAAAATGCAATCAAGCTTGACACAATAGAAAAACATTGTGGAAAACAATATTTAATCAAATAGGGCGGATGGCCGTAAAATCAAAACACATAGGTGGAAAATGAAAAGGAGTGCATGCATGTCGATACGCAGCTGAATATGAGGCAGAAAGCGTAAAAACACAGACATCCATTGGAAAAGGGAGGAACAATCACATCGCATATTGGTAAGATGAAAGAAACAAATCTACATGAAAATTCATACAATTCTCTACTCTTTTCAAATACTTAAAAAGGAAGGGCGATGTCGATTTCCTTGATTTCAAAGTTTTGTATCAATTTAACGGAATCTTTGAATGTACCTCGGTCTCATTGGTCCGAGAGTAGTGGATGGGAAATGGCAAAATTCCTCTCGATGATAGAGAAGGAAGATTTGAAAGAGAATGTAAAAAAGAAAAATTTATCTCTTTTCAATTGATGAAGTGACAAAGAATGACAACACCGCATGGGTATGTATCCACATATATACTTTAGAAAATCATATAAGGACTCCTCATCATTGGGTGTTATGAAAATGGTTGAAAATCGCAATGCTGAAAACCTATATAAAATAGTTGTTTCTCATTTGAAAGATGTTCATGGTATGACTGATTATGAAATTGCTACGGTTGGTATGCGTTGGAGCAGATGGTGCATCCACATGCAGGTCACCAAACAGGCTGTGTGTTAGATTACAAACAACAAGGTGGCCCCATATATGCTACCAATTCACCGTATGGCTCATGTAATGAATTTAGCGTATAAAATGGTAAGCAACCACGAAAATGTTGCTAAATTAGAAGACCTCATAAGAGAACTTCATGCCTATATGTCAAGCAGCCCAAAGCGTTTTCTCGAGTTCCAAAATTTGCAATTGGAATTACAGACGGCAAAAAAACTTCAAGGATGTGGAGACTAGATGGATCTCTTTGTATGAACCAAAGATGCGAGTTCGTGAGGAGTATCCTTCATTGGTTGGTTTCATGCACAAATACCATCATGAAGTTGATAGGGCAAGGGACCCGTTGTTCCGCTTTAACCGATTTGGAGACTTTGCTTACATTAGTTGGTATTCTTCCAATGTTAAAGGAGATCAATACATCGATGAAGCATGCACAAGGCGATTGATCTATATTGTGGATTTTATACGGATGAGGAAAATGGTATGTCAAAGTCTTGATATATTGTACTGTTCCCAGGATAGTTTTGATGCACCTGTTTTTGAAAATTGGAGAGATTTATTAGATCTTAAAAATCCTAACACCTTTTTGAGATTTAATATCCACGATCACCTATGCATCTCTGTTAATGGGAAGGAAATACCTATGCACATTTTGCAAAGACGTCAAGATATTACAGGATCGGAACGAGAAGATGTTCCCGTGACACGTAATTTGTTTGAGTCTGTGATAGTTGAAACCAGAATAAAGCTTAAAAAAATTTCAGAAACCTTGTCATCAGAAATTAGGGAACGTTTCTGTAAAGATAAAATTCTGGAAGCCATGGGTGTGATGAATCCGAATTTTTGGAATACAGAAGGTGGCCGTGCAGACTTTGTCAGTAAGCATTTCCATAAATCAATGGGTACAATAATGGAACAATTTACAAAGACGTCAGAGCTCAAGGGTACGGAAATCAAAGGTATACTGAATGCCGATTTATTAAAGTTTCAGTCAACCAATTTTGCAACAACAATGAGGAACCAATATAAGAATTTAGATCAACCTTCTGAAAGTGGTGCTATTACAAGGCTATGGAGAGGAATCTATCAAAGTTCTATCTTACAAGAAGATATCAGTGAGTATTTCAGACTATATGAATTATGCCAGACAATGATTTTGGGGTCTGTGGAGGATGAAAGAGTTTTCAAGCATTGTCATTTATAAAATCAAAACTAAGAAACAGTTGGATAAAAATCTAGAAAGTTGCATGAGGTGTTACGTTTCACGATACTCCTCGAAACCTTCCGTTTGACAGAGCAATTGCCTACAAATATTCCTAACCTTGGAATTCCCTTTGCGAAAGAAGATGTGTAAATAATACAAAATGCTGATTCAAAGTACAAATATTCCCAACCTTGAGAGTGTAATTGGCTCTTCGTCACATTCTACAGAAGACAACATCGACTTTGATGAAGCTATTGATAATGGATTGTTTCAACTTTAAGTAGGTATTTTCTTTATCTATATTTTATCTTTATCATTAAAGATGTTACAGTCTATATACTAAAAATGTCAGCAATTCACCGATCTATCTACTAATCCATTTCTCGTGTTGGATTTTTTTAAACAAAGATCTATATCATTACCAAAGGTGGCAAGTGATGATTTCAACTTTAAGCAGGTATCTTTTCCCCTTAATCTTATTGTTTGTTACTATTCATTTTTCAGCTCGGTTATAATTAAAGATGTTACAGGTGTATGTATTTACATTTATTTAAATACAAAATTTTTATTTTTTGAAAACGTGGGTTGACATCCCTCCGAGGAAGCTTTTACTTCTCGGGACTGACAACGTCAGGCAACTCACCCATCTATCTACTAATCAATTTTTTGTGTTGAATTTTTTAAGACAAAGATCTAGCACATTACCGGTGATGATTTCAATTTTAAATAGGTATCTTCTTCAACATAATCTTATTGTTTGTTACCTTACATTTTTTCAGCTCTTGTTATCATTAAAGACATTACAAGTCTAATTCTTTATATTTACTTGATATTTAAAGATGTTGCTGGCACTTCTCAGGACTGACAATGTCAAGCAACTCACCCCTCCATCTACAATGTCATGGGAAACAAAGATCTAGCACGTTACCCTTGATGATTTCACAGCAATCTAATACGCAAGAGGTAAGCTAAACCCTAGCATATTTGTAATTATGTTTAATTTCTTACCAGTGATGATTCTTTCTTGATTTCTTAGAATTATATTAATTTATTTTTATATATTTTATCTTCCTAGACCAAGGATTTTTTTTCTATTTACTATCTCTTTATTCTCCATTTGTTGGTGAGTCGTAGCTTCCCAAAAAATAGATATTCCTGCCACATGTCACAATACTACCAAATTGGAAAGTGATGTCGAAACATGTCACAATACTACCAAATTCAATATTCACATTTCCCTGATTCAAACCACAAGAGCCTCGGTGAGTCACCTCCGTTAATATTAAAGTACATTGATCAGAATTCTTCCCTCCTGCTTGATTTGCATCAAGTTTGGGAACATCAATTAATTTCCCCTTCTTGGTTCCATCAGTTTTCTTAAGATCTTTTTTTTGTTTAAACTTTTCCACTGCACTCATCAGGTCAAACAAAGTTACAAAGCTCATCTTAGATAACCTGACCATACACCATGAATCTTCTTGTACTGGAAGAGACTGTTTCCAATTACCTTACACATATCACATCATCTTTCACACTTTCATTAACTCACAACCTTTATAGGCAATAACCTTGTGATGCAAAGATAGATGAGCATTTGAATCAACGCATTCCTGGAGCCACTGTCAAACCTTGCATTGACCTCTAAGAATCCTTTAAGAAACAATGTGTTATACTCTTCCTTACTATGCACAAATCTTATGACAAGGTAACATCAATATGAGATTTCTCAACTTTATAACATTTGTAGATACTCATTTTTCCCTACTTTGAGCATGAATCAGAAGTATAACCTCTATTACACAATACATCTTCTTGTAGTAGCAATACATTCTTGTCTCAACACCATGATAGACCACATAATGACACATAGAAACAATGTGTTATACTCTTCCTTACTATGCACAAATCTTATGACAAGGTAACATCAATATGAGATTTCTCAACTTTATAACATTTGTAGATACTCATTTTTCCCAACTTTGAGCATGAATCAGAAGTATAACCTCTATTACACAATACATCTTCTTGTAGTAGCAATACATTCTTGTCTCAGCACCATGATAGACCACATAATGACATATAACATGACATTTGGGTCTTGACAGACCTTGAGCTTTTCTCAAAGGCATAAAACAAGGTCCTTTTAATATGTCACCTTTTAGAACTACAAGACATTGATGAATCAACACCTTGACATGGTCTTATACCACTTTTAGAGAATTATAAATCTCCTTGATGAAATTCTTTCACTTTGTACATCATGAAGCACTGATAATTTTCATCACCAACTAGGACTGAGTCAGCTTGAAGCACTGACAGAGTAACTTGCACTTGACACTCCAATATTCAATTCATGAATTCCTTAACAAGGATGAGCTTTACCAACTAGATAACAGGACAGATTGCTAGACCTTAGCATCATTGACTTGGATATCTTTATTTTAGACTGATAAAGGTCATTCATAAAATCCAAACACACTTTGAAGTCCTCAACACGTTGAAAAATCATAGTACAACACAGATTCTTAACCTATCAACCTTAAGTCTACTTTCATAGACAGTATAACCCCACAGATACAATTAAAGTCCCACGACATAATTTTCAAGATAATTAAAGTCCCACAAGATATTCAGGCACTAAATTTTACATTATACACATTAAATCGATCATCGTCTTTCATCATCATCTATCATTGATTATCAATTGTCATCATTCATCATCTACGTCTACATACTATTCATGACAATGCAAGTAAACAAGAAACATACATATAGATCATGATAATCACCATCTAATCACCATATAATTAAATTCAAATAGCATAGTACAAACTCAATAGTTGAAGTTTTCAAATTCAATATTAAAAGTTTAGTCAATAATAAAAGTTTCTAATTTTCACAACCCTCTTTTTCTTTAGAAAATTCTGCTCGGCCCTCTTCCCCAACGGCTTCTTCCACTCTGGCTGCACCTCTTTCCCCAACAGCACAAATAACCCCTGAACTTATAAGATCTTCTGCAGCACTGTCCAGATTTTTTATAATTCTTTCTTCTTGATTTGTTGCATCTCCATGCGACAGCAAATTTGGATCAGCAACTGCTTTGGCTTTGAACAAGATGTCAGGGTCGAGACCATGCTCTTTAATGATCCGCTTTAGTGTATTGTTTTGTTTGTTAACCAAAACAATATTCAGCTTCAAATTTTTTGCTGCAGATAAGCTGTTCTTTGCTGTTTCCAAGTGAACTTGCAAAACCTTCGCCTGACTCTTCAAATTTTCATATTTCAACTGCACAAAAAGAGTAACGTCAATTCAAAATATTAATGTAAATTCAAAATTTCAAATTAACAAAAATGATTGTTAGAATGTAATACTACTTACAACCGCTCTGTCTCTTTCGGCATTTGCGATTGATACCAAATCCTTGTCCTTTGACCATTTGTTAAAATATGCCTGGGCCTCGGCACTAATATTTTCCAATTTGTTTAGTGCCTTATCTAAAATGCCATCTTTATAGTCGTTATTAAACGTGACAGTCCCACATTTTACTTGGGTAAGTAAGGAATCCATCTTCGCAGGTTGATTCTGGACTGCAGCGTATAAACTATCCCTTTGCCAATAATTTTCATAACGACTAATAATCTCATTGATAAGAATTTTAGCCCTTTTCTCCCATTCTATAAGCTGTTGGATTTGAGGAATAATAAACTCACTGACATGGGATTGACAATCATTACCAATTAAGTTCTCCAAAGGAAAAGGTGGAAACTCTTCACTATCTGAATCTGATGCAGACGATCTTGCTGGAGAAGTGTGGGGGCTTTCACCATGAACAAGATCAACTGCTCCTTGTTTCTGTCTTTGGGTGGGCTGATCCTGTTTTTGAAAAAATAAATCAAGATTTAGATAAATAAATTTGAAGACTGAAGATTTAGATTTAGATAAATCAGAATGTAATTAAAAATTGTAAAGCATATTAAAATTGAAATTTGAAGACTGAAGTATACCTGCTGGCCTTGAATCATCTCGCGGGTATCGAAAAACCCAGTTGGGTCATTGCTATCAATGCCCAAATAATCTTCATCTAAATTTATATTGTTCAAAACAGATATGCCCGTTGCGCTGGGCAAGCCACCAAGTGAGAGAGTTGGAATTCGAAACGAGGAGTCAAGGTTTAGTGTCCCACTAGGGGCCGGAGCAAAACTCATGCGTTTACCAATGTTCTTTTTCACTGTTCCTCTGGTTGGCATTTTAAAAATTAATGGTTGGGTGGGTGTCGATGCGGTGGCTTGATCATGACTGACATGTGCTGAAAAGTACAAGAAAAAATGAAAAATATTAAAACAATTCATAAAGTCAAAACTACGAAATTAAACGTTCTATAGAAAAGTTGTACCTTGTTGTCGAGGGGTTGTTTTTTTCGGTGCTACGGGTGGCCTTGTAGGAGTTGTACTCAGTGGCTGTTCAGAAGATATCAATGCATGCGACTGTATTGAGTGAGTTGGGGAAGAAGGTTCCATAGTCCCTGCTGTTCATCAATATTAAATGTTGTCAATTCATTTTGCTAAAATTTAAATTGAAAAATAAATCTGCAACTTTGGAATTTGTAATTAATATATGAGAATGTATTACTTCTCTGCGTTTAACGAGTTCAAACCGTCCGGAGAGGAGTGAGCTTCCATTTCGTAATGGGAGTCCCCCAAGCCTCCGCGTGTAGTTGGCCTCTTCCTCTCGACATCTTTTTTTTTTTTTGGGAATGGCCTCAAGATATCTTCTCTGCAAAATTGTAATGAAGAAAATTGTAATACAATTACAAACTAAATAGTTTATACCTGTTGTTCTGCAAATGGAATTGAGAATTTCTTCAAAGACTCATCAGAGCAAGTAGGAATTTCTTTAGCTTTTAAATTTAAAAGTGCCTCATAGTAGGCCGAGGAGATAGTTTTTGAATAAATGAAAGGTTTTTCTCGACATTTTCGAATTTGATATGTAAGCTCTTATTTTTTGGATAAAATGTGCACCAATCGAATTTTTGTTTTGAGATAGTGGCACAAATGTATGCAATGGCCCAATTTGGTATATCTGTTTGGCGACCCCCGCATAACAATTCGCTTGAAAAAATGCAATAAGTGCAGCAAGAAAGTGGTGTGCAATTGATTGTGTATCTACACCACGCCTAGATTTATTGACATGGGCTGCAAATGCGAAACAATGAAAATTACTATCAATTTATAACAAAGAAATTGTATGTATGTAATAAAAACAATAAAAAAATTTTGAATTAAAACGAATTATACTTACAATCAACATGGAAACCGTATTTTGATTCGAGAAATTTATTGTTTTCTTCCACGAGTGTTGCCTTGGTCAGTAACAAATGGTAAATTTCTCGATAGGAAGGCCGGTAAACCGATGTATGTCATTCGGTTCAATAGTGAATTGGAACATTTGGCCATCGCTCGTAGTCACATAAAATATACCGTCCCTTCTGAATTGTAGCATGACAGAAGGTAATTCAAAATATCCGGATCTGTTTCGAAATGGGGCATATTAACGAGCCCTGTAAATCCACACTCTTCAATTATACCTTGATATTCTGGGGACATCCTTAAAGCCGTATGGATGTGAGGGCATAAGGGATTCCTGTAGGTTATCTTGGAAATCGATTGACTTGGATTCTCTTCATTTTCTTGCTGAACTTGCAATTGGGAGGCATGTGAAGTCGACATTATAGCTGTAGTTGCGTCTTTGTCAAAGATTTAGACCTGCAAAAATTCAAGAACGGGAAAACGTAAACGAGAAAATGAGCGGCATAAGGGTATTTATAACCTAAATATGTGCGCCATCGTCCCTATTGACGTATGTCATTTGCTTCAAATGACGCTGCGGTCAATAGAAGCAAAGTCGTCGCGGCGCAATAGAAGGCTGTGTCGCGCGTCATTTGTTTACAATGTCGCGCGTCAATAGATTACAATGTCGCGCGTCAATAGACTACAATGTCGCGCGTCAATAGAGGACAATGTCGCGCGTCAATTGAGAACAATGTCGCGTCAATATATGACAATGTCGCGCGTCAATAGAGGACAATGCGGCGCTATGTCAATAGAGGACAATGTCGCATGCGCCAATAGAGGACAATGTCGCGCGTCAATAGAAGACAATGTCGCGCGTCAATTGAGGACAATGTCGCGCGTCAATAGAGGACAACGTCGCACGTCAATAGAGGACAATGTCGCGCGTCAATAGACTGTAATGTCGCGCGTCATTTTGTGACTGTGTCGCGCGTCAATAGAGAACAGTGTCGCGCGTCAATAGACTTTAATGTCGCGCGTCATTTTGTGACTGTGTCGCGCGTCAATAGAGAACAGTGTCGCGCGTCAATAGAATCAACTGACGCGCGTCATTACGATCTATTGTCGCTATAGTGTCGCGCGTCATCAGAGCTATTGTCGCGCCAGTGACGTGCGTCATTACGGATTACTGTTGTCGCACGTCACTGATTTAGCCTTGAAAAACCAGGTGAAAAATTTGTTTTTGAATACTCACAAATTCGCCTTTCGTTGAAAGTGGTTACGGGATATTAGCCAGTATTTTCCACCTTCAATTTTATAGGGGTGTCTTAAAATGAACCACAGGGCTTTCTTCATCCAATTCAGAAGGTTCTCATACATCAAGTTGGCTGGCTATGAAAATACACCCCTCAAGCTCCCCATGTTCTGCAATGACAAAATGGCTCTGGTTGAAGTATGCAAGCAACTTGATAAACTACATAGAACCTACAGAGACAAGAAGATCACTGGTCTACATTTCCCTATCTCCTTGGGAAATTATACATGTAAAACAACTTTGGATGCCCAAAATATAGAAAGGGTTATTGCTCCTCTCATTGTTCATTTCTTCAAACCCAAAACTTGTTTTGATCTAAATAAGTTTATTGATCAAAACCTTAGGATAATTTATCATCATAAGCTAGACACTCGAGGATTACTGGGTAGATTGTGTAGATGATTTTAAAGCCATAAAGAGGCACTATGGAAGACTCTCTCTACAAAAAATTACAGATCTCAATCTCTACCAAATTCCTAAAGGGCTTAAGGATGATGATGAGGACTTGTAGTCCTTTGAATATGAAAGATCAATCAAAATAATCCTTTAGAAAACTTGGATTGGTACAAGAAAGAAAAAGATGATTTGGTTGAGATTATTTCCCCTGTTCTTATAAGAACTAAGGTTTGGTTCGAGAGTAAAATTCATGAGCTCGAGAAGAATCAAGGTAGATCTTCTTCTAGAGATACTTACACACTAGGGAAGGAAGCACATACAACTAGTACTAAGGTACCTAAGCAAACCCCCTTCTTCAATAAACGATCCTGAATTACGGATATCTTCTTCTAGAGAATCTCTTCCGGCGTTGAATGCCTTCAAGGCCGAGAACATTATTTTTCTTAGTGAGAGTGATGAAGGTGAAGTGCCAAATCCTGTAGGAGCTCTTGAAATCACTGTTGCAGAAGGAAAAGAAGTGCCAAGTACTGAACCTCCTAGTATACCAAACTCCTCTACAGAGGAAGTTCCTGAGGTCTCAAGTACTTCTCTATTGGAGGCAACAATGGTTAATACTCTAAGTGCCATGAGTTCACTTGCTCTTGGGCCTCTTTTTCCTTCCTCTTCTTCTTCTACCTTTTCTTGGGTGCAGCCCTTGGTTGATAGCAAGAAGAGAAAATATTCTTCTCATCTAACAGGGCCAAATTTTGATGTTGTGGTAGCTCTGTTGAGTACTTCCCCTCCCCCTCCAGCAAAGAAAGCCAAGACCACTTCAAGGTTAGTAATTGATGCTCAAGGCTAGCAGTTCCTAGAAGTTATAAATCTTAAGGCTGATAAGGTAGAGCAAGATCTTTTGGTCTCTGATTTAGAGCTTTCAAGGATCCCAATGGGAGAATCCACTCCTGAGAGTGAGGTTCATAACCTTCAAGAAATAGTAACAAAGGTTATTGAATGAGTGGAGAAGGGAAAGTAGACCATAGAACAGTTGGAAGAACATAACCAAGTTCTTTCCAACTTTATCAAGTCATTGTTGGCCAAAGATAAGGTTTTGGATCCCGCCCACTTTGCCCATTCTTGTTCCACCCCCATGATTCTCATCTAGGATGAAGTTCAGAGCATCAAATACATACATAAGTATTCTACTTATGGGAATGTTTTTGAGGCAATGGTAGATGGCATGATTATATCACGGGGGTTCATTAGCTAGGCAATATCCTAGCACGTGGGTTCATATTGAGGTAATTAAAATTAATAAAATTAAACTCAATATACCGGTAGACATGAGGGGGTGAAAGGGTTTAATTTATTAATGTTTTGAATCAGGTATTGGGGGTAGGTTAGAGAGATGGGCCAAAGGAAATAGAGGTTTACTTTTAATATAAAACTAAAACGTTTGAACCCTAGTTTTTAAAACGTAAATACCTTAAAATTGCAAAAGGAGTGTGGTCATAAATTAAATTATAATCTCTTTATAATAAATAAATCTAGATTCTTAACCAAGAAATAATAAGATGGTAGAAAACTAGAATTGAGTATGCTTTTCAACACAAGTGATATTATTTCACCATCTTAATTATTTGAAGAACTATTGATAAATGCATAAAGCTTAACATATATAAGGTGACTTGTAATATGTATTCAATGGCTTCGAACTATCTTTCGAAAGGAAATGCATATTAAAAAAAATTGAGTGAGAAATATAATATATTTTTGTCTAATATATTGGGGTAGAAATAAAAAGGGGTAAATAAAATTGTAATTGAAAAATGGGTAAGTAAGGTACATGGAAAAATAGGGGGTATTTTCATTCTAATAATATAACAGGAGGGGGTATTATCAATTGAATAATTAGAGGTAGAAACTAGAATTAAGGGTATTCTTTAATACCCTTCGAACGCAGGTGCTATACCATACTTTTACTAAGTGAATCCCCCGTGGATTATATCAAGCTTGAATTTCATTGAGGAAGCCTTCAAGACCAACGAGAAGGTGATTAATCTACAGCAGAGACTCTCTTCCTCAATAAAAGTTATGGATAAAGAGCTGAAGCTCTGGAGTAGTTGTATTATAGATCTTTACCTAATGGGCCAAACTAATGATAAGATATTGTTAGTCAATAATGTATTTGATGATGTCAAGAATAACTTATCAAAGGCATGGATTTTTAGTGTCGAGTGGAAGATGAAGGTTCTCGAAGAAGCACTTTGGGATGATTAAAGAATGTATGGTAGAAGGGAGAGTCTTTTAAAACTTATGTTTCATCTACTTTTAAAGATATCCACTGCCAACTTCAAGATGAAATTTCAGGCAATCCCTCCTCTCTTCAAGAAATCAAAGCTCAGTTTAGAACATTTTTCAAGGATGACTTGTTTAGAGAGGAGTCAATTACCAAAGAGAAGATGAAGGACATTTGCTCCCTTCAATATCCAATTACTGAGGAAAATAAAGAATACCTTGAGCATACCGAATTCGATAAAGATGTGGAGAAATGTCTAGGAACTTGGACTCATGCCACTGCCAACACCACAGTTCCAAGAGGCATGGAAATAGCATAATCATTGAAGAAATTCAGATATCGGATCCTCAAAACAGTGGGCCCTCCTTAGCCATAATCAGATGTTTCTTCTTTTAGATCCTCTTTCTCTTCTTCTATTTTTAGTGTTGAGATCCTTGTAATTAGTTAAGGACTTTGTATTATGCATTTCCTTAATTAATCTTTTAGTTAAAAGAATTGTTACCAAATGTAACCAATTTGTAAGCTATATAATGATCTCTCCATGCCATTCTAAGGGGCTGGAACTCTGATTATTTTTGAAAGTGTAAAAGTGTTAAAAGCCATCAATATAGAAGATTTTCCTTCTTGTTTCTATCTATATCTTTTATTCTATCTTTCTTGTCCTGAGTTTGTGAATCATTAAATCTATTTTTCATTAAGAAGCTTTGTATTCTTGTGGATGTCATCTCTAGAACTTTTTTATGTGAAATAACATCTAATGGTCTTAATACGAATGATTTTGTTCTATATTATCCTAGTTCAACATTTATAAGGAATTATTCTGCTAACTATCCTTCCTGAGAATGTTATTCTACCCCTTTCCCTTCCTTAGTTCTTCTGATCTTTTGTATTGATAATCTATGTTGAAGTTTAAAACACTTTCATGATATCAAAGTTCCCCTTTGAAACTAAACATTGTACATTTGTGAATAGCTTTTTTCTTTCAATAAGGGAACCTCTCCCATTAAAGAGGAGGGAATTTCCATCCTGATCACTTTCTTTAAAGTCCTAATTTGACAACCAATAGTGTACAAAGGATCCACCTTGGTTGGTGTGTTTGGAATCGAAATGTGCATTTCTTGAGGATCCATTGTAACTTGAATAGATATTATGATTAGAATTTAGGAATGATTTCAGCAAAGATCATTTCTTTCTTCAATGAATCAAATTCCATTTTCATGTCACCCTTCAAATTTTGTAATGTTGACATCATTTCTCCCTTCATTGCGAATACGCTACGTATAAACTCGGCCTACACATTATTTATGCCATTTTTTACCATGTCCTCAAGTTGGGAGGAAAGTTCTATGATGTCCCTATAGCTGAAGATTCAAAATCCACATCTTCCTTATTAGGATTTTGACCCTTCCCGTTGCCTCTAGTTTATCTCCCTATCATGATGTACGGATGGTGGCTTGTGGTACCTAGGTTTGGGTATAAATGTAGGGCTTGGGGTATTTTTATTTTACTTTATGAAGAAAGAGAAATGCAATGAACAAAACCAAAATAATTTTTGTCAAGATTTCTGAAAAAATATAAGAAACTTAGAAAAACTCCCAAAATTGCATTCCAAGTAAATAATTTCTGAAAAAACATAAAATTGATATTAATTTTATAAATATCAAAACTAATATGTGTGTCATGAATATCATGATTTTTATGTTTATTTGATTAAATAATATTATCATACTTGATAATAGATAATATTTTAGAGAAAAGAAAGTTGTAGAAGATCTATATAGATAAGGATATTGGGTTCCAAATATGAGCATTTGTACTAACAAGGAAAATTGGTAAAATATGGCATTACATAAGGATAAGTTACTAAATTTTAGTGTTTTTACTCCCCCTCTAAGTTTGTAATTGAAAATTTCATGCTTAAAGAAAAAAATAACTTATTGTGTAGACACAATATTTATTCACTCAAAAGGGATTATTAATGTCTTGGTGTTGGCATGCTCTATGATGAAACATGCAATACAGATTTTAGTTAATATATATGATATAAATTTAAATTTGATTCAAAATATAGATAATTCACTTAAATTTGAACATTTAATTTAGTACATAAAGGATAGGTAAAACATAGAAGTACTTAACCTATTCATTTTGTGAAGGGAGGAGTTCCTATTATCGTCACACCTTGGAGAGTTGGACTTCTATTATGGAGATGTCATAGGATTGTGGGTGATCAATCCCCAATGATATTTCATATGAGATAGTAGATAAGAGGAAAGATTTAAACTACAAAGAACCTTTGTGCTTTGACAAATTTCCCATTTGAGAATTTTTTAAGAGAGAAGGAAAGAAGCATTTAGTTTTTCTGCAATGCTTTTCACATTTAGGAATTTGGTGATCAAAGAAGAAAGAGTAGCCTACAAGGAATTTAATTTTTTATTGCATTCCTCTAAACCCACAGACCACACTTTCTACAAAGTCGATCTAGGCATAATTTTTTCCAACTTGAAAAAATAGACCTAAAAAAGAATGCACATTTCAATGCCCCCCATAAGGTGCTACTATCATTGAACTCATCATGTATAAAAAATTTTAATGGGATAAGGAGGCCCATGCCCCCAAACCTAGTTTTGTAACTAAATATGAATAATTTTGTAATGAAGGAAAGCATACCCATGCCCCATATGGATTTCTATGAATGGTGTCATTTGTATCTATAAAATATATGAATCCTCTAAACAAATGATATAATATGTAGAAATTAAAACCTTGAGTAAATATTTCCTCTATCCATGAACATATGAATTAGTTAAGACCATACAATGGTCCTATTGTATGGGTTTTAACCTATTTAAATTATTCCTTATTTTAGTATATGTGAACTATTAAGAGGATCTTGGACCTATTAAAATTCATTCCTATATCCTATAATATATTTTTATCTATATAAATATCCTAATGAATTACCCCTATTTTGAGGCATGTGTGATAAAACATTGGAGTGTAAATATCACAAGAATAGATGTGTACCCATGTATCATGTTTTTGATCATCTTGGTAGGATTACATAGAAGGATGAAGTGGTGACCACCTTTGAGAATATGTACCTAGAAAATTGTTTACACATCGTCATAACCATGGTGTGGAGAATAAGAAACATGGAATAAAAAACAAACAAGAATACATATGTACGTAAGCTAGTAATAGTAGAGAAAAATAACGATTGTATCTAACACCATAGAAGAAAATTTACAGAGAAAACATAGTAAGGATATCATAATCCATAGTAAAAATAATAGTGTAAGAATTGGAGGATAATCCAAGTGTGTCAAAAATCTAGTAATATTAGAGTAATAAAATACAACAATGTACATTCAAATAAGCAATAGTACGTAAAATTATTTTCAGATATATATGGACCCACAAACGTGGGACACACATGGTGTTATAAGACAATCATAGAAGAATAAATTTTTACATAATCATAGAAATAGGTGTATAAACACAAAATATGTATGACGCCACAAACATGGGACACCCACGATGTCGGTAGAGACAAACAAGGCCCTTAGTCCATATAGATCAAATATTTATAGTATAATAATTAGATAATCAAGTAAAAAGTATGACTAAATAAAGGAATTAATCCACAAACACAATTATTAACAAAAAAACATGAATCAAGTATAGAAAATAGTAATAGTAACATCATAGATACGAAGATAAGTTAACACTACACAAAACACATGTTATTATTGATGATCCAAAGAGGTAGTAATAAAAACTATTTATGTAATCAAGCATGATGGGAATGTGTAAAGTAATTTATAATGACACAAAATCATATTTATAACATGGAGGGAAGCCGATGAGGAAACTATAATGTAACATATCAAGAAACAAAATAACATGCATAGTGTGGACGGATGTCCCCAAGAAATTAGTGCAAGGAACAAAGTGGGATCCTATCATCATATAACAATATGTAAATTTCCGGAATCAAGCTCAAGATACCTCATTAATACATATGTATACATAATATACATTCTATCTATCAAATAAATGTGAAAAAAATAATGTATAATGTAACAAGCTAGCAAAACAAACTAGAACATGTCATGATTTTGGTTTTTTCTCGTATTTGAATGTTTTTGTATTATGTGATTATTTGAATGTTTTTACATTATTTTGAGAATACTTATGTATATGAGAGGTCATAAAATAAGATATTCCCAATGAGATCCTCATGGAGAGGCATATCAAACATAACGGATGGAGGGGATACAAGTCCCACATGTGTCATAAGAGATGAAGGATGCTCATGTATGCTCTACATAGAAGTCATAGTATGTGTCATATGAGAGAAATGGTAGGAATACCTAATAGAGATAATAAAAATAAAATATGATCAAATTGAGAAAAATTAAAAATGTGTTCTGTAACGATTATAGTGTTCCCTTAGTGACCGATGAGGAGACCTATGTATAGAAGTATGATGAGATATAGTATGAGACATAGTACATGAAGTGGTAGACGTATTAGAACTAGGATAAGGATCATATGTTTCGGGCCATGTTATGATGATGGAGGGGATTAAAATGAAATCCCCATAATTGTGATTAATTTTTTATGAATTAACTAGATGCTTGGGTGTAGTATAGAAATTATAGCCACGAATGTACAAATCCAAGAACTTTTAGATTCATATCACATGTTGTAATAGGAAGCCACTAAAAATGTGAGTCTATGAGGGAGGAAAACATTCCCTATGTGTGTTTGAGGATCAAGTAAGACCTACTTTTTATTGTACACAAGAGAGTGTAGTAATGTAAAAATTCACATATTATGGGAGTAGTGATATCAACTAAAAAATTACGTATATGATGTTGGTCAATCTAATTGGGGCTGCATAACATATATGAAAAATAATTGTGTTCCATATTAGTACTATCAAAGGAAATAACTAGCAAGCGGTCCATGGTGAAAATATTTCTAATCATGGTGTCTAACATGTTATCATAAGATGGTGGAGGTGGGATAACATGGTAATAATTTTGGGTCTCCAAGGTAGATTTAGTAATAATTTTGTCTAGTAGTGGGTCACTAAAGATTTTAAGTTTTGCATTAAAATTAGTAGGATTAGGTTGAGGTGTGGTTTAATATTTGATAGTACCAGATCAAGTAGATATTATATAATATAAAAATTTTGAAGTAAAATATTAGTGGAGTGAGAAATACATTAGTGGTAGTCACAATGAGAATTAACATCAAATATCTTATCATGATATTCACTTGCATTAACCTCAAACAATGAAGGGAAAGATACAAAGTTATATTCAAGTAATTATTGAAGCACTTTTTGGGTGTACAAGGTGAATGACTGAACTTCTATCAAATTGTTTTAATTATACCTTTGTAGGTTGTGAAATTCCATTGAAAGTAGTTTTATCATCTTAAATTTTATCATTGTAATCCTTGTTCTTAAAAAAATTTGATTTGAAACTTATGAGTGGAAGGTATAAGAGGATGATCAACATATTAGAGCTTATTCATGTTGAGGAGATTTAAATTTCATTCAAATTATGATAGAATGAATTAAAATTGTTAAAAATGACCAATTCTTACAAAAGGATTAAGGAGACATTGAGTGAAGATATCTTACAATTCAATATTGGCCGGTAAATTATTCATATTAAAAAGTGTATCATAGCACCTAATCATTAATGGGCCCATTGTAACTTTGCCACATTTTATTCATTTGAAGATAAGAAACTTTTACGTGAATTTTGATAGACAAATGTGAGGAAATAATTATCCATAGAATTGAATGACCTTATAGAAGAGACAGTAGATCATAAAGCCATTATAAGGATCTTTGAAACTTTAAGAAACAATCTTGGTAAGAAATTTATCATTGGAAGAGTAGTCCAATAAATAAACATGAAATGTATAGATATGTTATTCACAATTATAGGTGGTTTAGGAGCATCAAAACAAATAGGTGAATGTACGAAGATACTTAAAATACAAGTGGCTTATGGAGAAATTGAGTAGAATACACATTATGAGAAGAAGAAGAATATGCACCTTGTTTAGTTGTAAGATTTGAGTTTGCAGATTATGAACAAGGAATTCGAGAGCCTGTGTGTTAGAAGAAAAAAAAGAATGTGAAGCACTATGAGTATAGATATGATATGTAGGAATAGTATTGGTCATAGGAATAGTCAAGAAAGTAATGTGAAGTGGAGGATTAGATTACCCCACTAAAATAGGAACTGCGATATATGGATGGTTGATGTATGCATAACAAATGAAAAAAGTAGGATTAGGATCAAGTGTGGAAGATACAACAATATGTTTTCAGTTTTAGTTGATCATGAGTGGTATAGATAAGAATATCTATATTATTAGGATTATTTTGAAAATATTGTGTAAAATATTGTGATATATCCTATGATAAAATAAGGATGTCATTCATATCATAAGACCCCTTTCCTTTTATGTTATTAGTTACTATGAAAACGGAATGTGCAAACATGCTCCCGATATCTAAGAAAAGTATCTTTTGGGGGTTTCAAATGAGTAGTATGGGTAAGGCAAGGGGGAATCTTTGCATAGGCTACATAAATGATAAGAATGATCTATGAGATTTTGAAGCATGGTGTAATGCAATAAGATTGTGTTACAATAAATTTAGTTCAAAAGTCATGTTTGCCAAACATTTACAACCGAATTAATATTGTGTTATGGAAGTGAAAACTAATAAGAAGGATGTAAGTGTTTACAACAATTAGAACATTATGATCTAATTAACTTCCAACGCGTCGATTATACATAATCATAATAATGTATTCAAACTTCAAAACATAAAAGGACAAATAAAATAGCATCTCAAGAGGAGGAAATAGAGAATGTAGATGTGAAGGAAATTGAAACTGGAGGATTTCAAATTTTATATTCTATAATGGAAGTTATAGAACTAAAAACTAAGTAGGGGAAGAGCGTACAACTTCCATATGGTCTATTATAGAACCATGTTGTCCCGATCTGCATATGTATTTTTTAGAACCTTTGCTAATATCGATCTACAACGCTTTGTGTTCTCAAATTATTTGAAATTATTCTCGTTTTATGTCACTCTTACTTTTACAACTTTAGGATGACCTATAATAATCTACAACAACGTATAAAACCTAGTAACCTACAATACCCTTCATCAAAGAAATAATAAATCAAATGAGAAAGGATGAGTGTAGTTTAAGTTGAATACCCTTGGTGGTTAGAATAACATATGTTGAGCCAATCCAAGTGTTACACCACATGTCATCATTTTAGTATCAATCCTAATGTATCTATTCTAGGTTCTTATATAAGTATGTATAGCTAACCAATCCCCTATGAGTGCCCTAATGTATCTTGTAAATAATATAGTAAGATAACTATATTGTATAGAATGTACCCATTATAGTAGTAGTGAGATGTGGTGTTCCTCAACTACATGACATAACCCTTTGTTGATTGAAACCATTTTGCAATTATTGGAGTGATTTTTTTCTTACTAATACATTGATCTACAATATTTGCATACTTGTAAATGGATAAATCTATACTCTTTAACCTAGACAAGTGTTTCATACTTGTCGATGGTGTGCAACTAATTTAGGAATATTTAATAACCCTTTTAGGTCTTGTGTAGCGATATTTTCTAATGTTTCTTTTGATAGTGCCAAGTGAGTTATAATGATAATGAATTTCTTATATAGCCTTCCGTATGTGAAATATTCTAATAAGGATGATCCTAGGAAGATTATATGACCCAAAGAATGATTTTAAATTAAAATTAGACTAAGTGATTTTGAAGGGGTGGGACAATATATGTTGGACAATACTAGTCCTTACATCCTAACCATTCCATATTTTTTAAAGAAGAGAGAAATATCATTATTGAAATTTGGAACATGAATATCAAATGTTTCATGCTATTTTGATTAAATAATATTTTAAGAATTGATAAGAGAGTAGATTGTAGAGATTAGTACGTTGTATAAGAGTTATAGAGATGAAAAGATTGAATTGTTAATATGATTATTTGTATTGGCAAGGGAATATGGTCAAATGTGGCATTGCACAAGGACAAGTTACGAAATTTTAGTATGTATAGTTAGTTCAAAATATGTATAATGTTGAGGATATAAGATAGATAATAAGTTGATATTAAATTGATAGATCAAGGAGATAAAATATGAGAAAAATTAAAAGGTGAATATAATCACTCAACTATGGAGTATGATTCATATCATGTTCGAAAAATAAAGTTATGGTGAAGGAAATCATGATGAATCACCCAACAAGAGAGTAATCTTTAGACTAGGTTCACCACAATCTAGTGATGGTGAAGACAATCACTACCATATATAAAAGGAAATGACACTATTACTTACTCATCGGTAAAGTTAACTTCACACTAGGTTCACTAAAACATATGTGGGCTATGAATGTCTATAAATTATCTCATTTCTCTTCTCAATAGTATTTATTAAACTATACATAGAATACCATTATAGGGTCTACAAACAATCAAATATATAATCAAAATTCACACTCTATTAAATCATATGTATCTAAATCATAATTCTAGGATAAGCAATGGAGTCTTACTAGGATCCTTTTTGTAAGAGGGTAGATAAAAGATATGTATAAAGACATATCTAAGGGATATAAGACAAAAGGAATATAAAGGAAATGAATAATAAGAATTTAATATAATGGAAAAATAATATGCTGCCTATTTATGGTTGATAACAAGATATATATTCATAATTGATCAAATTATAATATAACATAAAGGAAAAATAAGGTTAGAGATACTTAACTTTGTGAAGGAACCATTGGTCTATTTATTCCCAAGGGTAGTAACAACTTATGTGAGAGTTGATGTGAGAGGAAACAAGATGGATAGAGAGATTACCTAACTAAATTTTATGAGCCTAGAAATATGATATTATAAATTATATGGTTTTATGGAGATGTTAGCCTCAGTGCACACATCCCCCATAGTTAGTTATATGTTTATATGCAACTTGTCGAATTAACATATTGGGCAATGAGGCATCTTACATTTCCAGGATTATGTATTACATATCCAATAAAATTAATGAATGATATATAAATGATATGAATATCATTATGAATTACGCCATGTATTCTACTTGGTATAAGTATAGTAGTTATCCCCCTCTAATTGGAATGCCCATATTGGGAGATTGTGAATTTATTCGGTCATTAATGATTATTGTATGTTGTTTCTATACCTTAATGGAATTCTTCTATTTCTATATAAATTGAATATTAGGGAATCTTGGTCAATAAACATCTCTTGCATTTTGATGATGTTGATTATTTTATTATTATTGATAAATTGTTTTAAAGGGGACCATACTCCATGGAACGAAAGGCTCAAAATACGGAGAGAACAATGAAAGTGTAGTGGTTTTTTTATATGTGGGGTCCAGACCCCAATAGAAAAAAGCCTAAGAGAGCTAGATAGAATGATGAAATACAAGGCAAGGAAAAATTGCCAACAAAAAGCCCAATAATAGCCAAAACATATATCTACAAAGCAGTTGTATAACCATAAAGAACCAACAAGTGAGATAAGAGAGTACATGAAACATAAGAAAACTATTTAAGGAACTTATTAAAAAACCATCTCGAGCATCCATCAAGGTCTTGTAAAGGTTGAGTATCATTTTCTTTTTAGGGTCCTATATGCTCGTTGTTAAGGCCTTCTTCTTGGCCTTATCATCTTTCCACATGTCCCCCAAAATGGCATCGATATCACAAATCTACTTTACCTAGACTGAATGTAGGCAAGAATATATTTGTGCATGGAAAGTTGGTTGATTTTCTTGTTGAATATCTGCTGCATTTTTTCTTCCATGACTTGTTGTCTCTTAGTAAGGTTGTCAATTTTTTCCTGAAGTTTATTGTAGGTTATGGAACTCAAGATCATCCTTTCTACCATCTTTTAGGTGAAAATCCACATTATCTTCAATGCCCTTGATGGAATTATCATGTTGTTGTAGTTGTGCTCTCAATTCAATGCTAGCTTGAGGATTGGGGAAAGAGTGGCTCATGCCTAGGAGTCCTTATACGAAATTGTTTTCCCTTATCCATACTTTGCAGAATTATTTTAGCAGGGGAGGGAGGACGGGAAGTTAGGATTTTAGATCTAACCCTAGGTTGTTGTGAGGGAGGAGGAACTAAAGGATGAGGGGGTCATTAAGAGAAACATCAAGGAAATATTAATCCGTAAGGAAAATAACCCCCTTATGTAAGGGAATCGATCTTGCATGAGCTTACACATCCAAGATATATTTATGAAAGAGTGAAGAATGTAGTAAGAAAGGATTACCTTAGTAGAGCTCATAAAATAATTCAACAATACAATATGGTGAAGAGGAAGAGTAAAATAGTGGCCTTCTAGTGTGACATGCCTTACCATCATCTTAGAAAAATAATTATAAAGAGGGATAAAGAAGAGCAGACCAGTAATGTTTTACCAATTTTTAAGACTTCATCTTCTTCCAAAACCTCTTCTCCTTGGATTCCTTGTAAAATTTGTTCATGTAGAATTTTATGCCCTTCATTCCTAAGTCAGTGATGAAGGAAATAAGGTTCTCTGTGATGGTGAATTCCTTTCCCTTGAATGTGATAACCCTATCCTTCCATTTGCGGGAAAAGGTCGAGATATAAACATGTCATGTCCTTTAATCCTCTTCATAAAATCTGTGAAGCCATCCACGTCTAGGGCTTTCCATAAAGTTGTGTTATGTTTCCAAGAGGGGTCACAGATTGGCTCAACATGGCAAGGTAGGCCTCCCATAGTTGCAATTCTTTCCATGTATAGAGTATAATCAGCTAGAAGACCACAAGAAATTGGCTTCATAAGTAACCCTACTATCGAATGTTTAAAGAGAAAACTTTTACAGAGGATTTTTAGACTAATTACAACAAAATAATTACTTTCTAACAGCCCTCTTGTCTAGACAAAGCGCAATAGGTAAAGTGAAATGGACTATTTGATAGAGATAAATCTCATATGTGCAAACGTACTCAATGACAAGGAACATACCACCGATGTGTAGTGTTGACCGGATAGGTGGCCTTAGGATTGTTAGCAATGATGATTTGGGTTGTGTGGGATATGTCATTGTGATCATGCCAAACTTTAAATTGATTAATGATGATGCCTTCATTAACTAAGGTGTCGATGCACTATTTCCTTCCCGATAAGTGTGGAAAATAATAACTTTAATAAACTCCTTACAAATTCCCTCGGCTTCATTTATGAAATCTTTAATGGTCCAATTGAGAGGATGGGTGGATTCATTTATGACATTGATTATAATCTACACATTTTTAAATTATAATATGTAAGATCTTACCAAGTGGTATTAGTGCATCAATTTGGGAAAATTTTTATTGAAACACTAATTTTCATGATTAATATATATCTTTAAAATAGATAATATTATTTTTGTAATATATTTACTAGAGTTATTAAACTATTTTAGGAAACTATAGTCCAAAATTCAATTTTTTTGTGATTTATTTTTTCGATGTTACTATTATTTTAGTTTCTTTTCATGAATTTGCTCCATAGGCCACATTTTTTGGATATTTTATTATTTATGTGCATTTTCTAAAATATCTCTAAAATTGAAAGAGGTTATGTTCTCTGAATTTTCTAAATTGAGGTATTAATTTTTATGAGATTTGAAGGTAAAAACTTGGTCAAAAGAGTATGTTCTTGAAACCATGGTTTTGTCCATTTTGGGGATGCAATATTTCTATCAAAACGATTAGATTGATGTCATAAAATGGTGGATATAATTTAAGAAGAGTTATTTTTAATATAAAATTACATGGTTTAGGTTTTTATTTTGGATTGGATTTCCAATTCATAGTTGAGTCTCTCAATTGAAACAAGAGAGTTTAAACTGGTCTTAAGAGTACATGGAATGCTTTTTCTTGGGTAGATGGGACAAAAGAAGAAGAAAAGGATGAAAAAATGATGAAGTTTTGAATGAGAATGAAAAGTAAGAAGATTATGGAAAATAAGAATAAGAAAATATGGATTATGAAGAGGCTAAAAATGATGCATAAGGAGAGGTAGGCGATGAATATGAAGATAAAATAGAGGATAAGAGTTAGACAATGTATATATATATATATATATATATATATATATATATATATATATATATATATATATAAAGAAGATTCTATATTTTAGTTTCATGGGTAAATTCTAAGGAAGAATATAATTGTTTCCATAAACCCTTGTATAAAATATAACTTCATCAACATGGAGGTGGCTCAACATTTTCATATTATAACAAGGAATATCAAGGAAGATCAAGTGAATGGTAAGAAAATTAATGTTATGAAATATTTGAAACTCTATATGGACAAATACATGTTTTAAATTCATATTTTTATGCATTGGATATGGATAGTTTGGGTATTTTTATTGGATATCCTTGGATGGAGACCTTCGTAACAATCAATATTAATCTACAAAAAAATCTTGAAGATTTTGTACAAGAGAAAGAAGGTAAATTTTATAGGATTTCAAACTTAATGAAGACAAAATAAAGGCAAATATACAACATGAGGATGAATCTAAAGATGGTGAAGAAGAGAATAAGGATGAACTAGAAGAAGTGAAAGAGAAACATGAAGGAAAAAGAAGAAAATGGAAATCCAACTACCCTAAAGACAAAAGAACTAGTTGAAAAGGTGGAAGAAGAACATAAATAAATTGAAAGGTTGAGAATCCTTTAGTTTTAACATGTAGAAACCCACATCATCGTGAGAGGAAACAATCATGGAGGCATGTCATGTACCATTAGAATAGTAACCAATATAGATATGCAAGTCCCTACATGAATAATCACTATAGCTATACATGGAATCAATGGAACAACAATTATGTGGTAATGAATCCTAGGAATAATTACTAAGGAAATGCATGAGAGTTGAGGAAGAAAAAAATACAAAAAGGATCGAATCACAGTAGAATATCATATTTTGGAACCAAGTTTAGGGATGTATCACCCACTAAGATCACATATGGGTAGTTAATGATAGAGCATGACAACTAGTATGCAATGAATTCTAGCACACTCATTATATGTTTTTCTCATGTTTTCAGGATGAAACATATCAAGGAGGGATAGAATGTTATCTAACTAGGGTTTGATATCATAATGTATATGGGTTGATGGATATGATAACATGTAACACATATGCCACTTAGTTATATGTTTATAGGTAACTTATGGAATAAGCATATTGGGTAGTGAGTCGGCCTACATTGGGAT
Source organism: Taxus wallichiana var. yunnanensis (assembly GCA_018340775.1). Taxonomy (NCBI): domain Eukaryota; kingdom Viridiplantae; phylum Streptophyta; class Pinopsida; order Cupressales; family Taxaceae; genus Taxus; species Taxus wallichiana. The sequence goes on along the minus strand of CM031241.1, from coordinate 654,974,005 downwards.
TTTGTGTTACCAATATAATAAGACTAATGTATGATATATAAAGAATATGAATATCAAATTATGAATTATGTTATGTATGATTTGGTTCTTATAATTGGTAGAACTATATTGGAGGTATCCCCTTGAAAAAAATTACCATATTAGGGATTTTGGAGTTATTCCTTCCTTAAAGAGTATTGTATGGGTTTCCATACCTTATGGTTATTCTTATCTTTACAATTATATTGCATATTAAGGAATCTTTCCTATTACATTATATTTCATTGTGTTGATGTTGACTAAATTCTACATATATTTATGAGATATTATATGTGAAGATTTACTTAGTAAACTACAATTTGGAACTATAAATACTTGGTTAACCTTTCTATGGTGTGGCTCCTACTCTTGAGTTTTCTAGGACCAAAAACCAAAGATATTACTCAAAGAAAAATAAAAATAGTTCTAAACCTCTATTACCTTAAGGTAAAAATGGAAAGAACAAGCATGTTGATATAAAATAATGTAATGTTATAATTGTTTTTCTTAAAATACATTTATAAATAAAATATATGTGATTACTTACTATAGTTATTTTAGCTAAGGACATTGATTATGGTTGATACCTCCATATCTATAAGAAATCATAAATCATGGGTTACTAATAAAATGATCATGAAGTGGGGGAGATAAATGGGATTTCATGAAAAAGTTATCCAATAGAGTGTAGGTTATTATTTATCCTTTTATTTATTTATTAGGATAATTCTTACACTTTTATTAGCCCTACACTTATTGGGCTAGCTTGCTTAGTTGTACTAGTTGTGTGGAGTTAGCTTACTAGTTGTGTTGAGTTAGCTTCTTAGTTATGTGGAGTCGACTTACTAGTCTTCTAGAGTTAATTAAATACGGTATCGCTTAGTGGGAGTTCTTCACCACTAATTTAGGTAGTAGTTACACTTCCCTCCTCCTATATATACATATTTTTTATTGAATAATTCAATTCATTGTATTATAATGTATTGAGCATTATGGATTACGTTGGCCATATATGGTATTTTAGCTCTTCTATTTTGCAAATCTGATTTGGTGTGCTATTATCATCTGAAATCGTAGCTTGGAACAATATTCTTATCATTCCTTTCATGGTATAAGATTTATAGATGATGTAGACATCCATCTATAAGTGTTTCTTTACAAGCAGGGTTTATTATTTTCATGTATTCAAATTTTTAGCACTTTTCTATACATCATGCATTTTTATGCAAAACAGTGCACCATTCGATTTGGAAGGTTTCAAAACTCTAAAATTGATTGTAAACTCGACCATATTTTGAGACAGTCAAATTTGGATGTAGATCTGTACCCTCTGGGTGCATTCTTTTATCCATTGGATATAAGCGTGTACCTTCTGGATGCATTATTTTACCCTCTAGATATTTCTATTTTAGATGTAGTATTTTATCCACTAGACGTAGATATGTACCCTCTCGGTGCATTCTTTTATCCATTGGATATAAGCGTGTACCTTCCGAATGCATTCTTTTACCCTCTAAATATTTTTGTTTTGGATGTAGTCTTTTATCCATTGGACGCAGATCTGTACCCTCTCGGTGCATTCTTTTATCCATTGGATATAAGTGTGTATCTTCTAGATGCATTCTTTTACCATCTAGATATTTCTGTTTTGGATGCATTCTATTATCCACTGGACACAAATCTATACCATCTATGTGCATTATGTTATCCATTGGATATAGACGTGTACCCTCCGGATGCAATGATTTACCCTCTAGATATTTAGGTTTTGGGTGTAGTCTTTTATCCTTTAGTCGCAATATTGTATCATGTGGATGCACTCTTTTACCCTTTGGACATTTGGGTGTCACGTGTACCTTTTAAAAAAACATTAGCATTAAAATATTATTTTAATAGCTAAACCTTATAGAGCTCATAACTTTTGATCCATAGCTCAAAGTAAGGTGATCATGTTTTTGAAATTGTGTATTTTTTTGAGATTTATGAATTGGTGATAATTTTATACACATATTTCAAATTTAAAAGGTAATTTTACTCATTTAATATTTACATGCACTCAATTATAAAGTGTCAAAGTTGGGAGGGTGTTGAAATCACTTGTGGATGAAATTTCGGTTGAGCCCAACGTCCTAAAATTTTTGGTGTTGCATTCTTGTATCTATGGATGTATACATTTATATATCTCTTGTTTGTTGAGATATTTTGGATCTATATTTTTGACACTATTTTTTGCATGTTGATAGTCTCTCTTGTGGGGGAGCTATTCTGGTAAATCCCAGTGTTAGTTTGTTAGTTTTCAAGTAGTTGAGTTTGCAACTCATATAGATCTATTGTGTCACTCTATCCAATTAGTAGTATGGGTGGGTGTGGTTTTGATACTGATTCTTTGGGTTTTGTGTCCTTACCTTGTTATGTGTTGATATTACTTCTTTAGGTTTTGTTTCCTTGCCTTGTTACCTTGGCTTTTCTTGGATCGTGGCACTCCTATTTATTTAGATCTTGTGTCCTTGCCTTATTACCTTGGTTATTTTTCTTGGATCGTGACACACCTATTTGTAGTAGTTGATCTTGCTTTCTTTGTATTTTGTGCCCTTTACTTGTTACCTTGTCTTTTCTTGGATCGTGGCACTCCTATTTATTTGGATCTCATGTCCTTACCTTATTTCCTTGCTTTTTCTTGGATCGTGGCACACCTTGTAGCAATTGATCAAATTATGTTTGGTATTTTTTTTTGCACTTTCGACATCACTCCATTAACAGTCTCCTTACATGGAGCTATTCTGATGAAGCCCAATGTCGCTTATTTTTTAGTTCTACGATCGAGCAAAGGATTCGACCACAATGTGCACCAAACTTCTTCAACAGTGTACAAGTTTTTGGAGCCGAGCTTCTTAGGATATCTTGCAACGGGATTTTTCTCTCTATACTTTGTTATTACTGGTTTTGGGTACCTTACGGTGTCTAATTTTCTCAGTTGTTGTACATGGGTACCTCATCAGGCCTTGTTGTCGAAACCCCACACATTTTTCACCCACCTAAGTTATGCTTACGGAGGGTGTTAGTGTAGGTTATTATTTATCATTTTATTTATTTATTAGGATAATTCTTACACTTTTGTTAGCCCTACACTTGTTTGATTAACTTTCTTAGGTGTACTAGTTGTGTGAAGTTAGCTTACTAGTTGTGTTGAGTTAGCTTCTTAGTTATATGGAGTTAGGTTACTAGTCTTTTAGAGTTAACTTAACTACCAGTATTAGTTAGTGGGAGTTCTTCACTACTGATTTAAGTAGTAGTTGCACTTCCCTCCTGCTATATGTACATCTTTTTTATTGAGTAATTTAAGTCATTTTATTGTAATGTATTGAGCATTATGGATTATGATTAATTTCCATATATGGTATTTTAGCTCTTCTCGTTTTACAAATCTAATTTTGTGTGTTATTATCATCTCGAGATCGCGGCTTGGAACAATATTCTTATCATTCCTTTCGGGTATGAAGGTATTGTAAGTAGATATGCATTGGATATGTAGAGGATAATAGGGAGATATTAAATGAAATGGTGCAAGGACAAGAATGATTTATAAAGGATATGATATATGAGGCATTAAGGAATGAAAAAATCTCTCTCATAGATACCACTAACCACCATGATAATTTATAATATACCCCACTCACACGATTATTCCTTTTGAGACATCACTCGGAGGGGCTAATACTCCAATGGTGATTGAAAAGAGAAAATTTAATAAGAGTGAAAAATAAGGTATATACAAAAATAATTGGAGTCAAACATTATTTTCAAGAAGTTATAATTCAATTAAATTCCTAAGCTAACATGTTTTCATTTCTACAAGATTGCAAGTGAATGTAGACTCTTACATAATTTTTCTTCCTTAATAGTTTCATTATAACTTACATGGCTACGCCATGCGGTATTTGTTAAGATAATTTTATGTATATATATTTGTTGAGGTGCATGTCGTAGTTGGATGTGTTTTTATTTCAGTTTCCATTGGAGGTTCTTTGTGGATTATTGATTATGTTTTTCCATGCAATGTAATTGTGAGACTTCCACCTATAGAAATAATGATTGCACGTGTATCATTTTTGGGATGAGCACATAGATTTTCCAGCTTTGTTAGAGATATGTTATGTATAATAATTTGAACACAAGTGGAAATAGTAAAACCATCAAGACATAAAGTATGATGTGGAAGTATCATTTTTACTTAAATGTGGAGAAACTTTTATGAATCCTTTCATTCTTTAGAAAAATTTAACTAGTGCCTTTGGGATATCTCTTGAATTCCACACAAATTAGGTGATGAAATATAATGTTGTTAATAATTTAGTGGATTTCTTCTACACATCACATGTTGTAGTTAGATGGACATGAGCAGTTTGTGTGAATTTCTCAATCATATGCAACTGTTCTCATTTGAAATGGATGCATGTGAGTTATTACTCATTAAAATTTAGATCATTTTTTAAATTGAACATTATTTTGTTGCATCTTTCCTCGATTGGAATAAGACCATCAAGGAAAAGTTCCATAAGTTGAGAGCTACTTTTAATAAGGTTTTTAATATTCCTTATGGGAAAATAGGAATTCCTTTTTTGAATGGATTTCATCTTGAACTAGTCATTCTAGCATTGGAGATGAGGTATCTCTTTGAGTAGGAATTTTTATCATTAAGTGTTTCAAGAGGGATGCTTTTTTTTAAGGTTGTTTTCCTTCATGTTGTATTTTCCCATGAAAATAACAAAGATATATATGCATTTTTTTATAAATATCCCATGACTTAGTTTGAATATCTAATGATAAGTTGGTATTCCATGTTAGTTTCTCTAATACCAATGATTAACACCAGATCAAATATGTTAGCACGCAGAGAAACCATGTGCATAAGGATAACATATATTTTATATAATGTGAAAAATAAAATTATTAGTGGCTAACCAAATATTCTCTACAAAAATAAGTAAGGGTAGAAATGAGAATTATTGTGATCAAAAATGGGGAAAATACTTGTTGATTGATTTTCTTATATTTGAACAAGATACAAATGAATATGAGAGATACAAGATACTCAATGAATAAAATTATTCATTATTATTTAATCTGAAATAGTTTCATTCACCATTTCTCTTCATTACCAATTCTTATGCCATACATTTCCTAAACTAATCCCCTTACCAAGTGAAATTTTCACAATTTTAGGGGAAATAAGAAATAATTACTATTAATGCTTGGGTTTGTTTTAATTGAACACCCTTAAAATCTAGTACAAATGAGTTCTCTTCTAGGTTTTGGACCGTAACATAGATCCTCTTGAGAAATTTTGGCTCTATTATCTAATCTAAAGTATGAAAATGCCTAATCTAACTATTTTGAAGGGAAAAAGAAAAAGAGTAGGATTAGAAAAAGAAAACTTAAAAATTCACCGATGCACTAGATATGAAAAATGATTGTAGTGTTGTATTTACTTATCTTATAGGTCACACAATAAGTACTAATCAATGTGAAAGGAAAGTATGTAAATAAGAATAATCAATTGTGAACACTTAAATATGAGGTCTACTTTATAGAGTAGCCAAATACAAGGTAAAGAGTCAATAAATTAATAATTACATGAGCTCTATCAATTATACTACAAATTACACATATCATATTCATGAAAAGAGATTCGACAATAGAATTTACACATAACATATATATCTCGAATTCCTATCAATAATAAAGCTTAAAGAAAATAGAACACCTACAATCAAAGCCAAACACTTTAACTTCAAAAGAAAATGAAAACAAAGAAGTAAAGATTCGAATACCCTTTACAATCATAATGTAACTATATAGAATGGTTGGAAGATGGAAAAAGGGAAGATATTTTAAATTTATCATTTTGTTGCATGTTTGTGTGGCTCATTTTTTTTTCCCAAATAAACCTATATTTGTCTTTTAAATGCTTAACTAAAGTAAGTTTTTTTATGAGTTTATTTTTTATTGGAAGCTTTAAGTAATTTTGGAAAACTAACCACATAAGATAAAACTTTAAAATATGGACTCTCATCTTTTATCTTTTACTTAAAACTCTTTAATTAAAATAGGTAGTTTTATATCCTGGATGAATTTGGTGGAATGGAATCTTTTTGTTCTTTGACAGTTAAGCGTAAATTTTTGTGCACTTTTTCAAATCTACAGGCAACATGAAAGTGTTTATGTGTGAATGTGTTGAAGATAAGTGTAAAACGTGGACATTGTAGCTGGTAAATTGGTGAATGGAAACATTTTGTGTGTATAGGGGAAGTCAACTGATAAGTGGCCCATGTGAGGTGACCAAAGAAATGCATTGAATCTCAATTGCTTCCCAATGTAGGACTGTTTTATTTCATTATAACACGCGTAATTTCAGACATAATTTGCAGAAGATGAGAAGTTCGTGGTTGTGGTGACAATCGAACCACATCAATCCTTCGAATTTGAAGACCACTTGTTCTGACATATCATAATTAATACTTCTACTATGTATTGAGTTTGTCAAACTGCTTGAATGCCCGGGCACATGATGATAACCAGGAAAGCGGTGGCATCTATCTACTGTTTGCTTTTATGATCGCCAACCTCTTTACCATTTCTTTCTGTGCCTGGGCTAAACTTAATTTCTCTGGGCATGTTTTGTGATATTTTCATGTGCGTGGGGCCGTGCTACAAGACAACTGAATTATTTGGATTCATTTTGTCATGGTGCACAATATCTATCAGAAATATCAAAGGAATTTATCAGAAGGATCATAATTGTTTTCCAGAAATCATTTGGCTTTTTCCGTCCGTATGAGGCTATCCTCAAAGCTATCTCTTTTGGCTTTCAAAAATCCCCAGCACGTGTCCTTTCAAAGCTCATAATGGACTTATGCACATTTCCATGTCAGTAGCTCTGAATAAGTTGGAACATCTTGATGTTTGGCACTCCACAAGTTGGTAAATTATGGCATTTGTTTATTGATAAGGACTGGTCATCTTGAACATTATATATGTTTGCAGGATTGAACAGTCAACCAAACAATAATAAATCTTTTTAAAAATTGTAAATAACGGATTGGTTGATTGACCGGTCAGTCTTGTAAATACATATGATGAATAGGCTCTTCGGACAAGGATAAAGAAGTCACAAAACTGAATTTGTATAATATAATCAATAGAACATATGGGTTACTTAGTCTTATTTAGAAGGAGGTGAGTAATGAGCTTTAGCATTTGGTTGGTAGAATGTATCAGTCATTTAATATCATTTGGTCAATAAAACTATAAAATGGTGATTTCATCTTATCTAACAATTGGTGTGACTGATATGACACATGAAAACTGCAAATCATTTATCACTTTATTTAAATAGATAGACTTGAATCCTTCTCAATGAACAAAATTCGGGAGATATAATTGATTTTATTAAGAAAAAGTCTATTTACAATTAAATAAATAAATAAATTTCCTTTAACATTACAAAACATAACTTACCAGATAAAATAAAATGAATATAAAAGAAGGGAATTACATTAAAATAATTTAAAGATTCATTAAAATAATAAAACCTTCCAAATAATAAGAAAACATTTTCATTTTATTCTTTATAAAAATACTTAAATAATACCTATCACTAATATTGGGAGGTGATCTCTAATTCCATTTATAGGTATCTTACTACAAACCAAAGCCGCATGTGACCTGACACATTCTAAACCAATACCAATAATTGATCTTCATGCGTTGATGTATGGATTCAATCCCATTAGTAATTTTCATAGCCTATCTCATATATTATCGGGTTTGTTAAAGTTTTATCTCTTTTAGAAGAGGATGCATATCACTAACAAAGTGGGATTTGGGCACCTTCAAACTATGATGGTGAAGAGACTTTGTAAATGCATCTTCCTTCTCTCCTACTATGTACCTATGTTCTATGTTCTAGATGTTACTATCTTCATGGTTAACATGTGCTTAATCATACACAAACTTGGGATTCCAAAAGCAATTTCCATTTAATATAGCCAAATTCTAAACAAACTTGATATACTCGTGAAATAACATGAACTCCAAAAGAAAATAGATCTCCTTCTTCGTTATTAAATAATCAATTACAATGTTTCCTAAATAGGAAGACAACTTCCAACTCGAGTTGCCATGCAAACCCTAACTAACTTTGACTAAATCTACTCGGGTGGCGAATTTACTATTATTAAGAATTTACTAAAACCTACTATTCTTAGTAAGTTCGCATGCTTATTCATACGGGCATAGAAATTTCCACGCATCTTCTACATTCCTAAATTAGAGGAATTTCCAACTTTTTAACTCATAATGCAACTAATAGACTAAAATTAATTAATGCCCAAAAATAGGAAAAAACCAAACTACAACTTAAATCCTAATTTTTGGCCTCAAGATGGCGGATTCAGGGCCCGATAATGTGCCGACACTTTCCCCAATCAGTAGGGCAGGTTGCCGGTGTGTTTGTCACATCAAAACATGTGGTTTAAAAAACGACACCCGGAGCTCAAGTTATGACCTTTTCAATTTCCTACTAATTTTGGCACATCATTCTCCCCTGCTTGAAAAAAACACAGCGCATGCAAGTTGTCTTCTTCAAACTGATTCCATTTATCTGCATCCAACTTCTTAATCTCCCACTCTATGACCCAAGTACTATCCTCTTGTTCTAGTCCTTTCCAATGTACCAAATATTTGTTGTATTTCCCATGTCGTGTGTCCATTGTTTTCTTATCTAGAATCTGATCCACTTCTTCTTTCTTCTTCACCAGAAACTTCTTCTTGCCTCTAATATACTAATTTATCAATAACATCCCTTTCTGCACTATCCCCATGAAAATAATACAAATCAAACATTAAACACTAGAGAAATATCAAAATTCCTCGGCAATTCTACCTCGTAAGCATTATCATTTTTTCACGATTATGCAGGGGACTAATCTTCTTGTACTTCATCTTGTTATAGGTTCCTTTTGGAAACCTTTCCTTCCAGATATACCATAACCAACTCACCAACTATAAATACCTTTCTCTGTATGTGCACATCTTCTATTTCCTTATACTTATCATTACTATTCTGCAGCTTCTTCCACACTTCTTCCTATAATTATTGGATATGTTCAGAAAATGCTTCTGCATCATCACTGACTCTGCCATCAATTGGTAGTTATACCAAATCTAACACCCCATTTGGATTACTCCCATACACAATTGAAAATGGAGACTTTCCTGTGGATCTATTTATGGAACTGTTATATGCAAACTCAACTTGTGGTAATGTTAAGTCCCATTGTTTCGATTTTCCCCAACAATGCACCTTAACAGGTTTCCCAAATGTCGATTGACCACCTCTGTTTGCCCATAAGTCTGAGGATGATAGGTACTTTTGAACTGTAGTTGAGTTCCCAATTTATTCCATAAATTTTTCCGTAAGTGACTTAAGAACATTGTTTCTCTATCCAAAGTAATGGTTTTGGAACACCATGCATGCAAACGAATAACTTCACCGAAAAATAAATATGCTACGCTTATCGCATCACTTTTTTTCTTGCAGGAAATAAAGTGAACCATCTTAGAAAACATATCAACAACCACAAAAATTGAGTCATTACCTTGTTGTGTTTTTGGTAATCCAAAAACAAAATCCATACTTAGATCTGTAAACGACCCTTTAGGAACAGGAACGGCATAAACAACCTTGTATTCTTTGCATGGCCTTTTGAGACTTGGAAAATTCGACACCTCTCCACATATCTTACCACATCTCTCTTAAGATTTGGCCAATAATATTTCTCTGCTACCAAGGCTATCATCTTATCTTTACCAAAATGCCCAGCCAATCCTCCGCTATGCAACTCTTTCACTATATTCTCTCTCATAAACCAAATGGAATACATAGTTGGCGTCCCTTGAATAGGTAGCCATCCTATAAAATGTACTCATCCTGGACATCTCCTACATTTTCTGACAATGGACGAATTAACCTTTCAACAATATCCTTGAAATCATAATCAGAAGAATACAAACCCTTTATTGCTTCAAAACCCACCACCTCATTTTCCATAGTGGTAAACAAAGTCACACGCCTACTCAATGCATCTGCAACTTGATTTTGTTTTCTTGATTTATGTTTTAGAGAAAAAGTATAACCCTACAAAAATGATACCCACTTTGCATGCCTACTATTTAACTTCTTTTGTGTATTCACATACTTCAGGGCTATGTGGTCTATAAATAACACAAACTCCTTAGGCACTAAGTAATGCCTCAAATGCCTTAATGTTGTACAATTGCATAAAATTCCACATCATAAGTAGAGTATTTATTTCTTACCTCATTCATTTTCTCACTAAAGAAAGCTATTGGCTTTCCACCTTGACTTAGAACAACACCAATACCCACATGTGAGGTGTCACAATCAACCTCAAACACTTTATCAAAATATGGTAGTGCCAAAATGGGTGCCTTTGTCACCTTCTTCTTCAAGAACTGAAAACTATCCTCAGCTGCCTTTTTCCACAAAAAATCCCTTCCTTTTGTGTAATTTGTTAGAGGTGTTACGATACTACTAAATTTTTTAAATAAACTTTCTATAAAATGTTACTAGACCATGAAAGCTTCTTACCTCTCTTATACTCCATGGAGTAGGCCATTCAATAATTGCCTTTATCTTTTCTGAGTCCATCTTTACCCCATCTACTGAAATAATAAAGCCAAATAATACCAAACTCTCTTGCATAAATGTGCACTAATTCGTATTTGCATAGAGTTTCTCTTTCCTTAACACTTCAAATATCACCCTTAGATGACTCAAATGTTCTTCTTTAGTTTTACTAAAGATCAAGATATCATCAAAATAAACCACAACAAACTTACTATTATACTCCCATGAAGACGGTGTTCATCGGTCTCATAAAAGGACTAGGTGCATTGGATAACCCGAATAACATCACTAATCACTCATATAATCCATTTCCTATCTTGAATGCTATTTTCCACTCGTCTCCTTCTCTTATCCGAATCTGATGGTAACCACTTCGAAGATCAATCTTGGTGAAATACCTAGATCCAGCAAGCACATCCATCATATCATCAAGGTGAGGTATTGGGAACCTATACTTAATTGTAATTTTATTTATTACTCTATTATCCATGCACATTATCCATGTTCCATCCTTCTTTAGTGTTAATAAAGATGGGGTTACACACGGACTCATGATCTCCCTTACGACCCCCTTTCTCATGAGCTTTGTCACTTGCCTATTCAACTTTGCATGCAATGTCGGGCTCATCCTATAAGTCGCTTGATTTGGGAGTGAAGACCCTAGAATCAAATCAATATGGTGTTGAATATCTCTTTTGGGTGGTAATCCATCTAGTAGCTCATCAGGAATAACATCAGAAAATTCTTCTATTAATTTTGTTGTTTCTACTGGTATTTGTGCACTTGCAAGTTCATCCTTATTTACGACTAGTGCATAACAAAAACAGTTGCCTTTGCCTCCTTCACAAATTCCTTTGCAGAAAGCATATTTTCAGCCTCCCCTCTTCCTTAAGAGGTAGAAAAACTATTTTTGTGCCATCCTTCCAGAAAGTATAAGTATTCTTTCCTCGTCATGAATAACTTTCCTATCAAATTGCCATGGTCTTCCTAGCAGCATATGACATGCATCCATAGGAATAACATCACACAAAATCTCATCCTTGTAACTATTCCCAATAGAAAAACTTATTAAACATCTCTTATCAATAGTAACTTCATTACCCTTCTTAAACCATGCAATACGGTAAGGGTTAGGATTCTTCTCACAATGAAAACCCAATTTCTCAACCATCTCATTTGAAACCATGTTCTCACAACTACCACCATCAATAATAACATTACATACCTTTCCTCCTAAAGTGCATCTTGTTCTGAAAATATTTGTATGCAGCCATGCATCCCCTTTATTCCCTTTCTTGGAGCAATCATCGTCCTCTTGATCATCATATTTTCTCCAACATCTAGTGGAATTTCTAGGTCATGTTCATCTTCTACTTGTTCAGCTTCAACAAGATTTACTCTTAGAGCATCTCCTTGCCTCTTGTCATGTGTATAAGAATGCGGGCATTAAAAATCCCGATGCCCCTCTTCACCACATCTATAACAAACAAATGGTCTTCGTGGATCCTCCCATCCTCTATCGCCAACATATCCTCTGCCCCTAGAAAATCCTCTCTGCCTCTTTGTTGATTCTAGAAATCTTGTCTCGTATCTTCTTTCTTTTCCAATCCACGAGATGATTCTCCCCTACCTTGGCTGAAACCATCTTGTCCCCGAAAGGAATATGAGGCCCCCCTATTCATTCTAGGTGATCTCCTAAAACTTTGACAATTTTGTTTTTCCTCATCCTTTAAGGCTAATTAATAGGCATCCTCCATGATCTTAATCCTATGCATACTTATCTCATCTTGAATAGAAAATTTTAATCCATTTACATACCTTGCATCCATTTTTCCTTAGTTTCTTCATTCTCTACATGAATGGACAACTTTTAGAACTCATCTGTGTATTCTTGCATTGTTTGTAAGTTTTGTCTGAGATTTTGAAACCTCCTGTAAAGGGTTTATGCATAATCCACAAGGAGAAATTTATCTTTCAGCTTCTTCTCCATCTTACTCCACATCCTAATTCTTTCTTTCCCCTTTCTTGACCACTCTTTCTGTAGGTGATCCCACCATAACATAGCATGACCTTTCAATTTCGTGCATGTAAATTTTACCTTCTTTTCTTCTGATATAGCCTTCCACTCAAAAAATTTCCCCATGCTAGTCAACCAGTCTATCAACTCCTCTGGTTTTAGAATACCACCATACTCTAAAACATCAACTCTTATCCCATCATTCTTTCCTTCTAATTCTTGAAGCATCCTTTCTTCAAAAGCTAATGGTGGCACTTGCGTTTCCTCCTCTTCACAAACTTTTTCTTCATCTATGTCATCTCCACCGTAATTTCCTCTATGGGTTATCATTGCAGCAAGCGCAATAACTTGCCTCTGCAGATCTTGCATATTTCTATTCATCTGAGAAATACCACCTCCTCTTCCTCTTCTTGCCATCTTTTTTTAAATACTTGAACCAACTCGATACGATGCAGATAATGTAGCCAAATTCTAAACAAACTTGATATACTGCAAATAACATGAACTCCAAAAGAAAATAGATCTCCTTCTTTGTTATTCAATAATCAATTACAATGTTTCCTAAATAGGAAAACAACTCCTAACTTGAGTTTCCATGCAAACCCTAACTAACTTTGACTAAATCTACTCTAGGTGGCGAATTTACTATTTTTAGCAGTTTACTAGAACCTGCTATTCTTAGTAAGTTCGCATGCTTATTCGTATGGGCACATAAATTTCCATACATCTTCTACATTCCTAAATTAGAATAATTGTCAACTTTCTAACTCATAATGCAACTAATAGACTAAATATAACTAATGCCCAAAAATAGGAAAAAACCAAACTACAACTTAAATCCTAATTTTCGGCCTCAAGATGGTAGATTTAGGGCCCAAAACTGTGTCAAAACTTTCCCCAACCGATAGGAAAGGTTGTCGGTGTGTTCATCTCATTAAAACATGTGATTTCAAAAACAAACGGACACCCAAAGCTCAAGTTATGACCTTGTCAAGTTCCTGCTAATTTTGGCGCATCTTGATTTACACTTTTGTGATCAAATGAGAGGAAACTATAGATTTCTACCGGAAATAGGAAAACAAACAAAAGGGGAGACAAAAATAACACATTTCGATGATGTATCAACTTTCCTCCTCCTAGAACGAAGTTGTGGTGCATCCTCCACACTTTCAAATGACCATGCATTGTGTAATGCATAAAATCTCCTTAAAAAAGAAGAATACATATAAATTACAAATGCATTACTCAACCTAAGAGAATGTTGAAATAAATTATACCAATGAAGTTTCATCTAATGATGTTGATACCACCTTTGAGATGGAGAGGAAAGATGATTTTAGGACCTTGTTTTGGAAAATTCCAATATGTTATTGTATTAAAGAAACTATTAAGTAGGTTGAATGAAATTGTGGTTAAGTAGTCATTTATCGATAGACACGTCTCTTTTATTATTTGAATGCATATTTAAGGGATATTGAATGCAAATGTCAATTTTTCAATATGAAGGATTTGGTCTCTTGGTGTAGAACTCTACATCTACATAGCATGATATGAACATTGGGTTTGTCTTTACATTTGTGTCTTTTGTATGGAATTTTTTGGAATTTTCAATTATCCATATTGACCAATAGACACTTTGTCGCAGATGTGACACTAGTGGCAAGGGGCATTGTTCAAATTTTTGGTGATGACATTGTCGGGATTTTTGGGCTTGTGTTTTACCATACCTTTAGGTTGGGTAAGATCTCACACAACAATTATGCCTCACATTACAATGGTATCAATGTCAAGAATGCATACTTTGTACCTACATATTTAGGAATATTACATCGGTATGGGTTTTTGTAGTTGGTGGTGAAGAAGATGTTGTGAATTCATCCTCCACCCAAGACACCAACATGGCTAATGGAATGTTCTTGGCCTCTCCATGATTCACCTTTGGGTCCTACATCCATGTATGCCTATATTTCTTTTTTAATCATTCAACAATGTTGAAGATTCAATTTTGAAATTATTATTTTGGGATTTTAATTTCTACAATTTGTAGATCAATATTTTTCATTTCTTGTGTGTTAGGTGATAATTTTCTTTATGTTCTAATGTATATCCCTACATATATATTATTAATAATATTGTAAGCTTTCAAATTATTGTTCAAATACGACATGTTGGTATCCAAATTGATTCTCCTTGAAACTGAAAGATCATAGATTTAGCAAGACACTAAGAAACACACAAATCTTATTTTGAGTCAATTTGTAGCCAGTGATAGGATTTGTCTCACTCTTTGTCACTCAGGAATCTAAGAAATGGATAGCACCTTCATTAAGGATTTGATCTATTCTCACTTCTTTGAATAGTCTCGAGCTTGTCAATGGTTGTACACTCGCAACCAACTTGACGTGATTAAAATCTAAAACACAAAATTAATAGGTTTCTCGATTGGTCTCTCAGGAATTTGGGCTCTCTCAAATTTTCTCTTAAAAATTCAACCCCGACCCTTTACAAGAGTATTCTCATTGCATTTATACATTTCACTTACTCACTCATCCCAAATTTTCCCCCAAAAAGAAGAATATTCGAGGGACCTTTGCTTGTTACAAATTTTCCTCAGAAAGCAACGTTTAACAAATTCACATCCTGAAAGCTTCCAGGTGGACCAATTATGAATTGATCACGTTTCTCAGACCCTTGACTAATGACTAGGATGTCATGCCACAACTTTTTGGTATTCCTTCTAATCATTATGATTCTGTCATGCAAGAAATCCCTATTTTAATCATTTTCCGGAGGCTCTGTATCTGGATTTGACAGGTAATCCTTTTCACCCTCGAGGCAACACCTTTTTCATCCTTTATGCCTGCAACCTCCATCATTTCATCATTTTCCTTCTCTTTCCTTTGCAACTATGTCCTACATTCAGCTTCTCTGGTAATTCACGTTTTTGTAAGTGCTCGAGCAATTCCAACTTCAAAATATTGACCTTAACATTCTGTGACTCACAAATTAAGTTATAAATCCATTCAATTGGCACTTTAAAGATAAACGATAAGGAATTTTATCAAAAATGATGAAAAATAATGTATATTCACATCTCTAGGAGTCTTGGAGCAAAAATGATGGAAAAAAAGATGCAATGCACAACAACCATTTATTCTGCCCCTTCTCAACTTTAGATTAGAGTCGTCCACATGTTTCCTTGGTGTAACCACAAAGGTGAGGTACAGAGGCAAGTTTCCAAACAAGTGCGGGCCTTCCATGTGCCCTGGGCCCAAGAAAATCATATTTTGGCCTTTGAAAAGTCTCATTATAAAAACAGCCAGCAGAAGCCTCCACGTGTCTCAATGGCACACTTTTAGATGATCCCCAAAAGTGGAGACCCCAAACAAGTGTGGGCTCACCACGTGTTTCGATCTGAACAGCTTGCTATAAAAATTTGAAGGACCAATGGAAGGCGCCATGTTTCTAGGATTCGAGATAGTTTTCCTTGGCCATTGAAAAGTCTAAGCAAGGGCAGAGTGAGCGGAAGCCTCCAAGTGTCCTCCTAGCACTTCTTCAAAATAAAATTTAGGGGCCAATCCCCAAATAGGCATGGTCCCTCCACGTGTCTTAGGCCTTAGAAAATTGCTTTGAAAAGTTTAAGTATAGAGCGGAGCCGGCGGAAGCCTCCACATGTCTCCCCAATGCCCAACTTTGAGATGGTCCCCAAAAGTGGAGACCCTGAACAAGTGCGGGCTCACCACGTGTCCCCTTGGTGCAACTGTTAAGGTGGGACCCTGAGGTGGATCCTCAAATGAGTGTCGGCCCTCCACGTGTCCATGGTCCACCAAAGCTGCACCACCACATGAAAAAATGTCTAAGTTTGGGCAAGGAAGTGAAAACCTCCACATGTCTCCCGATGCAACTCCAAGGTCAAACCAAAAGGTGAATTTTCAAATGAGTTCCAGCCCTCCAAGTGGACAATTTTTGAGTTGAAACAAGCCTTAGAGTTTTAAAGTTCCCGTCGAGCCGCATCCAACCAGAAAGGGCCACGTTTCCACAGATGCTGAGATATAAATTTGATGGGGAAAACACACCTATCAAACCGTAAAATGCAAGGAAATCACCATTTGCACCCGGAAATGAATCTTTCTTTCAAGATAGAGAATTTGGAAATGATATAAGGCCCAAATATGATCTTGCTTGTACCCAAATTGATTCTCCTTGAGTCAGAGTAGCATCACAGGTTTAGTTATTTGTTCCTTCTTTCACTAATATATATTTTTTTAAAGAATTAAAGCACATTATATATATATAAAAAAAGAAAGGATTATCGGCAAAGAAAGATTTAGAATAGCGTGAGTCAAAACTATAAAGAGAGGAGTAGCTGCTAGAAAAATTATTGCACCTAAAGGATCGAGATAAAGATGATAGTAGTTTTATTAGAGAGAAAAAAACATTCAAATCTATGCTTGAATTTATGGTGGTTTGGTGGATGGCTACCACATCATAGCATTAAAACTCTATCCTCCCCCTTGCGTCTTTGTAGACTCCATACTTGAGTCGCGCCTTCCCCATTATTTATTCCTTGGATTTGCAAATCTTTTCCTTTTACCTTTGAGGTCACCAACTAGCATAGATTGTCCCGAGTGCGTGAAAGGAAGTTGTGGTGATTAAAGATGTAGCTACAACTAATATGGTAGGCGTATTACCTCCTTTCATTCGGCCCGGGCCGCGTGAGGAATCGGTGGAGTATAGATGAAGCTACAGGCATAAACATGACGTTTCCCCAATCTACTGCGCCACGGGCCACGTGAACCATCATGGAGGTTGTAGATGGATCCACAAAGTGAGGAGAGACGTGCAGACCGAGCTTATTGGGCTAGGCCGCGTGGAAGGTGAGTGGTTGTTTAAGGAGGAGCTACAGCGTACAGAAAAATAGGCGGGTTACCTCCATTTTCGGTGGGTGCTTTGCAAGGTGAGCTCGCCGGAATCCATGGCCATGTGAGAGTGACAATCCTGGGCGTTTCCAACAAGCAGGTTGTCCAACTAAGTTGTTATCATTGCTCATTGATTGCACCCTCAAACTCGAAAGTTCACCTTCGGGATATTTTTATCAAATAGATTGAGGGACGAGAGGAGGCGTATACAACAGCGATCTGTCCAACTAGGTTGTTATCTGCTCGCATCTAATGCATCCACAACACGGATTACCTTCAAGCGCACGTAAATATCAAAATCGATTAAGGGACAGTGAGAAAGTTACCCGGGGACCCGATGAAATTTATTACATTGATTCTCTACTAAAACCTTACCAGATATTGTATACAGCCCGTGGAAAGCAAAAATATCTCATAGAGGTGGGTCTCATTCTTCGATCGTAATGTTAAAAAAAAGCAGTTTGCTTCACCTTTTAGAAACCAAAAGAACAGCTTCATACGTGGATTTATTTATAAATTTCATTGATATTATTTATTGACTATGGCTTATGATAGTATACTTTATTAATATGAAGGGAATGTTAATAGTATGTTGTTTTTAGTGAAATCCTATAATAGTAAATCCGTTAGTTTTCATATTACTTAAACATGGATAATATTTAAAATATTAGATCCCTTATTAATGAAATGTGGTAATGTACTTATTAAGCTAGAACTTTGCATTAGAATTTCCTTCTACACAATTCAATAAACATAGCATGGGTTTTCAAAAGATTTGATTTCATTTCCCCTTTACAATTTGCAATGGATTTACAAGAAATTCTTAAATGAAGAAGAACATGATAGAGTTAGGGTATAATTTACTTTATTGGCATATTGGGACCTAGTTAAAACTTAATTCCTTCCATCAACAATACAACAAGAGGTAAAGCACTAATATTCTCACTTTTCAATACATCTTTTTTAAGCAACAAAACGGATTCTAATATATATATTTTTGTGTAAATTTCCAAATATTCCACAAAAGAGTTCAACAATATTTCCAATAAGTTCTAGAATAAGAATTACTAACATTTCAATACAACTTTCCTTCAAAACTTGTTACAACATTTTCCACTTAATGTGGGATCATTTTACAATAATGGAAGCTAAAATACAAGGCAATAATACATTTTTCCTCCACTCAAGGTGGGTAAAATACATAGTGGTTTCACATAGTCATCAACAAGGTTCCAATGCTCCAAATATCAACAAGGTGGCTCCTCCATAGTTGCTTGATTCACAACAAAATAAGGGGAGAGGCAACGCTCTCCTCCCAACCAAGATACCCAATGGAGAAGAGAAGCCATCCTCTCCATTGGCCCCCGAGCCCCAACCACATCACAATGGGAGAGAATCCAACTCATGGCAACTACAAGCTTCCACATAACTAAACATAATATTTCACATGCATTTCATAATCCTTCAAAACAAGAGAATCAACAATCACAACAAGAGGGAAAACAATCACAACAACAAGTCACAAGGCTTACCAAGAAAGCCACAAGAGTAAGACATATGGGGAAGCCACTTATGCCTCCCAATGGGAATGGGTGCCACCTAAAAGCCTCCAATGCAAACACAATACCCCTAACAACTCTTATGCCTCCCTCAAGTACCCCTTATCCCTCCATTCACTCTTATGCCTCCCTCAACTCTTATGGCTCCCTCAAAGTAAAACAAGAAGAAAATGCAAGCATTTCTCTTACAAGGTAGGCACCCAACCCAAACTCCTTCCTCAAGAATATGATCTCTTATGCCTCCCTCAATCAAGCTCCCCATAGTCTCCTCCCACTCCCAACTTAGGCATTCTACCCATTCCCAACAAACATTTCAAATAACAATATTCAACACAACATCAATATACTCATTCATATAACAAAAAGAAGAAAACATAATACAAGTAAAGGTGAAGCTCTACCTTTCCATGGTGGAGCTTGTTCCAAGTATCAAGTCTCAAACCCTCCAAAGATCAAGCAAGCATCCACAAGCTCCAACAAAATTTCCACAAGCAACAACAAGCTCCAAAATCCACAACTCCTTCAAAATTCTCTCCTCTCCAAATTACAAGAGACTAAAAATGAAACTTTCAACCCCAAAACAAACAAGAGGGTCAAATAAATAGAGAAAAGAAAGGAGGGATGATGTGGCTCCAAGTAGGATGCCACCTCCTTTTCCCTCCACTCCACATCATTTGGTCAACATCAAATTCCAATGCATCATTAATAAGTGGTTGAAAGAGAGGCAAGCACCTTACACACTCCAACTAAGCCCACTTCCTCAAAGGACAAAATTTAATTTTGAAAGGAAGTGCAATTAATATTTTTACCCTTTTATCCCCCAAAACACCTAAAAGACCCTAAATTTGTCCTTCCAAGCCATAGGTAGGGTTGGCATGGGGTTTTAAGAGGTGTGGGACAAGTTTGACTTGTCCCACAAGCTTCCCAAATTTGGCCTCAAAGGCCAAATTCGAGTTTCCCAATCTGGGGTAGAGTGTGCTACACTCAAAAATCAAACACACATCACTCAACACAAAATCTAAAGTAAATCTAGGTTAATAAATGAACTCTCTTAGGTCACATCTTTTAATTAGTTTAGGACAATTTCAAATTAACTTAATTAACCCACTACAACCCATGGCTAACAAAGGGGTAAACTCCAATCTAAAGAATATGAATAATAACACAAGTAAAATTTCACTTACTAAGAGAAACACATACTAACATAAAACAAAAAGGGAAAAAAATTAAAACAAAGCAACACATGATCCCTAGTTCACAATTTTCCCTTTACTGGATAATTCTAACACGATAATTACTTGTTGCCATGGTGACCTTAGTGGATTCTTCTCAAATTCCATGTGGTTAGTCTCCACTCCCCAATTTTGTTGTGAATATAATATACCCGCAGAATAGAAAATACCTCCTTCGGCCTGTTGGCCGCATTAAAACATTCATGCCAAATATACAATATAATCTAAAATAAACAACACCTGATTTACTATCATCTATGCAAGTACGATATCACTTAACACTTTCTAGCACATTTCTATTCCACATTTCATTTATGTCAAAACGATCATCACATTAGTCCAATTATCAAGTTCTACTCAAAATGATTAAACATATTACATGTCATAATTAAAGATAAATAACCCTGTCAAAATTATACAAATATCGTCATCAAATGTCCACCAGTAAACCATATGCATCATATAAAGATCGAATCAATAATAGTCCAATGTCTATGATATCTACTAGCATGCTAAAACAAGAAGTCATAATAATCCATAAGTGAAGTAATCAGTCTCAAAAACAACAAAACAAAATGAGGTCGAAGGGAAGTGGGCACTACATCCCCCTCCCCTTAGACTCGACTTCCTCCTGGAAGTCACTGAAAAGGTGTGGAAACTGTCCTCGTAGCAAAGTAGCATCCTCCCAAGTAGCTGCAGTCTCATCATACCTGTCCCATTGGACCCGAACCTGATCAATCTCTCTGCCGCGAAGGCCTGTGGTCTGTGCTCTAAAATGCGACGATTTGGGCTCCACCATCACCTACCCCTGATCGTGCACCTGCAATGCGGTCCAATCTAGAACATGAGAAAGATCAGAAACATATCTCCCAAGCACGTAAATGCGAAACACATCATGGACGCGAGATAAGCTAGGTGGCAATGCTAGACGATAGGCCACGGGACCGAGGTGCTCCAAGATCTCAAAGGGACCCACAAACCTAGGAGCAAGCTTAGAACCTTTTCCGTAATGGATAGGGCTCTTATGCGTCTGACACGAAGAAACACCTTCGTGCCTACCTCAAAGTTGCGATCTGTCCTATGTTGGTCTGCATACTTCTTCTATCTATCCTGTGCCTCCTGCAATCTTTGTCCCGATCAAGGTAACTGCTGCTCCATGTCCTGTAATAATGCTGGCCCAAGAGAAACCCTGTCCTCAATCCTGTCCCAACTAAGAGGTGTCCTGCACTCCTACCATATAATGCCTTAAAAGGAGCCATGCCTATAGAACTCTGGAAACTATTATTGTAGGCAAACTCCACCAAATACGTATACTACTCCCATCTTGACTGATGATCCATCACGTACATCCTGAGCATATCCTCCAAAATCTTATTCACCCTCTCTGTCTGTCCATCTGTCTTAGGGTGATAAGTTGTGCTGAAGTTAATCCTCGTCCCGAGGGCATACGCATGGTGGTCCGAGAAATGGGAAGTGTACAAAGGGTAGCGGTCAAATGATCTTCCACGGAATCCCATGTAATCTGACAATCTCATCAAGGTATACTTGTGCCACATCACTTGCTTTATACATGGTCTTTACGGAGAAAATAAGCTACCTTCGTCATTTATCCACCGTGACCATGATGGCATCGTGATGGTATCTCAACGTAGGTAATCCAACGATGAAGTCCATGGAAATGGTGTCCCACTTCCACTCCAGCATGGCGTGAGGATGAGAAGGCCACCGGATGCTTACGATGCTCGGCCTTCACCCTCTGGCACTCTAAACAGCGTGACACAAATGAAGCCATGTCTCTCCGAAGTCCTCTCCAAAAATACAACTGTCTCAAGGTGGCGTGCATCTTCTTCACTCCGGATGGGTTGAATAAGGTGCATGATGAGCCTCTGTCAAAATTTCATGTCTCAAGCCTCCATCTCTAGGAACATATATCCGACCTCTGTGTCTAAGAAGACCATCTGCCTCTAATGAAAATCCATCAAATCTCCCCTCAAGGGGTCTCGAGACTCAATCTCTGCTCTTATCTGCAAGGTGTAGAAACTATCGTGAGGAAGGCTGCTGCAAGATCCTACTCCGCAAATCACTGCGCCCACCGAGGTGGCCATAGCCACATGTCTCCATCTACTCAAGGCATCTGCAACCACATTCTCCTTCCCCTTCACATGCTCTATCTCCATGTCATACTCACAAAGTAACTCCATCCAACGCCACTGACGAGTGTTGAGATTGGGCTGCGTGAAGAGGTGGCGAAGACTCAAGTGATCAGTCTTGAGTGTAAATCTCCGGCCAAGAAGAAAATGTCTCCACCGCACTAAGGCATGCACAACTGCTGCAAGCTCAAGGTCATGAGTCGGATAATTGAGCTCATAATCTTTGAGTTTGCGAGACTCAAAGGCAACGACTCTACCCTCCCGCATTAACACACCTCCAAGTCCTGCCAAGAGAAGCATCTCAGTGCAAACATAGAACTCACCACGAGGATCCGGCCTTCGCAAGAATAGTGTTGGCTAGATTTTCTGCATAGCATCAAACCTAGGCAGTCATGAGATAAATCTCCCTCATTTAACCGGTGAGGCTCCCATGTCAGATTTGTCAATATGAATGTGTTTTTATCTATCAGGGGTTTTACTTTAACAACTTAGTTCATGAACCATAACTAAGAAGTTCTGCAGCAAGTAAGCAGCTGTTTAAGAAAGGAAAATTATAGAAGAAGGAAGTAAAGGAATTACAGAGAAGAAGTAAGGAAGATGTGCATCCCAATTAGTAGATATCAGAGCTAATTGCATGCACATAGAAGAAACTTAATAGATTTGAACACACAAATTCTAAAGCAAAGGTAGTTCTAGATCTAGATCTAAAATAACACAAAGTTTACTTTAAAGATCTAAGATTTAAAAGCAAGAAACACAGTACGCCATGACACAAAGTTCTCCTAAAACTCCGCTTTTCTTTGTATTCCTCTGCAACAAGTGGCTCTCAAGGGTTCAAGCACAAATTCTAGAACACAAGATTTCTTCTCATAAATTCTCGATCGATGATTAACTCCAGAGGTTCTTCTCCTACTTATAGAATGTAGGAGGAAAGTACAAATAGAAGACTCAAACTAAACTAAAGTATGAACAACAAGTAAAGATGACATTTGGCAATCATCCTCAACTAACTTCTTCTTAAGTGACACATGTATCACTTAACTAATAGAAAGGTTCCACATGACTTCAAGTAATGGTTGCAAAACCAATAACTTAGAATTTTACAATTTCATCCTAGGAACATAGAAAGTAGAAGAAAAAAGAAATAGAAGAAGTCATGCCACTGTAACATCTACATCTTCTTCTTGTTCGATATCGATATACTTGCGAACATATAGTTCAAAGATCTTTCCATCTGTTTTAGCTACTGCTTCCTTTTCTGTCCTGAATTGCAGCAATCCTTCATTCAACACTTTGCTGCATGCTTCCACTTCTTCCAAACTTGGCCCAAATCTCGCAATGTCTGCCTGCAGTGTCACCAGCCTACTGATAGAGTTCATCGTGAAAGGCTTGGTGGCTTTGTCAATCCTCTTTTGCACCATCAGAAGAGAACCCTCCAGGGAATCATGCACCTCGTTAGAAACAATCCGCACGTATGAAGTAATACCTCCATCCACTCTTTCCTCAGTGAAAGAAATAATACTGTCCGGCAAATCTGATGTTCTACTCTCAAGCGCCTGCATCCTCTTCAGCAAAACTCTGCAGATCTCCAAATGGAAAGATACTACAAACTCTAATTGCTTCCCTTCTCGATCGATCCATCCGGCACAATTTGTTCTGCAACCAATACATCTCCGGCAGCTTGTTGATCTCGGCCAAAATACTCAGGTTACTCTCTGCAACTGTATTTATTCCTTCTATGCTTTCTATCAGTTGCTTTAGTTGATTTTCTGCATCGTTCATAACCTTTAGGCGTGGTCGCACTTCCCAAGTTGCACGTAAGCCTCTGACGAATAATCGATCCTTCCATTCATCAATAGCCTTTACTTGATTGCTTGCATCTTCCATTTCCGCATAAGATGATCACTCACCTGCGCTTGAAATGGGCTGAACGGAAGGTTTAGCAACCTTGGCTATGATCTCACATAATTGAGATATTTGCTTCGTAGCTCTTCTTTCTCCGCCTTTTCACTGCCAAGCCTAAGGAACAAAGCATCCAAAGCAACGCCTCTGCGTGTCCTCGCTTCAATCCTTCGGTGGTAGCTTGACCAAGTGGTATTTTGTTCACCGTCACATCTTCTCGTGAGTTCCTCTTCTACCTTTCCTTCCATGGGATTGATATCTCAGCAAACTTCTCTCCCGAATCCTCGATGATCAACCTAGAAGTTGCTTTAGCAACTTTAGGCCTTCTGTCTCTTCTGCTCAGATCCTGAAGTAGCTGCAAGTCATGTTCCTCTAAGTTCATCTCTACTCTTGCTTCCAGAACCAACTACAAAGCTAACCATTCCGAGAAATTACTTCTCGGAGAGTGAGAAGTTGCTGAGTGCACTACCATTTCCCGCTCTGCATCCTCTCCATCAGAAAGTGCCACAGTATCATGGCTGCCATCCTCTGAAACATCCAAGGACAAAGCTCTTTCGAACTCCGTCATCTGCAGCTTCAACATCTCCTCTGAACGGGTGCTAAAAAGGTGGCTGCGGAGAGAAGATGAACGTTGCTGGTTTTAATGAAGGCATGGAAGCATCCTGCTGCTGTGGTGCGATAGTTGGTGATCCACTAGGTACTGGAGAAGTCGGAGTCAAAGCTATGGTCGTAGAAGTGGTCTTCTCTTTCTCTTGAGATCCTCTGCGTACTTTCAACTTCTCGGACCTTCTGCTGCTCTCTCCTTCATGCTTTCGCTTGAGGGAATCTCCTGTGCCGAAGTTGCCTGTGATTTGGTTCATCAATACTTCATCAAGGCAGTATCCCTTCGTTAGCAGCCAGCTCGAAGTACTCACCAACACAGCTCCGGATCTTTCTTCTATTGTGCTGCAGCCGCCATTGCTATCCTGTAGTAGAGCTTTATCTCCTCCCATTTGATGGTAAGTGTCAAGTACCACGTTCCCATCATCTTTAAGATCCGCAGGTATCCGCGCTAGTCCAAAGTCAAATACTTGCTTTGCCGACAGCCTGCTGAAATCTTTCTTTCTGACCTCGTACTCACTTCTGCACTTCATCCAGAAATCTTCTAACGAAGGCACATGTGCGTACTCCTGGGAGATTGTCTTCCTGGCTATTCCAAATGGATCGAAATTAAGCCGTGCAGGGAAGAACTCTTGCTCATACTCGGACAACATCTGTGCTTCCATTCCTCGAGCTCTGTGAATGCTGATGCAACTGTAATATCCCACAGTGAGTGGGAAGAAGCCCGTAGACTTGTGCCGCTTCGACTGAAGGTCGTGTAACTCCACAAGTTGCTGCTTTCAGCTCCATGGCAATCAATCACACCGGTACCTTGGCATCTTTGTTGGTTCACCTGAAAAGCTCGTAACTCGATGTATGTGAAATCTGCAAACCGGATGAATACACCGCCAATCTTGGACACTTGCTTCCCATGCTTCCTTGCTTACCCTATGAGTCTTCAAGTCTTTGTCTAACCTGTAGATGAAATCGTAGAAGAAACCATCGTTGATCACTTTGAAGTCCTTCTCGCATGCGAGGTGCGGTAAGAGATGCGGGTAGCACTTTCGAAAATGGGATCCTTGGAAAGAATACCACATCTATCCAGCTTGGAAAAGACACCCCGTGAAGGCTGCAAAGCATATACCAAGTATGAAGTCATCTTGAAGTCAAGGTACGCTTTACGTTCGGGAGCTTGCTCACCAATGTTGCTGCTAATAATTTCTCGACCAACCGATTATAGAAACAACCTTATTGATTTCAATGGTCCTTGATGAAAGCATACATCCATGTCCGGAAGTGTAGGCATTCGCTTCACCATTTAACCTGCATAGCAATTTGACAATATCATCCGCCTCCCGCACCAAATTGGATCGTGGAAGAGTTCTCAGGAACTTGGAAGGGGATCTAGGCTTCTTCATGAACTGGCTATTCATGATGCTCACACAGTCACTCTATGCTTTTCCCCCTACCTATCGGCATCATCTGAATGCTAATAGAAGTCACCACCTTTCGTACTGGAATCTTCAAACAATAATCGAAGAATTCTGCATCCAAACGAATTATTGTCTTTCCCGCAACATCACGCACTGATCTGGATGAAGGATGATAAGATCTAGCACACTCCATCACAAACTCTGGCAATTGGGCTGTACATGGGAAAGCTGCAGCTCGAATAATTCCACTACTTTTGACCGCACGCATGAGTGAAGTCTTTCCAGCTCTTCTGTCAATCAAATCAGAAAGAGGTTCTGGGCCTAGATCCGTGTCTCCTATGTCTGAAAGTTTAGAAGCAATGCATGAATCCATCGTGCTCTCTTTTTCATCTCCTTTTGCCATGGCTTTATCAATCTTTGTCTGAATAATTCTTTTTCTTCTAATTTGGCGGATTTCTTCAATACTGGTGCAGATCTGGACAATTCTTCAGATTCGAAGGATATTTGCAATGTATTGGACATTGATAAATATTCCTTTTCTTTTATAAAGCACTGTAATGAGTTCCTGCAATTTATTCGACAAAAATGGCCACCGGAGCATGAATAGTGAATTTAAATTATAAAAATCTGCACTTTTCAAGCCTACTCTGCCCCAAAATTGGTGTTTAATTTGCACATAAAGAGAGCATGAATCCTTTCAATCAACACTGGGCTCCTGTTACACTGTGAAAACAACTATGCTTTGACGAAGATCAACCTTCTCAAAGCATGCACCAAATCTGGAAGCTTTTAGCCTTTGTTAGCACTTTGTCTGCTGCAAAATCCTTCCTCTAATGGGGACACACTTTTTCTCCTAGTTGCAATTCTTTACCCGTGTGTTGAATAATTCATCCATATGGCTGCCCATGCTTATATAACCTTCACAATTCTATAATTAATAATTGCCCTACATTAAAGGCAATTAATTAATTAAAAATCATGCTTTTCTCTTTTAAAAATTGCATGTTTAAGGACAGCCATCCAATAAATTAAATTAATCCAATTTAATCCTTCACACAGCACTTAACTTTAGCCTCACAGTGTGCTTTGACCATAGCCACTGAAAATAGAAATTAATTTAATGATTTAATGCATTTAAAATCATTAAATAACTCCTAAATGGGGCGCACTTTTTCCAAGGAGAGGGGCAGCCACTAAATAAATTAAATTTAATTAATTTAATTCCTTTCTTTTATTCTTCCTTTGACTTTTTGACCTCCTCAAGCTTGGGCGCACTTTTTCCAAGGAGAAAGATTATTAAAAATAATCAATTTAATCACTTTAATCCATCACCAAAGGGGGCGCACTTTTTTGCACATGTAATTCTATTTTTAAGAATTTTTTCATAATGGGATTCTTTACCCTGCCAGGCAGGCACCAAAATCCCATGATCCACTTAAGTGATTTGACTTTTGCAATGGGATTCTTTACCTGCAAGCGCGAGCACTAAAATCCCATGATTTCACTTAAGTCACTTTCCTTTTATTATATCATGGGAATTTTTACCCTACAAGGCGTGCGATAAATTCCCACCGCTGCAACCTCTATTTTTCCCACTTTGCAAACTTAAGTGACTTTTATAACACGGAAAAGTACCTGCCAGCGAGCATATAATTCCCATCCCGCTCGCGGCTTATATTTTTCCCATCGCAGCTTAAATCCTTTGTTTTCCAAAAAGCACCCATCCCCGTAGGGGCTTTTCAACAGACTGCGACTTCGCTTTTTCCAGCTGATCCGCACCTCCGATGATGACTTCCTCCGGAAAAATGTGCGTGTATGTTTTCCAGTACTCCAGGCCAAAAATCGGGCTTACCGCCAAGGAGTTGTTCTGAGAAATTTTACGTAAAATGTAACGGGACACCACAAAAACACGAAAAATTGCCAAAAGTTACAAATAAAGCCCAAAACTTAAAATAAGTTAGAATCCTTCTCGGTATATAGGAATAATAACATATTCGCTATAACAGAGTTGAAACGGAGCGCAAATAGCCTCATACGGGCTCAAAATAATTAAATACAAATTTCCCGCAGAAAATCCCGGCGAGTAATAAAACAATTTTGGGCATCCGGGTATTTGGCGAAAAGGACTAATATGGCTCTTTGGGATTATCTTGACGCAATACAAGAACTTTCAGCAATAAAAACAACAAATGACCCACTATTTTAAAAGTACGAAATTTTTCGAATTGGGTATCACAGATTTCGGGGTGAAATGAGGTGACACCAAATAGGTGCTCTCGTGAGGCATTCCTTCAATGTACTGAAAGCCTACTCACATCTATCTGACCATACAAACTTCTTCCCTTTCCGCTGAAGAGAAGTGATAGGGTGCGTAATCTGCGAAAAATCTGAACAAACCTCCTATAATACCCTGCTAGACCCATGAAACTGCGCACCTTGGTCACACTAGTGGGTGCTGGCCAATCCATGATGGCTCAAATCTTGGAAGGATCGATTGCGATACCTTCCCCAGAAATGATGTGGCCCAAATACTGCACCTCAGGCTGAAAGAACGCACACTTCTCCAAGTTCCCGTAAAGGTGCTACTCGCGAAGACACTGAAGAACCTGGCGAAGGTTCTCCTCATGCTCCTCACGTGTGCGTGAGTAAATCAGAATGTCATCAAGGAAGATGAGCACGGTTTTATCAAGGAAGGTCCTAATATCCCATTCATCAAACTCATAAACACTCATGGGGCATTCACAAACCGAAAGGTACCACTACGAACTCGTAGTGGCCATATCTCGTCTGTAATGTTGTCTTGTGGATATCCGTCTCCACAATTCTAAGCCGGTGGTACCACTCGACTTAAGGTCTATCTTAGAGAAAATCTGTGTAGCCCCTTCATCCGATCAAATAAATCATCAATGCGTGGAAGGGGTAACGATTTTTATCGTTACTTTATTCAAATGACGGTAGTCAATACACAAAGAAGAGATCCATCCTTCTTCTTCACGAAGATCACCGTGCACCCCAAGGGATACACTAGGATGGATTAGGCCTTTCTCGAGAAGGTCCTCAAGCTACAACTTGAGCTCACATAACTCGGGAGTAGTCATCCGATAAGGTGCTCGTGAGATAGGCTCTCACTTAGGAACTAGATCTATATGGAAGTCGATCTCACGTGGGGAGGTAATCCCGGTAGCTCCCCTAGGAACACATCGGAAAACTCTGACAAGATGGGATGATCATCGAGGGAAGGTCCTCTCGACTCATCCTCGATAATCACTGACCGTAATAGCAAACATCCGACAACCCCGCTGCTATTGCAAGACATGCTTAAGCCGCATAGCAGAGATGGTGCGAATGGATATGGCCCTCCTAACTCCCGATATCACCGACTTACTCCAAGATCATCTATGCAAGAAATAGTCCGATGGTAACAATCCACTCTAGCTCGTGAGCGGACAACCAATCCATGCCTAAAATGATGCCATAGGATCCTAATGGAAGGATCCGAAGATCGAAGTAGTGGTGAAGGGTCCCAAATCCACTACACACTCCTTGATTAAGGAGTCTACGTAAATTTTGGCTCCGTGAAGCCATCTCAATGTCCCAACCACGCCCACCTAACCGCCACTAGCCTACAATTCTCTACTAAGGATGGTGCAATAAAAGAATCAAGAACCAGAATCAAATAATATAAGGGTGGAAATACCACCAATACTACTGTCGTCTCAATCACAGTACTGCGATGCTCGGTCTGGCGGTTCTCGACCGCTGCGTAGATCCGATGACTCCATGCCATATCTCCAATAGTAGGCTCTGAGCTCTGCGTCTTACCCTTGTTAGGGTTCTGTGGGCAATCTCTCTAATGATGTCCAACAACACCACAACCATAACAACTGCTGGTCCCCTCCAGTGGGAAGCAGCTCCAGCTAGTACTCTAGATGACTGAGATACAGATCCTGACGATCCGGTATGGATCGCTTGAGGTCTCTGCTGATGAGCTCCTACCGATTGAGCTCTCGGTGCACCTTGTGTCCTGATGGGACCCCTAGGAGGAGGCCCCATACTCCGTCCTCTCTGCGCATCAAATCTCTGAGGAGGTCTGTAAGGTGGGCGGGTGCTGCTACTTTCTTTGTGGTGGCCTGAATGAAGCTTGTCCTGAACTCTATCCACCCCGTGGAGGAGGAACTAACCCCTTCGACCTACTATCCTGCATCTGCTGATACGGCTCCGAAACTTGTCTCTAGCCTCGCTTCTTCGTCTTTCCACTGTGTCTCCTCTGCAATATAGGCCTTCTCCACGGCCTCTC
This sequence comes from Taxus wallichiana var. yunnanensis, assembly GCA_018340775.1. Taxonomy (NCBI): domain Eukaryota; kingdom Viridiplantae; phylum Streptophyta; class Pinopsida; order Cupressales; family Taxaceae; genus Taxus; species Taxus wallichiana. The sequence goes on along the minus strand of CM031241.1, from coordinate 654,943,188 downwards.
GCAATGTCTCGTGGGCAATGTGTATGTGCACTTTGTACCACCTAAATCCAAGTTTAAGCCCCTGATGAACCTGAATCACCTGCTCATCTTGCATATAGTCGATGTAATGGAGTAGGTCCAAAATCGACTCTCATACTCAGCTCTTTTATCAATGCCTGACGGAGATCATGAAACTCGCCTACATGCGCTGTGTATAAATCTCTCCCCGGTAAATACCTACTCCGAAACACTCCTCAAACAGCTTCCTGTGTAATCGTCTCCGAGTCAACATGGAGCTTCGCTCTTCGGTCCTCCACTGACTCCTACTCCATCCTTCGAAGATGGATTGCAACACGAGCTTTCGTGTTGTTAGTACAAGGGCGAGCTTGAAGCATCCTGCTCAAGCTCACCAACCGAGCCTCTGCCGAAAACCACCTCGTATCACCCGAATAGTGAGATGGTCGCAGCTTCGGGATCTCCCGATATGGTCTCAAGGCCTGACATATAATGAATCCCGAGTCTCTCTGTATGCTCCTCCCTCTGCCTGGGGCTCGAGACTGTCCCTATGTCCCGAGATCCTATCCCCATGTCCTCTCTGTGGTGACTCTACCCTAGCCGACTCCGCACGGAAGTTCTCGCCTGTGCTCCTCGGCCGTGTCGAGGGGATGCCTGGGCATCTACTGATGGCTCCAAACTATGTCTAGCAAGTCGTCCTCCCAAGGGATCTCTGCGTATAGCGGCATTGACATCCTGGAGTGTTTGCAAGATCTAAGGTAGGATGGATGCTACGGCCTGCTCTGGCGGTGGTATGTCTAGGTCAATATGAAGAGACCCCTCGCCCAATTTGTGCCTCCTGTACAGATCAAGGCGAGAGTTAGTTCATCATTCTAGGTCTTGTGCCAGTTTTCTAAATTTATTGTTTACTATAATTATCAACATTGTGGTTTTATATTTTAAAAGGATCTCGCTCATCTGTACTATGTTAAATGTTCCTGTTTTGTGTTCTCTGTGTGTGCCCAAGGGTCCAAGCTTTGAACCCTTGGCTCTGATATCAAAATGTAACGACACGAAAACAACTACGCTCACGACGACGACGAGAACTTGCTTCCACGAACATGAAACCCAAAACAATACGACTAAAAAAATTTTTTTATAATGTATTTGAGCGTATGATTAGAAATCACTCCTCTTATACAAACTAAGTGTACTAAGCGTTAGTAATAAGGAATAGAAGAATCTTAATTTATACTTAATCATATAGGTGTATGAAGTTCAGCTAAAATACCTATTTCATTGTTAATTATGAAGTTCAAATCCATCTTTCATACTAGGTTACAAGTACTAAGAATGTGAAAATGTTTATAATACTGTAATCCTTCAAATTTACTTTCTTTAATTCCAGATAAGATGACACGTAAAGGCATATACTAGAAGTTACTTATGTTTCACAGTTCAACAGAACGAATAATTTTAGAGGGACCATTGCTATGAACTTTACAAAGGCGTCTTTATTTTTAAAATATATATTAGTGAAAGAAGGAACAAATAAAAATCATTTCTTTGTATATATATATTTTTTAAAAGAATTAAAGCACATTATATATAAAAAAAAAGAAGAAGAAAGGATTATCGATAACAAGATTTAGAATAGCGTGAGTCAAAACTATAAAGAGAGGAGTAGCTGCTTTAGAAAATTATTATTACGCTTTAAAGGATCGAGATAAAGATGACAATAGTTTTATTAGAGAAAAAAAAACATTCAAATCTATGCTTGAATTTATGGTGGTGGGTGGATGGCTACTGTCATAGCATTAAAACTCTATCCTCCCCCTTGCGTGCTGCAAACACCATACTTGAGCCGCGCCTTCCCCATTATTTCTTCCTTGGATTTGCAAATCTTTTCCTTTTACCTTTGAGGTCGGCCACCAGCATGGGGATCGTCCCGAGCCACGTGAAAGGAAGTCGTGGTGATTAAAGATGTAGCTACAGCTAATATGGTAGGTGTATTACCTCCTTTCATTCATCCCGAGGCCATGTGAGGAATCTGGTGGAGTATAGATGAAGCTACGGCGTAAACAAACCGGCGCTTCTCCCAATCTACTTACCATGGGCCCAAGAACCATCATGGAGGTCAGAGATGGAGCCACGGGCGAGGAGAGAGACGTGCGAGACTAAGCTTTTGGCCCGGCCGCGTGGACAAGTGGGTGGTTGTTTAAGGAGGAGCTACAGCGTGAAAAATAGGCGGGTTACCTCCATTTTCGGTGGGTGTTGCAAGGTGAGCTCTGGCCGGAATCCATGGCCGTGTGAGAGCGATAGCCCTCGGGCATTTCCAATGAGCAGGATGTCCAACTAAGTTGTTATCTCTGCTTCAAAGATCGATCGCACCTTCAAACTCGGGTTCGCCTTCGGGATATTTTTATCAAATAGATTGAGGGACAGAGAGGCGTATACAACAGCGGTCTATCCAACTATGTTGTTATCTCTGCTTTCGCATCTAATGCATCCACAACACGGGATTACCTTCAAGGCGCACATAAATATCAAAATCGATTAAGGGACAGTGAGAATGTTACCCGGGGACCCGATGAAATTTATTACATTGATTCTCTCTCGACACCTTACCGATATTGTATACAAAACATGGAAAGCAAAAATATCTCATAGAGGTGGGTCTCATTCTTGATCGAATGTTAAAAATAACAGATTTGCTTCACCTTTTAGAAACCAAAAAGAAACAGTTCATACATGGATTTATTTATAAATTTCATTGTTATTATTTATTGACTATGGCTTATGATAGTATACTCTATTAATATCAAGGAATGTTAATAGTATGTTATTTTTAGTGAAATCCTATAATAAGTAAATCATAGTTTTCATATTACTTAAACATGGATAATATTTAAAATATTAGATTCCTTATTAATGAAATGTGGTAATGGACTTATTAAGCTTAGAACTTTGCATTAGAATTTCCTTCTACACAATTCAATAAACATAGCATGGGTTTTCAAAAGATTTGGTTTCATTTCCCCTTTACAATTTGCAATGGATTTACAAGAAATTCTTAAAGGAAGAAGAACATGATAGAGTTAGGGTATAATTTACTTTATTGGCATATCGGGACCTAGTTAAAACTTAATTCCTTCCATCTACAATGCAACAAGAGGTAAAGCACTAATATTCTCACTTTTCAATACATCTTTTTTTAAGCAACAAAACGGATTCTAATATATATATTTTTGTGTAAATTTCCAAATATTCCACAAAAGAGTTCAACAATATTTCCAATAAGTTCTAGAATAAGAATTACTAACATTTCAATACAACTTTCCTTCAAAACTTGTTACAACATTTTCCACTTAATGTGGGATCATTTCAATAATGGAAGCTAAAATACAAGGCAATAATACATTTTTCCTCCACTCAAGGTGGGTAAAATACATGGTGGTTTCACATAGTCATCAACAAGGTTCCAATGCTCCAAATATCAACAAGGTGGCTCCTCCATAGTTGCTTGATTCACAAAAAATAAGGGAGAGGCAACGCTCTCCTCCCAACCAAGATACCCAATGGAGAAGAGAAGCCATCCTCTCCATTGGCCCCAGAGCCCCAACCACATCACAATGGGAGAGAATCCAACTCATGGCAACTACAAGCTTCCACATAACTAAACATAATATTTCACATGCATTTCATAATCCTTCAAAACAAGAAGATCAACAATCACAACAAGAGGGAAAACAATCACAACAACAAGTCACAAGGCTTACCAAGAAAGCCACAAGAGTAAGACATATGGGAGGCCACTATGCCTCCCAATGGTAATGGGTGCCACTTAAAAGCCTCCAATGCAAAACACAATACCCCTAACAACTCTTATTCCTCCCTTAAGTACCCCTTATCCCTCCATTCACTCTTATGCCTCCCTCAACTCTTATGGCTCCCTCAAAGTAAAACAAGAAGAAAATGCAAGCATTTCTCTTACTAGGTAGGCACCCAACCCAAACTCCTCCTCAAGAATATGATCTCTTATGCCTCCCTCAATCAAGCTCCCCATAGTCTCCTCCCACTCCCAACTTAGGCATTCTACCCATTCCCAACAAACATTTCAAATAACAATATTCAACACAACATCAATATACTCATTCATATAACAAAAAGAAGAAAACATAATACAAGTAAAGGTGAAGCTCCTACCTTTCCATGGTGGAGCTTGTTCCAAGTATCAAGTCTCAAACCCCTCCAAAGATCAAGCAAGCATCCACAAGCTCCAACAAAATTTCCACAAGCAACAACAAGCTCCAAAAATCCACAACTCCTTCAAAAATTCTCTCCTCTCCAAATTACAAGAGACTAAAAAAAATGAAACTTCCAACCCCCAAAACAAACAAGAGGGTCAAATAAATAGAGAAAAGAAAGGGAGGGATGATGTGGCTCCAAGTAGGATGCCACCTCCTTTTCCCTCCACTCCACATCATTTGGTCAACATCAAATTCCAATGCATCATTAATAAGTGGTTGAAAGAGAGGCAAGCACCTTACACACTCCAACTAAGCCCACTTCCTCAAAGGACAAAATTTAATTTTGAAAGGAAGTGCAATTAATATTTTTACCCTTTTATCCCCCCAAAACACCTAAAAGACCCTAAATTTGGCCTTCCAACCCATAGGTAGGGTTGGCATGGGGTTTTAAGAGGTGTGGGACAAGTTTGACTTGTCCCACAAGCTTCCAAATTTGGCCTCAAAGGCCAAATTCGAGTTTCCCAAGTGGGGTAGAGTGTGCTACACTCAAAACTCAAACACACATCACTCAACACAAAATCCAAAGTAAATCAAGGTTAATAAATGAACTCTCTTAGGTCACATCTTTTAATTAGTTTAGGACAATTTCAAATTAACTTAATTAACCCACTACAACCCATGGCTAACAAAGGGGTAAACTCCAATCCAAAGAATATGAATAATAACACAAGTAAAATTTCACTTACTAAGAGCAACACATACTAACATAAAACAAAAAGGGAAAAATTAAAACAAAGCAACACATGATCCCTAGGTCACAATTTTCCCTTTACCAGATAATTCTAACACACACACAATTACTTGTTGCCATGGTGACCTTAGCTAGATTCTTCTCAAATTCCGATGTGGTTAGTCTCCACTCCCCAATTTTGTTGTGAATATAATATACCTGCAGAACAAAATATACCTCCTTCAGCCTGTTGGCCGCATTAAAACATTCATGCCAAATATACAATATAATCTAAAATAAACAACACCTGATTTACTATCATCTATGCAAGTACGATATCACTTAACACTTTCTAGCACATTTCTATTCCACATTTCATTTATGTCAAAACGATCATCACATTAGTCCAATTATCAAGTTCTACTCACAATGATTAAACATATTACATGTCATAATTAAAGATAAATAACCCTGTCAAAATTATACAAATATCGTCATCGAATGTCCACCAGTAAACCATATGCATCATATAAATATTGAATCAATAACAGTCCAATGTCTATGATATCTACTAGCATGCTAAAACAAGAAGTCATAATAATCCATAAGTGAAGTAATCAGTCTCGAAAACAACAAAACAAAATGAGGTCGAAGGGAAGTGGGCACTACAACGTGTCCATGGTCGCCAAAGTGCACCACCCACATGAAAAAAATGTCTAAGTTTGAGCAAGGAAGTGAAAACCTCCACATGTCTCCCAAAGGTGCAACTTCAAGGTCAAACCAAAAGGTGAATTTTCAAATGAGTTCCAGCCCTCCAAGTGGACAAGTTTTGAGTTGAAACAATCCTTAGAGTTTTAAAGTTCCCCATCGAGCTGCATCCAACTAGAAAGGGCTACGTTTCCACAGATGGTGAGATATAAATTTGATGGGGAAAATACACCTATCAAACCGTAAAATGCAAGGAAATCACCATTTGCACTCAAGAAATGAATCTTTCTTTCAAGATAGAGAATTTGGAAATGATATAAGGCCCAAATATGATCTTGTTGGTACCCAAATTGATTCTCCTTCAGAGTCTGAGTAGCATCACAAGTTTAGCAGGAAGCTTAGAGAAAGATAGATCATAATTAGTCATTTTATAGTTGGGGATGGGATCTAACTGGCCCTTTATCACTCAGATGTGGAGAAATGGATAGCACCCTCAAGAGGATTTGATCTATCCTCACTACTTTATGGTTGTGCCTTTCAACCAAGGTGAGAGAACCCTTTTATAGCCTACTATTTTTGGAGGAGATGGAGATGTCCTTCTTTGTAAAATTATTATGAAGACCTTGAAGAAAATATGATCAATGCAACAAAACCTAACTCTCACAAGTTGTCACTCTAGATAATGGAGATATTTTCTAAGCAAGGTTCAAGCCACTAAAGACAATGAAAACCTGATTGTTTCTGCATGTTTTGGTAGTAAAATTTTTGCATTTGTATACACACATGACAAACGGGGTAGTATGGGTATGATTAAACATTTTTCAATGAATTTGGTGGGAGGTGAAGAAGGATTTAAAGTTGATCATACTAGACCTTTGGAGAGAATTTACAATAATGAGCAACTTTACAACAGAAAACTTCATAATAGTCAAGATGTTCCTTCAACTAGAAGGTGTGCTTCAATGGAGGCCCAAATCAGCATGTTTTCACATAATATTGAAGACCTAACACGAAGGCTCAAATTAGAGGACCCAATTAAACACTATAGTTTCTGATTAACCACACCTAAGGTACACCCAAAGACTTACAGACAATCTTTATCAACAAATGAAAAGTAAATTGATTTTAAATCTATTTATCTCATCTAAGATGAAGGATCTTCTTGAAATGAAATTGCAGATACCATTAAACTATCATAGGGATGAGATCCTATGTGATTTCATAAAAATTTCAGTATAAGATTGCAATAGGAACGAATAAAACTATTTGTAGACATTCTGAAACAAATCAGACACTAATTGCTCAGATTCAACACATAATAACTCAAATTTGATTAAACTTATCAGCAGGGGAAAGTTTCTAGAACAGTCTCAGAGCTTTTCAATGGTCTGTACACTCACAACCACCTTGACACGATCGAGTTTAACACAAAAGAGATATACAGTTTCTCAAACAGTCCCTCAAAAAGATGGCCTCTGTCGAAGCTTTTCTCTTAGGAATCAGTTTCTAACTCCCGACACTATAACATTCCAACCTCTAACCTCCAACCCTTTTCACGGAAAAATCATGCCTATTTATAACATTTTACAACAGAGCCTTTTCCCCCTAAAACCAAAGACATTGAGTGTACCAAAGGCTCTCCATAATCTCTATCATGATTCCCAAATTAGATCTATAAAAAGTTGTCAAGTACTCATGGGACGTCTCTTGAACATCTCTCACATTCAATTCCCTCTCCTAGTAGATCACTCTTCCTTTTATTAGTGAAAATATACAACACCCTAAATGACCTTTAGATCTTGCATTCACTGGGTCATTTAGTGTGATTATACAACATTGAGTTTTCTCTTAATGGTGTGGGACCTTGCAGAGGTGAGAAAACTCTCCAGAAAAGCCGGGTTCTTACTCCTCTGTTTAGGTGTATGCATGAATTTTGCGAGGTTCAATGCTAAATCATACTCTAGATTCCAAGGAGATAGAGTTAAAGATAAAAAAGGGGGAAACAAAACTAAGCTAAAACGGTGATACACCAAAGGAGTGATGAACTTTTTCTTGCAAATAAACACATATCATAAGAATGTAATACATAACATGCACATGATTGCTAAGATATGATGAAGGATCGAAGAAAATAATAACACATGAAAGGATTGAAAAATCATTCACAAAGCATGCATTATCATTCCCAGTTTTTAATACGATGCATTACAATGGAAAGGAGGAAAAAATATGTGTTGCAGCCTGTATGAGAGGTCTGAAACTCCTTCAAATATGCCTATTAACGAGAAAAGTGGATCTTGCAAGAGAAAAATGTCCAACAAAACAAAGGATCGAATCCTTTCCATTTATAGCTGAAACAAAGAAAGAGAAAATAGAGGAGGAAGAAAATCATATCTCTAGGCTCAACCACCCACCATTAATCCTTTCAAATCACCCTGCAAACCCATCAAATCGAGCTTTATTTCTGCCTTACATGCTTGGAGAAACAAAAATAGTAAATAGAATAAAACATTGTCTTTGAAGCAATTTGATCTCACATTTATGGTGTGAGAAGACATTTTAGGGTTTTCCCCCATCAAATCAAGTTGATTCTCCATCCTTGGCATGTGGAAGAAGGTAACCATGGCGGATCGAGTAGAAAATGACCTGTTCTAAGCAATCTGATACACATTGAAGGTGTGAAAGATATTTTTAACATTTTCTCCATCAAAACCTACAAAAAATGATGTTTTTATGCCTCCAATGCATAGAGGAGATCGAGATCTTTCCAACGAGTCCAATTTTTCCCAAATCTGATCTTTGGATCGAAAGATATGCCCATCTAAAGATTTAGGGCAAAATTAGGGCGTAAATTGAGGCAAATTTTGAGGCACGAATTAGGTCAAAAATGGTGGCAAAATCAGATTTGAAAATGGGTCCATGGGCCCAAATTTTACTTTTGCACTTTTGGAAAAATTTCCCAAAATCTCATGAGCAGCCCGCCACTCAGACACGTGGCGGCCTCTAGTTGGTCTGCGGGCCTCAAAATAACATTTTTGCCTCTTTTCCTTTTAAATTTTTCATTGGGAAAATTTCCCAATTTACCTCTGCGGGCCCGACCTCTCTGCTTAGACGTGGACACATGGCACCATTTCATTTGTCGATGGGACTGTTAGTAGGTTCATTTTCACGCTTTTGAGTTTTTACGTCCAAAAGCTAAAATTTTCAAACTTCCTCCCCCCCTTACTTGATGATGTATGGGCACCTTCTAAATGATCCGTGTGATGTAATTTGAAATTTTTGCCCCTTTAGGGGCTTTGCCAAAATTTTCCTTTGTACCCCTTTCAACCAAACACCAAAAAACTAGAAATCCCCTCGATGCTCCCGCTCCGCCCTGACACATGGCATCTTTTCATTAACTACAGGCCTGTTTAGGGAAAATTTCCCCTCCAAAGCCCATTGAGCCATAACACAAAAATTACAAGCAATTAGGAGGAATTTTTTACCTTTCTTGAAAGGTAAGAAAATTCTCTATTTGATGGAGCAATACCCAAAAAAATTTGAGTTCCTGAAATGTGAAAAAAATTGACTAAGGCAAAAAGGAAGCTAATTACCCCAAAATAAGAGGGAGCTTATTTTGATTAACACCTTTTACTTGACAACAACTTCTGCCCCTCATATGTCAAATTTGGTTCCTTGCATGCTCGGGAAAAGAAAATGGAAAATCGATCGAGCCCGTATAAGAAATCATATCTCATCTTAATGGTAAAATACGTCCCCGGATTTTCTCATCAAACCTAGATATCAATAGGTCTTTCACATGCTAAGGAAAGAAAATTTGGGCCGAATCCAATAGTCATATTGCATATTAATGGTGAGAGACATTCACGACCTTCCCCACCAAACAAGGCCTCTAGATTTAATGTTCCTCTTCATTTGGTGTAAGAGACTCCAAGAAATGATAAAAAAATAAGAATACGCATCCCCAAGGGCTCTGAGTGAAAATGGTAGAAAAATCAGATACAAATGCATAGTTGTCATTTATTTCTATTTTTAATTTAGACCGTCCATATGGGAGATTCATTTTAGAGCGGGCCTGAGGGTTCCCCTTTTCCTTTTACAAATTTTGAAAAAATGTCAAATTTTGGAAAAATGTAAAATTTTCACATTTTTCTCTACACCTCCACCCTCGAGAAATGAGCCTGACACGTGTCCTAAAGTGGGTCCCAAAGGAACCGTGGCCAAATTCTTCTATTTCACCTCCTTTTTGGAAAAGGGAAAAATTTCCAAATTTTCCCCGTAGCTCCGCCCTTCTACTTCTAGTCTCTGATGTGGGTCCCAACAGAACCACGCTTCCTTTTTTACTTTTAACTCCCTTCTCCACAAAAGGAAAATTTTCCAAATTTCCCCTAGAATATCCAAATTGACCAAAGGCATAATTTTCAACTATTTTCTGTCAAAGTTTTGGTGGCCATTTTGATGTTTTAATCCTTTTGGTAATAAGAGGCAAAAATACAAGTTACCTCCGATGGTCCACTTCCCCACCCCTCGACTTTTCAAACTACCACGCATCACAATGGCACATCTTGAGATGGTCCCCAAAAGTTGAGACCTTGAAAGAGTGCGGGCTCACCACATGTCCTGGCCTCGGCAAGATTTGTTTGTTCTTTAAAGCTCGATGGAATGCACCATGTTCGATCCGAGGCAATCTCCTTTGGCCTTTGAAAATTCCAAGAAAAATGCAAAGTGAGCGGAGGCCTCTAAGTGTCCTCCCAGGCGTCTTTAAAGTAAACTTCAAGGGCCGGACCTTAAACATGTATGTGAGTTTCTCCACATGTCCTGTGCCCCTTAAAACCTTTTGAAAAAGGACTAAGTATGGGAAGACCCGAGAAGCCTCCACATGTCTTCATGGCACAATTTCAAAATGGTGCCCAAAGCAGAGACCCTGAATGAGTGTGGGCTCGCCATGTGTCCATGTTCCATGTAATTGTACCATTTAATAATAAAAATTTTCTAAGTTTTTTTCTATGGAAACCTCCATGTGTCTTCTCGGCAATATCAACTTCAAGGCCAAACCAAAAAGTGAACTTTCAAATGAGCGTCATTCTTCCACGTAGACAGGTTTTCAAGTTGAGGTGATTTATAAAATTATGAAGTACCCCATCGAGCCGCATCCAACCAAAAAAATGCCACATTTCTGTTGATGCAAGGATGCAAATTTGACCAAGAGAAACACCGTCAAACCGTAAAATGCGGGAAAATGACCACATGAGCCTCGGAGATGAAATTTTCTCCAAGGACGAGATTTAGAAGCATTACAAAGCTCAAATACATTTCTCTCGAGCTACATCCATTCATTTTTCCTCAAGTATTTAGGGAAAAAATGACAAGGACAAATCTAACTATGGAAAATGGAAAGAATAGGAGAGCTCGAGTTTTTATACCCAAATATAGACCTTTTCAAATGAATAGGGGAATGAGGAAACAATTTGGTTTTATACATGATCCTTGGTCCAGGAAAGGACTAATTACAGCAACAAAATGAAGGTAGGAACCTCTTAGGAACAACACAAGGAGATAATTTATGGCAAGGGCCGTAAATTGACAAATTTTTCAATGGAAAAATGGGGCGAGACTATTTTGAGCACCAACATTGGCTCCGACTTAGGTATGGGCACTCCCTATGAGTGCCACAAGTACAAAGGTAGACCAAGTGCCAAAATATCCATTAGGTAGAGGATTCATCTTGCAGAGTAGAGAAATAGAGCCATCTCCCAAAAACGAACAGAGAAACCAACAAAAACAGGTCACCAAGGACCATAGAGAGTAAAAACAAAAAGACAAGAAATAAACAACAAACTATACACTATAAAAATATGTTCACCTTGATTCTACGGAATAAATACAAGAAATGTTTCAAATGTTTGCCATTAATAGGCAATTCGATCAATTCCCCATCCAAGTCCTTCAGGAAGAATGTATGTTCACTAATTCTAATATCAATGGAGTAAGGGCCCATCCATAGAGTGTCAAATTTTCCATGCTTTCCCTTATCCTCACGCCTTTGTTATCCCATAGTAGCACAAGATCCCCAACATTGAAAGCTCTGGGAGTGACCTTCTTGTTGAACAACTTCTTTAGCTTCTCTCTAAACTTTATATGCCTTTGGTGGGATGCCCTCCTTTCTTCATCAAGTTTAACAATCTGGTTAATGCGGGCATCATATGGACTTACTTCTTGATCTTCCAGTTGTTGCATGAACTGATATGAGGATAATTGCATATGTAGGGGCAGCAAGGCCTGAGTTCTATACACCAACTCAAATGGACTCTTTCTAGTGGCCCTTTTAACAGTAATTCGGTCAGCCCAGACAACAAATTTCAACTTCTCACCCCATTTTCTCTTGTTAAGCTCCAAGGTTCTTCTGATAATCTTTAGCAAATTTTTATTACTAGACTTAGCTTATTCATTTCCTTGGGGATTATAATTATAGGAATATGTCAAATTTATCTCATATTTTCCACACATTGCCACCAAGGGTTTATCTTTGAAGCTCATGGCATTGTCAAGCACAACTTTGAATGACACCCCAATCTATAGATGATTTGGATCAACATGAAGTCCATGACAATTTGGTGTGTTTCCCTTTTGGTGGGGATTACCTCTACCCACTTGGTGAAGTAGTCTGTGGCTACAATAATCCACTTATGGCCAGGACTTGAAGGGTCTAAAATCTCACTAATAAAATACATTCCCCATTGCTTGAATGGAGCTTCATTGATACAGGATGTAAAGAAAGGGAACCTAAAGCTTTTAGTCTTCCGCAGAAGCGTTGGAAACTCTCACATCTTCTAACCAAAAGAGTTGCATCCTTGAAAAGAGTTGGCCACCAATAACCAACACTCAAGATCTCATGTGTTGTGACCCTTCCAGAAAAATTCCCCCCACAAAAATCCTCCATGGAGATCAGAAATTATCTTGGGGGCTTCATCTTCAGTAATGCACCTTAAGAGGACTCCCTCAGGGTTCTTCCAAGCTAACCCATAATCAGTAATGACATATTTCGGGAAGACAACTTAAGGGCCCTTTTCTGGTTCTTACTCAAATACTTGGGGCAATATAAATGTCTGAGATAAAAAATCACATCCTTGTACCACTCAAGAACTCATTAGTTTCTCAAAGACATCTACCCTTCCTTCTCCTACCTCATTCACCTCAACAGGTTTGCAAGTTTCTCTCAGGCCATAATCTTAGCCAAGCCCAAAACTCTCACCAACTTCATAGTTTGGATATCCATGTCATATTCTTGCAACTTGTTCACCCACCCGCACCTTTTTCTTGAGACTTCCATCTCTGATAAGATGTCTTTCATCATGGTGTGGAGAATATAAGAAAAAATCTTAGAACTAAAAATGTAAGGCCTGAAAACCTTTGTTTCTTTTACCAAGGCAAATGCTTGTTTCTCCATAATAGTGTATTTCAGCTCAGCCCCCTATAATGCCTTACTGAAAAAGGCAATTGGCCTCTCAACCCCTTCATCGTCCTTCTACAACAGGACAGATGTAATAGTGTTCTCTAGAGAAAAAGAGAACATTTGAAAGGGCTTCTTATAATCTGGAGCTACTCAGAACAGGTGCATGCTTTAGTGCCTCTTTAATCCCATTGAAATTTGAATGGCATCCTCCTCCCACTTGATGACTGGTCATTCTTTAACATGGAGGTGATTGGAATGGTCAACTCAACAAAGTTGTAGATAAATCTTATGATGAAGTTTGTCTACCCAAAGAAGGATTGGATTCCTTTCTTGGTTCTTGGAATTGGGACCTTGTTGATGGCCTCTACCCTTTTTGGATCAATCATCACTCCTTCTTGTGACACAATGTGACCAAAAATTGTTCCTTATGCACTCCAAAATGGCACTTCTTTGGATTGAGTGAAATGTCATACTCTCTACATCTTATCAACATCTTTTCCAAGTGTAGCAAGTGATCACCTCGCTTTCTAGAGAACATAGTCACATCATCCTAGTAAACAACAATAAAATCATTGATGTAACCGGAAAAATCAACATCCATTACTCTTTAAAAATTTGCTCCAGCATTCATCAGACCAAAGGGCATCCTAACATACACATAAGTCCCCCAATGAGTGGTAAAGGTTGTTTTAGTTATTTGACTCCTTCACCACAACTTGGTTATAACCAAAGAAACCATCCAGGGTAGAAATTAGCTCAAAACTAGTCACTAGCTACAACATGTTTTCCATGTTTGGTAAAGGATAATTATACTTCATTGATGCTCTGTTTAGATTTCTGAAATCCACACACAGCTGATGTCACCATTCTTCTTTCTAACTGGTACTAGGTTTTTAACCCAAGAAGAATACCTTGTGGGTTGAATAATCCCTCCATCCCTCAACTTCTTCAGTTCCTCTTGCATCTTAAGAGATAGGAGTGGATTGATTGGCCTTTGTTTCTTCCTAAATGGTTTTGCATTGGACTCCAAGGGAATCTCATGTTGAAACAGATCCTCTCTGTATGCCTTCAGCTTCAGAATAAGTCCAAGCCATGCAATCTTGATACTTTTTCAGCAATTGGATGTAGGACTACTTCTCCTCCTTGCTTGAGATTGCTTTGCCTAACCAAATCTTCCTTGGTTTCTCCTTTGTGCCAAGGTCATGCTCCTCAATATCCCTTGAGGCTATTATGCATCTATTAATAATGTGATCAGCATTATCAAAGTTGACTCAAGAGCAACCAGCCCTCTAGGAATGGTATTAGTCTTTAGTTGGATAATGCCTTTTCCAAACAAGGTTTCTTTACCCTTTGCTATGCACACCATTGGCTCCCAATCAATATTTTGATCAAAACTCTCCTTTATTCTACAAAAATCTTCTAACTGAGCATCATCATCAAAAACCGCCAATGCTTAATGTTATCAGGTACATATGGCCTTGTTAATACCTCAACATCATATTCACAATATGGGGACACTGCACAATTATCAAACCGAGATCCCAACACAGCAAGCATGTCTCAGCAAAATCATTGAAATTCCTATCATGATGCACAATATTGAATGAATCAAACATCTCAATGAAATCCCAAACAAGCATGCTTGTATTGTTTCATTCGCTGATTTTTTGTGGCATACAGTTTTCTGACTTGCCTTACGACATTAATTTTGAATCTCCCTTAACAATGATGTCTCTAACACCATATTTCCAAGTAATCATCGACCTAAGCAACAATGCCTCATACTCAACAATGTTATTAGTAGCACTCAAATTTGAGTTTGAAGGAAAAGACAAACTTTTCCTGGCCGGAGAGATCAAAAAACACCAAAGCACCATTTCCAAACTTGGAGCAAGCTCCATCAAACAATAAAGTCCAAGGAGAGCCTACTTATTCAAGACACTTGCATTCTTCTATCTTTTGCTCTTTTCCATCAGAAATCCTACAAAGTTATCAAAGCATCAACACTTGTGTTTAATACCTCATAGGATGCATTGTTGGGATCCTCAATAAGGTGCAACATCTTCTTTTCCCCATACAATTTGACAAGGTTGAGCTCAATTGGAATGGTGGCATAGGACATATCCATTTGAACACTCCCTCCAACACTTGTAGCCATTTTCTAGATAACAACATACCCCACTTGGTGGTCAAGCAACAATAACTACATCAAACTTCAAATTCCTTCATGGATAGGCTACAAGTTGTACCACTAGACCCTTCACACATCCTACCACTAGCACCTCTCTAGAATCCATGGAAATTCACTTAACATATGTGGTTGTTACTTTGATAATCAGTTCATTCATAACTTCCAGAGGCATAGCATTACACGATGACCCTGAATCAAACATACAGTTGTGCAGCAATCTATCCTTAATGATCAGGGTGGTGAAGAATGGATCCACATTCAGCTGAGAATCTACCAAGAATGCTCCCAAATAAACCTTAGGTGGTTCATCCGGCTCTTCCGATGCCGGTGGTGCCTCTAATTATTCAATGACTAACGGAGTCTCCATAATGTTTATATTTCTACCTAGGGCATTCTTCTCCTCTGTCACCCCAAATACTTAAGATCCCTCTTCTTGTGCTCGGAATCCTAAGCAATTCAACAATTGGGCCGAGATCTTGATCTGACTCAAGACTTGGGAAATATCATAAGGGATAGACTTTGGCAAGGCAGCATTGGAAGGAAGGTTGACACACTCATTAGATGGCATAGGATTTTTGACAACTTGGGCATGAGGAGGGGTATGATTTTTGTTTGGGACAAAGGCCCTTGGCATATGCATCTTTCTTAGGAGCCTCTTTAGGAACATTTGAAAGAAATGGAGTTTTTGGATTAGCTTGAGGCCTTGTCCCTTTGACAACCCTACTTCTTGTGTTGTGTTCCTATTCTTGAGTCACAACAGCATTCATCAACAATCACCTATCCTCATCAAAGGGGATGCCTCAATCATACTTATTTATCATTAAAGCCCTTAAATATTCAAATTCATTATTGGGAAATTCAAAATCTTGTACAATATCTACTTCTAAAGTATGAGAGGGAGGAAGAATAGGAACCCGATGGATGCAATCCCGAAATCATCTAAGTCTTTTAAGAAGAAAGTATGTCCACTAATTTGAATGTCAATTGAATAAGGGCCCATCCACAATGCATCAAAATTTCCATGTTTTCCCTTATCCTCATGTCTGTTGTCCCATAATAACACAAGATCTCCCACCGAAAACTCTTGAGTCACTTTTTTATCAAATATATTCTTCAACTTTTCTCTGAACTTCACATGCTGCTGATGGGATTCCCTTCTTTCTTCATCTAACTCATTAATCTGATTGATTCAAGCATCATATGGACTAACTTCTTGATCTTAAATTTTTTGAACAAACTGAAATGAATACAATTGCAAATGAAGGGGTAGAAAATCTTGAGTTCCATATACCAACTCAAATGGGCTTTTACCAGTAGCTCTTTTGACAGTGATTCTATCAGCCCAAACAACAAACTTCAGTTGCTCACCCCACTTCTTTTTGTTCAGCTCCAAGGTTATTCTAATGATCTTCAACAAGTTTTTATTTCTGGACTTGACTTTTCCATTTCCTTGGGGATTGTAGTTAGAAGCATATGTCAAATTGATTCCATACCCTTTGCACATTGCCACCAAATGTTTTGCTTTGAAACTCATGGCATTATCAGCAACAATCTTAGATGGCACTCCAAATCTACATATGATTTGATTTAGCATGAATTCCATGATGACTTGGTGTTTTGCTTTCTTGGTGGGGATTGCTTCCACCCACTTAGTGAAATAATTAGTGGCTAAAAGAATCCATTTATGACCAGCACTAGAAGGATCTAAAATCTTGCCAATGAAATTCATTCCCCATTGCTTAAATGGGGCTTCAATTGACACAGTTGTAAAAAGGAAAGGAACCTAAAGCTTTCGGTCTTCCAAAAACATAGAAAACTTTCACATTTCCTAACCAATAGAGTTGTATCCTTGAAAAGAGTTGGCCACCAATAATCAGCCCTCAAGATTTTATGTGTTGTAACTCTTCCAGCAAATTGTCCCCCAAAAAATCCTCCATGGAGATCAGAATTATTTTGGGGACTCATCTTCAGTGATGCATCTAAAGAGAACTCCTTGGGGTTTTCCAAGCTAACCCAAAATCAATAATGACATATTTTGGGAGGCTAACTTAAGAGCTCTTTTCTGATCTTTAGTCAAATGTTCAGGGTAGTATAGATTTCTGAGATAAAAGATTATATCTTTGTACCATTTAGAGCTTACCAAATTTGCAAGGACATCCACCCTTTCTCCTTCTACTTCATTCACCTCAATATTTCACAAGTTTCTCTCATCCATAAGCTTAGCTAGGCACAAACCTCTTATCAATTTCATGGTTTGGATATCCATGTCATATTCCTTCAACTTGTTTACCCATCTGCATCTTTTTCTTGAGACCTCCATCTCTGATAAGATATCTTTCACCATGGTGTGGGGAACATAAGCAATAAATTTAGAGCTCAAGATGTAAGGTCTGAAAACCTTTATTGCTTTCACCAAGGAAAATTCTTGCTTCTCCATGATGTTGTACTTGGACTCAACTCCTTGCAATGTCTTAATAAAAAGGAAGTTGGTCTCTCGGCCCCGTCATCATCCTTCTCCGCAACAAGATAGATGCAATGGTGTTTTCTTAATCGGAAGAAAACATTTGAAAAGGCTTCTTGTAATTTGGAGCTTCTAAAAAAGGGGCATGCTTTAATGCTTCTTTGATCCCATTGAAAGCTTGAATGGAAGTTTCTTCCCATTTGATAACTTGGTCCTTCTTCAAAGATGCTAGTAATGGGGATGGTCACTCGAAAAATTTAGATACAAATCTTCTGATAAATTTTATTTGTCCAAAGAAGGCTTGAACTCCCTTCTTAGTTCTCGGAATTGGAACCTTTTTATGGCTTCCACTCTCTCGGGATAACTCATGACCCCTTCCTTTGATACAATGTGACCAAGAAGCCTTATATTTTGCACTCCAAAATGGAACTTATTGGGATTCAATGATATTCCATACTCTCTACACCTTAACATCATTCTCTCTAAGTGTTGCAAGTGATCATTTCTTTTTCGGAAAACACAATTACATCATCTTGATAAACAACAATGAAATCATTAATATAACCAACAAAACGTTACATCCATTGCTCTTTGGAAAGTTGCTCCAGCATTCATTAAGCAAAAGGAATCCTGACATAGACATAAGTTCCCCAAGGAGTGGTAAAGGAAGTATTTATTCTTTCTAACTCCTTCACAACAACTTGATTATAGCCAAGAGAAACCATCCAAAGTGGATAACAATTCAGAACCAGTTACCAATTGTAGCATATTCTCCATGTTTGGCATAGGGTAATTATCTTTCAATGATGCTTTATTCAAGTTCCTAAAGTCTACACACATCCTTATATCACCATTATTTTTCTAATAGGTACTAAATTTGTAACCCAAGATGAGTACCTTGTGGGCTGAATGATCCATCCATCCCTCAACTTCTTAAATTCTTCTTGCATCTTCAAAGAAAGGAGTAGATTGATCGGCCTCTATTTTTTCCTAAAAGGCTTGGCATTAGATTCAAGAGGAATTTCATGTTGGAACAAATCTTCCCTATATGCCTTCAACTCAGAGTAAGACCAAGCTAGAAGTCTTGATATTTCTTCAACAATTACACATAGGAAAACTTCTCTTCCTTGCTCGGATTGCTTCCTAACAATATTTTACGTGTTTTTTCCATTGTGCTCAATTCGTGCTCTTCCACATCTCTTAAAACTGACATACTTCTATTAATAATGCAATCAACATTATCAAAGTTTGATTCAAGTGCCACCAAACCTATGGGAATTGTGTTTGTCTTTAGCTAGATGATGTCTTTGCCAAATAAAGTTTCCTTTTCATTCAAAGACACACACATTGGTTCCTAATCTATATTTTGGTCATCCAAATTACCTTGGTTCTATAGAAACCATTTCACTTGGGCATCATCATCGAACACTTTCCAATTTTTAACGTTGTCAGGGACAGATGGCCTTGTTAGTATTTCAACATCATACTCACAAAATGGAGATACTGTACAATTTCCAAATCTAGATCCTAGCACTACTAACTTTTTTGTAACAACATTAAACTTTCTATCATGGTGCACAATATTAAATGAGTCAAACATTTCAATCAAATCCCAGACTACATGCTTGTATTGTTTCATTCTCTGATTTTTAGTAGCATACAATTTTCTAATCTGCTTGACAATCAGTTCTAAATCTCCTTTGACAATGATATCCTTTACACCATATTTCCATGCAATTCTCAAACCCAATAATAGTGCTTCATATTCAGCAATGTTGTTAGTGCATTCAAAGTTGAGTTTGAAAGAAAAAACAAACTCTTCCTGGCCTGGAGAAATCAAAACAATACCAGCACCATTTCCAAACTTGGAACAAGCTCCATCAAATAACAAGGTCCAAGGAAAACCTACTTGTTCAAGACATTTACATTGATCAATCTTGTGCTCTTTGCCATCAGCAAATCCAACAAAGTTATCAGCATCTACATCAGCACAACACTTCATAAGAAGCATTATTGGGATCTTCAATGAGGTGCAACATCTTCTTCTCTCCATACACTTTACAAGGTTGCCTTCAATTGGAATAGTGGCAAAAGACATATACATCTGAACACTTCCACCAACACTTGCAGCCCATTTTTTTGATAACATCTTTCCCCATTTGGCAGGGCAATCAACAATAACAATATCAAGTTTCAAGTTCTTACCCGGATAAGCTACAAGTTGTACCACCAAACCTTTTACACATCCTACAACTAGCACCTCTCTAGAATCCATTACAGTACACTTGCCATAAGCTGTTGTCACTTTAATGTTTAATTCATTCATGACCTCTAAAGGCATAACATTGAATGATGCTCTGGAATCAAAAATACAATTGTGTAACAATTTCCTTAATAATCAGCGTTGTAAAAAATGGATCAACATTTAATTGAGACTCAACTAAAGATGTTCCCAAGTAAACTTCAGGTGGTTCACCTATCTCCTCCAATGCTGGTGGTTTTTCTAGGTTTGCAATGGTTAGAGGAGGAGTGTCTACATTATTTATATTTCTTCCTTGGGTACTCCTATCTTCTTCCAATCCCAAATACTCAAAGGCCCTCTTCTTGTGCTCAGGAATCCTAAGCATTTCAACAATTGGAACAAAATCTTGATCTGACTCAAGACTTGGGCAATGTCATAAGGAATGTATTTGGGAAAAGTAGCATTTGGAGAAAGATTGATAAACTCATTGGATGGCACAAGATTTTTCACATCTTGGGCATGGGTGCGAACACTAGTTCTACTTGAGACAATAAGGACTTTTCCAGATGCATCTTTCTTTGGAGTTTCTTTTGGGATATTGGTGAGAACTGGGGTTTTTAGTTTGGCTTGAGGCCCTACCCCTTTGACAGCTTTACTTATTGTGTTATACTCTTTTTCTTGGGCAACAATAGCATTCATTAATAGTTTTCTATCCTCTTCTGATGGGATTCCTCCATCATACTTCTTAATCATTAGAGCTCTTAGGTACTCAAAACTATTATTAGGAAGTTCAAAAGCTTGTACCATATCTATTTCTAAAGTATGAGAGGGAGGAAGAAGAGGTACCTGGTGAATGTAATCCCAAAACCTTGCAGCAGTTCTTACACTTATTACTTCAATTCAATTTTCTCCTTGTTGTGAGCTTGTAGAGAAATCCACCATGCATGCATCATCATCAGTGTTATCATCATCATCAGCTTCTTCAACTTGCTTATCTACTTCACATGGTGGGTGGGGTAAGAAACATTTGTCACACCAATCAATTTCATTTGTCTCTTCAACAACAACAACTATGGCATTTAGAGGATCAGGCACTACTCTATTTTCCCTAGCTTGGGGTTGTCTAGCTCCCATGGGTCCTTTACCTCTGTCATCAGATCTCTAATCATTTCTAGGATGATTTGTAAATCTTTCTTGTCCTTGTTGCCTATGTTGACCTTGAGAACCTTGTCCAATTCCTTTCTCTACCCTAGCTAGCTTGTAAGATATTTCTTTGACATCTCCAACCAAAGTCTTTACAACTTCCTCAAGATCCACAACCTTACTTGATTGAGGCTTCTCTGGGTTGATCATTTTAACACCCTCCCTCTTAAGAGGTTTTCCAACTACTTTAATGTTGTTCTCAATTTGTAGAGCCATGGTAAAGGCTTGCCTCAAAGTTCCAGGGTTCTTATCCCTTAAATAGTAAGCAACTTTCTTATCAAATGCATTTGAATACTTTATCAGACATGATTCATCACATGGCCTCAAATTAATAGGTAGTCTTCTCAATGTTTTGTTAAATCTTGTATTGAAATCATGCACTGATTCATTAGGATTCTTCTTAATATTTTCAAACTCTGATAAAAGAAACCTAGGGTTTGTTTTATCACCATACTACATTCTAAAATCATTATTCATTTATGTCCAAGAATCAATGGAATTATTTGCAAAGATTTATACCAATCCCTTGCATCTTCTTCTAGAGTATGGATAAACAATTTAATGTACACATCCTCAAATTCTATTTTAAATTTATCCATCATATTGACAAAGAGCTTCAAGTGATGATCACTAGTGATTGCATTATTTCCTTGAAACTTAGGCAATCTATTTCTTATATCTTGTGGCACAACATTTGGATATCCAATCATACCTCTAAAATTGATGGGACCAAAAGTATTAACAATAAATGGAGGTCTGGGTGGAGGCTGAGCCATATTATTTTGAGGAGGTGACCTTGGAGGAGATGCAAACTAATGAGGAGTGAGAATTTTGTGTGGTACAGGGATGTAATTCTCAGAATGACTACCCTCTAAAGGCTCTGTTTCTTGGAAAACTCTATCAGATTTGGAAAATACATGGGTAGATTGAGAAACAAATTTTTCAAATACAAATGAAGGCCCCTCTCCAGATGGAGAATTCAATTCAACAAAGATACTACTTGATTTAGATTCAC
This sequence comes from Taxus wallichiana var. yunnanensis, assembly GCA_018340775.1. Lineage (NCBI taxonomy): Eukaryota > Viridiplantae > Streptophyta > Pinopsida > Cupressales > Taxaceae > Taxus > Taxus wallichiana. The sequence continues at coordinate 654,920,962 of CM031241.1, read as the reverse complement.
TTGAGGAAGTATTGCAATCTTCAATCACAGGCTGATCAGTTTCACCAATGGAGATCTCTTTTCTTGATGTTTGATCTCCAAAACCTTCCAAATTCTTCTTCCTTCTGAATTATACTTTCCCAACTCTAGAAACAACCTTCTACTAGGGTCCTTGGTGAAGAAATATCTTCTTCCTTCCAGCTTTGCAGAGATTAATGAAAAATATTACTTGATATATGTTAAGACACTGGTATTTATTAAGAATTTAAACAGAATGGAGTCGCCACTAAGGATTTTCACCTTAGTTTGTGCAAATGCACTATGAAAGACCTATCAAATTTTTGTCAATACCAGATTCATGCAAATCTTACAAGATCTACTCTTCTTCTACCCAAATTTGTCAATGATGATACAAACTTTAGTGCAATAATTGTATAAGCTGAAATATTGCACTTAGAACTTACAACTTTGAACAATTCTTACAAATCTAAATAGATAATGATGTTTTAGCAATGTATTAGCACACAACACATGTAAGAAGTATTACTAGGGTCTGTATGTATTGTATTTGTAAAATACTTCAAAGAGTCCCTGAAAAGGCAAAGTGCAAGAGTTGTTTGATGGGCCAAATGGAAATAAATGCCACCATTCTAGTGTTGGTATCCAAATTGATTCTCCCTTGGAAACCAAGCAACATCACATATTTAGCAAGACACTGAGAGATAGACATATCTTATTTTGAGTCATTTTGTAGCCAGGGAGAGGATTTGTCTGAATCTTTGTCAATTGGGCATCAAAGAAATGGATAGCACCTTCATTAAGGATTTGATCTATCCTCACTGCTTTAGGCCATGCCTTTCGACCAGGTTGAGAGGTCCCGTTTTGTAACCTCTAACGGTGAAGGAGAATGAAGATATCCTTCTTTGAACAAATATGAAAGGAGACCCTAAGAAAATATGATCAATGCACCATAATTTAACTCTCACGAGTTGTCACTTCTAAAAATGGCGATATTTCCTAGACAGGGCTAAGGTTACTAAAGACATTATGGAATCCTGATTGCTTCTGCATATTTTAGTAGTAGAATTTATACATTTGTGGACACACATGGAAAACAGGGGTAGTTCAGGATGGATTCATTGTTTTTGAATAATTTTGGTGGGAGATTAAGTAGGATAAAATTGATTATACTAGATCTTTGAGAGACTTCACAACAATTGGAAAGCTAAATGATATAAAGCTTCGAAAAGATAAAATATTCCTTCAACTAGAAGGTGTGCATCAATGGAGGCCCAAATTTTCACAGGTTTCACACAATCTCCAAGAATTTAACACAAAGGCTTGAGCTAAAGACTCAATAAAACATCAAATACCCCTAGTTCCTCACACCTAAGATACACTTGAAGGCTTACAAACAATCTTTATCAACAAATGATAGTGAAGTGATTTTAAATTGTTTATCTCATCACAGGATGAAATCTCTTCTTGAAATGAAATTGTAAATGCCACTAAATTGTCATAGGGATGAGATCCTATGTGATTCGGAGGGACTTTAACACAAGATTGCAATAGGAATAAGAAAAACTACTTGCAGACATTCTGAAATAAAGAAGACACAAATTTCTCCAAGATTGACACAAATTAACTCAAAATTGATTAGATTCATCAATAGGGGAAAGTTTCTTTGAACAGTCTCAGAGCTTGTCAATGGTTGTACACTCACAACCAACTTGACATGATTGAAATCTAAAACACAAGAAATTAACAGGTTTCTCGGATTGGTCTCTCAGGAAGATGGGCTCTCTCAAATTTTCTCTTAAGAATTCAACCCCCACCCTTTGCAAGAGTATTCTCATTGCATTTATACATTTCACTTTCTCTCACTCATCCCAAATTTCCCCCAAAAAGAAGAATATTCAAGGGACCTTTTCTTGTTACAAATTTTCCTCAAAAAGTGATGTTTAACAAATTAACATCCGAAAGCTTCCAGGTGGACCAATTATGAACTGATCACATTTCTTAAACCCTCGACTAATGACTAGGATGCCATACCACAACTTTTTTGGCAGTCCTTCTAATCATTCTAATTTTTTCATGTGAGAAATCCCCATTTTAATCATTTTTTCAAAGGCTCATGACAGACTGATCGACAGTAATCCTTTTCACCCTCGAGGCAACACCTTTTTCATCCTTTGCACCTACAACCTCCATCATTTCATCCTTTTCCTTCTCTTTCCTCTACAACTTTGTCCCGCATTCAGCTTCTCTGGTAATTCAAGTTTTTGCAAGTGCACGAGCAATTCCAACTTCAAAATATCGATCTTAACAATCCTTGGACTCACAAAGTAATTTTTAAATCCATTAAATTGGCACTTTGTAGATAAATGACAAGGAATTTTATCAAAAAATGATGAAAAATAAGTGTGTATTCGCATCTCCAGGAGTCTTGGAGCAAAAATGGCAGAAAAATAGATGCAATGCACAAAAACCATTGATTATGTCCCTTCTCAACTTTAGATTAGATTTTCCACGTGTTTCCTTGGGGCAACTACAAAGGTAAGGTATAGAGGCAAGTTTCCAAACATGCGTGGGCCTTCCACGTGCATTGGGCCCAAGAAAAATGCCATCTTTTGGCCTTTGAAAAGTCTTAGTATAAAAAGGAGCCAGTGGAAGCCTCCACATGTCTCAATGGTGCACTTTGAGATGGTCCCCAAAAGTGGAGACTCCAAACAAGCACAAGCTCATCACGTGTTTCGATCCGCGAGAGTTTTTGAAAAATTTGAAGGACCAAGAAAGGTGTTATGTGTCTAGGGTCGAGACAGCTTTCCTTGGTGTTGAAAAAAGTCCAAGTAAGGGCGAGTGAGCGAAGCCTCCACGTGTCCTCCTAGCACTTCTTCAAAATAAAATTTAGGGGCGGTCCCCAAACAAGCGGGTCCCTCCATGTGTCCCAAGCCTTAGAAAATTTCTTTTAAAAATTTAAGTATAGAGTGGAGCCGGTGAAAGCCTCCATGTGTCTCCCTGGTGTAAATTTGAGATGGTCCCCAAAAGCGGAGACCCTAAACAAGTGTGGGTTCACCACATGTCCCCTTGGTGTAACTGTTAAGGTGGGACCCTGAGGCAAATCCTCAAATGAGCACTAGCCCTCCACATGTCCATTGTCTAAAAGCCGCATGGCCATGATGAAAAAATGTCTAAGTCAGGGAAAGGCAAGAGAAACCTCCACGTGTCTCCCGATGCGCACTCCAAGGTCAAACCAAAAGGTGAATTTTCATATGAGCATCGGTCCTCCAAGTGGAAAATTTTTGAGTTGAAGCAAGCCTTAGAGTTTCAAAGTGCCCTCTCGAGCCGCATATAACCGAGAAATGGCCATGTTTCCACAAATGCTTTGAGATATAAATTTGATGGGCAAAACACACTTGTCAAACCGTAAAATGTAGGGAAATCACCATTTGTGCCTGGAAATGAATCTTTCTTTCAGGACAAATAATTTGGAAATGATATAAGGACCAAATATGATCCTCTGAGCTGCATCTAATCACATTTCCATAGATATTGGGACAAAACTTGATAGGGAAAACAAAACGTGATCATGGAAAAACGGAAGGAAGGAAAAAACCCAATTTTACACCCAAGTTACAAATATTTTCACATGGATAGAGGAATGATAAACAAACTTTGGACTTTAAGTGATACTTGACCAAAGGAAAATACTGATCATGGAAACCAAATGAAGGACAGAGCTTTCATGCATCAATATGGGGAGATAGAAAATATGATAGAGCCCGCAAATTAAAGAATTTCAAGGACAAACGGGCGAGATCAAATTTAGCACCAGCATGAAGATCAAAGGTGGTCCATGCGGACACACATAATATATCAAATAATTGATGTGTAACACATGACAGTATATGAGACCTTCCTCATCGGGGTGGAGGAGAAAAACTCAAATTCCCATCACAACAAGGTATAGAATGAGAAAGGCCTTCTCTTCTCCTTCATTGATGCTCCCAATTTTGATGTCTTTACAAGGAGTGAACTAAATCACTTTTTTGGTAAATCCATGACCATTAATGAGGTGTTATATGGGTGAGAAATATCTCACCACCTTCTTTTTGGTAATCTATAATTATTACATAAGACAAAACTTGTACCAATGGATTGACCTCCTATCAAATCTCAATTTTATGAGAATTTTGTTGCACATATCCTCTTCATGTTGGTCTACAAGCCTCGGAAAAGTGATATATCCCCCACCCCTTCCTTGATTCCTTTAAAAAGGTCACTTCCAAAATCAACAAAACTAGTTCTACAAGAGATTATAATGGCTTCATGTTTGTGTTTAGTTTATCTTGTCTCAACTTTTTGGTTGATGACAAACAATGGCAAAACAAAACCTATGGTCAATTATAGTGTTTTCCTCCAATTGACCTCCATTTATGATAATTGGGCCTACCATGTTTATCTTTTGTATCCATTCTCTTTATCATCTTATATTGCTCTACCAATTCTTGCTATAAGGATTTACAAAACTATTGACGTTAGAGATACAAAAAACATGGGTCTTACATCAACAGATGTCTCAAGAGTGGGAAGACACTTCCACATGCATATAGTGTCATCTTCTTTTTTCAAAAGGTAGTCCAAGATGTCTCATGGGGCTTGCCCACCTCAAGAAATAAAAGGAGCAAAGCACCTCCGTGCTTTACACTCTTTATGTGATTCTTCAAATATTTATGTCTATAAGTTGCTTCTTCATCCTTATACCTTTAGATAATACAAATTTCACTTTCTCTTGTGCTTCAACAATAACATCTTTCTCTATATTCAATAATTGATCTTCCCTCCTTTTCAAAGTAGTTAGCGTTGCATTGCAATACTTTGTATGTCTGCACTCTTCTATACTAAAGGGTGCATTTCCTTCAAACATTTACCTTTCAAATACTTCTATGTAGGAAATTATTGTTTCTTTTATACATATTAACATTTCCATTGCACCCCTTCAATGCCATAAAATCGATACAAATAATAATGCTTTTTAAAATTAAAATATTGATTTTATTCAACGTGATTACTCATCTTTAATGTAACCAAATATTAAGTACCAACTAACAAGGGGTCCAAGAAGGGAATTTTTACATCAACAAATTGAGAATCACCATGATGACTATGCATGCTGATGGAAAATTTGGTAGGACCTAGGTAGATAAGAAGTGAGTGATCATAAGTTCAATTCTACCAAGTATTTACTGAGAACGAAACAAATCTTCCCAAAAGTTAGTCTTGTTTTGGCCCATATCTCTTAGGGATAGATGTCCTTGAGAATCTCTATTTTTATTGCTTTTGATGGATTTAATAATATATAAATTCAATTATCCATTTTATTATTGTTATTATTAACAATTGTACATGAATTTCCCATATTACATTGGAAGGGATTTCAATGTTTGATATAATTGGGGAAAAATTATGATTATTTGGTTCTATAATATGTAAGTAGCGCATATAACTCTCATACTTATGAACAATATGTCGATACTTGATATTACACCCTCGGGGCACCAAGATAACCAAGGGATTAGGATGCTTTCAAGATAATAGACTTTATAGTATGAGTCATTTGCAATCGGGGATATGTCTAACAAACTCTCTGGGACCCAGGATTTGGGGTAATTGAGTGACATGTACAAAGGGGATGGAATTTCCTACTACTTTTGGTCCTACCTTTAGCTAGGGTGAGAGGACGCAAGGGGTAACTTGAATGCAGAGGGGAGAGATGAAATATTTGTTCCTCAATTCCTTTAGAATGGTAGGTCAATATACGATAAGCATGGCCATAGACACAACACTTTACTTTCACAAGTTGTCACACAAAGTGATGTATATACTTATTTCACCGAACATAGGTTACTATAGATAGATAAGTTCCATTGTTACATTTTTATGATGAATTGAACTTGAATTAATAGTTACCTTTACTAGTATTTATAAACAAAACAACAGAATGACCAAATAAAGACATTTATTATAAGATGGGACTAGAAATATGTTTGTATGTGTAAATATGGGGGATTGTATTGACAAAAAATCTTTTGGTAACACAAATTTTTCCATTCACTTATACAATATGTCATCCTAGAAAAGAAAGAACAATTCATCAAATAGTTACAATTTCAATTTAAAGGAATATTTTCATTCATTGATACTCAATTAGTGCAAAGGTTCCACACAATCTCTAAAATACTTAGCACAAAGGATTATGCAAGTATTCTAATGAAGTATTTCTTACTTCTGATCTCATACGCTTAAGATTCACTCAAAATCTTATGAAAACCTACAACAAAATGATTACAATAAGGGTTTTATAATTACATCCAATATTGTAAAGTAAGTACTCATAGAACAATATTGAACAAAGTAATGAAGCTTAATCACTAAGGATAGATCCAGTGTAATTCAAAGAAGCAAGAAACACAAAATTGCAATAGAAAATATAACTCATTAACCAGATGTTCAATATACATAAGCCAAGCTCATAATCAAACATATTTCATTAATATCTATCAAATTCTTGACAAGGGAACATGAAAAAATTGATCTCAATGCCTGTTAATGACTATACATTACAACCATCTTAACATCATAATTTGAAAGAGTAAAAAATTATAATGTATTTCTTCAAGGAAATTATGCAGTATCACAACAAGATATTTTCACTTTTCTCAATAGTAGAAAAACTAACCCCACTTTTTGTATGAGGACAAACCCTCATACAATTTTTGATTAATTCATTTGATTCAATTTTCACCCCAAAATCATCCTAAAGGATCCCCGACCTCTGCTTCCTATAATAAAAAAATCTCTTCAAATTAAAATAAGTATCTTCTATTCAAAAATATTCCTTCCTCATACTGATTGGGTTGGGTGAAGAAGAAACAACACTACGACACATGAAAGGAAGGAAAATAATATTTCTATATTCTTAACAAAAATTTATCCTCTGAGAATCACATTATGTTTGAAGAAATATTCACACCAAAATGTATTACCATGAGGGAAAGTTTGTTTTGATTTCTCTCTTCTCTCTCCTTTAGCTTTCTAGGTCCACACTAGTGAGCTAATTCACCAAATTCCTCTCACCCTATCCTTGTAAGCATCAAACCTTCCAAAAATCTACATGATAATATCCCCATCGGGCCTTGAATGATAGTGGAAAATTATTTCCTGCTTTATACTTGTGTCATTAAGTTTTGTAGAAATAATGCTTCCTTTATGAGTTTATCAATTGTCAACTCAATTTGTGCCCATCGCTTCATGGGAGATAAACTGAAAACCATTGGCTCTCTAGGCTTTCCAAGAGCATTATCCCTAAATATTCTAATCAAATTCTCTATATTCTCCATTTTGATCCTTTCTCCATTATCCATCCCAATTAATTTTTCTATCAGAAGATGGAGGCTACCAATGTACTCTAATTCTTTGTCTCTTGCCTCAACAAGAATTTCAATAGATTTTATAAGATTCTCCACTCTTACCTGTTAGTGCAAAATCACAAAGCACTGTTTTCGGCCGCGATCGTGTTTCTAGGTTGATCATACGAGAAACCGGTGTGATTGCATAACATGGAATCCTTTCTCCAAGTGTGGGACTTGTAAAAATGAGAAAGGATCCTCCAGAGAAGGCTGGTTCCTATTCCTCTGCTTCGAGATGCACACAAAAACGCAGAGGGTTCACTCAAAACCTACTCTAACTTGCCAAGAGAGAGACAGGGTAAGAAGATGTGTAAAAATAAACCTAAGCTAACAGAGGTGATGCACCGAGGAATGAAGAACATCATGTCTTGCCAATAAACACGAGACCATTCAAATGTGATGCAAGATCATGCACGGATAACAAAATTTGTAGTAAAAGACCAGAACACAAAAGAGGATGCCTAAATGGAGAGTTACTGTGGATCTCTTGGGAGTTATCCTATCACCCATAAGGCTGATTTCGCCAGTTTGAAGTATGCCAAGACCTCTAATTCTCATCAAGATTCCTCTTAATGATCCTCAACAAGTTCTTGTTTGTAGACTCGGCCTAGCCATTACCTTGAGGGTAATAGTTTGATGAAGTGCTTAGGTAGATACCGTTCTTGACAGCCCACTCGGTTACCTTAGATCCAATGCCAAATTTTGACTTTTTGTGACTTCTTTTCCCCCATGCCCCGCGACTTGGGACATGATTGGAGGCTCCATGGGCTCGGGGCTTCCTTTCAAGGCCCATCACACTTTTTCCTCGGCGACATGGCCCATTTGTACCCGCATGTCCCATAGGACACATGTCCTGCTGGGAATGCATTATCACTTCCGAGACTATTGTAGCAGGTACACCAAATCAGTTTTTTCCTAGTCCGAGTTATTCCCTCATAGAAGTCTAAGATGCTTTTGACTCATTTGCCTCTTTGAGTGCTATAAAATTTACCTTTTGGATAACAATTTTGGTGACTCATCCATTGGGTGAAGTAGTCTATGGATGTCAAAAATATCCATTTGTGCCCTTGGCTTGAATTGGGATTAATGACTCCAATGAAGTCCAAACCCCATTGCATGAATGGCTGGTCAATTTCCGAGATTGGATGCAATGGAAGGGCAGCAAGTCTCTCTTTTCTGTGAAAAATGCACAATTATTACACCTCTTGATCCATGCATAGCAATCCTTTGAAGATTTTAGGCCAATAATAACCAGCCTTCATGATTTTTAGAGTTGTCACTCTTGGTGCAAAGTGACCACCAGGCTGGTCCACCATGGAATTCTTCCAACACCCTTTGAATCTGATTTGTGCTAATGCACCTCGAGCGACACTCCATTCACATCTTTCTTGAACAAAACTCCCATCAAAGCTCCTTTTAAGGCCTTTCCATTGCTTGGGATGCACGATTTCGACCTCTGCCCGCAGCTCCATCAAACTCTGCATATCTCACCTCCGTGGGCTCAAACTCTAGCAACAATGGCATACGGAATAGCTGCAATCTGAAGTGTCTCCTTTGGGTCTTGTTCATCTCTAAGGGGGGCATAGGCCCTTGTGTCTAGGAAATGCATTATATCTTGGGTCCAGCAAGGAGTGGGGGCAGCATTGTCTCCTTCTTGATTGCCACTTGGCTCATGACTATCCATGATGGTGATCTTGTGCAAAGACAACCTCTTCTTTATTGTATACTTCTCTTTGCTTCCCCAAACCAACTGCTCACACAATCCTTTCCCTCTTACCAGGCTTGGTGATCTTGATCTCAATGTCATACTCCATGACACGGGTGATCCAACCTGCCATTTTCTCATTCAAATCCCTATTGAGGAGGAAGTCCTTAACTCCATGAATGATATGTGAGACTAGCAAGACTAGACCTTGTTGTTTGAGATTAAATGCTTGAATTTCTTCAAGCTTCGATTCTTTGCAAGTACATGCTTTTCAATAAAAGAGTACCTCACCTCATAGTCATCTAGATTCTGGCTAAACAAGGCAATTGGCTGCTCACCATTATCCTTGTTTTGTTGTACCAAAATGGCAGAAATAGTGTCATTACCTCCAAATGCATAGAGGATGAAATCTTTGGAGAAGTCCAGGTTGATGAGAGTTGGTGCTTGAGAGATAGCTTCTTTGATTGCTTCAAAACTCTCCTTGCCTTCTACTGTCCACTTGAAAGCCATGCTCTTCTTTAACATTTTGGTGATGGGCTTGACAAGGGCTGCAAAATCTGGGACAAACCTCTAAACAAAGTTTATCCTTCCCAAGAAACTCTGAAGGGCTTTCTTGTGGCTTGGCAATGGTAGTGCTCTTATGGCTTCAACCCTCTCTGGATCAATTACTAATCCTTCTTTGGAGACAACATGGCCAAGGAGCTTTCCTTCATGTGCTAGAAAGATGCACTTCTTAGGATTCAAAGACACTCCAAACCTCCTGCACCTTATGAAGACTTGTCTCAAATGAGAGAGGTGGTCTGCTGCATTTTTGGAAAAAATAGTGATATCATCAAGGTAAATCAACACCACATTGTTAATCAAACCTTTGAATGCCATGTCCATTGCCCTTTGGAAGGTAGCACCAGCGTTGGACAGCCCAAATGGCATTTTCCTGTATGCAAAAGTTCCCCATTTGGTTGTGAAGGCTGTCTTGAACTGGTCCTCTTCCTTCACCATAATCTGATTGTAGCCTGAGTAGCCATCAAGTAGTGAAAACCTCTCGAGCCAGCCACAACTTGCAAGATTTGCTCCATGGAAGGGAGTGGGTAATGGTCCTTGAGAGAGGCTCTATTCAAGTCTCTGAAATCAACACACAATCTAATCTCTCCACTCTTCTTTCTGACTGGAACTAAGTTGGCAACCCAACTAGAATGCTTGATTGGGAATATGATCCTTGACTCAATCAGCTTGTCCAATTCTTTCCTCATGAGAGGCTCCATGTGTGGATTGACTGGTCTTTGTTTCTGCCTGGACAGCTTAGTATTTGGATCCACCCGATGGTATCTTGAGCTAAGTTGGGATTGAAACCTTTCAAGTCTTCATAGCTCCAAGCAAACACATCAGGAAACTCTTGACACAATTGTATGAACTCATACCTTTCTTTTTCAGTTGTCATCCTTCCAATTTGCAATGGTTTGTTTCTCTTCTACCAAGATGGATATTGAATCCTCCCTCTTGACCTAAATGTTTGTTTTCTCCTTTCTAAACTGATCATTAGGCTTAAAAATGAACTCCAAAGTGATAAGTCCTTTGGGCAGTTTGTTAGTTCTCAGCTGTACCACTTGGTCACCATATTGCTGTTCCAATCTTTCTTGATTCTTGGATGAGAACTCAGCTTCCTCTTGCAGGAAATGGATGATTTGCTGGTCATTCTCAAACACTTGCCAACTGACATTGTTATCTAGCACTGAAGGCCTCACAATCACATGGATGTTTGGTTGTACCTTGTCTTGTTGAATGCTTTCCACAATGTCAAAGGCTGCCCCTCTACGCTGCAAGCTGTCAGCAGCTTGATTCTCTTTCCTGGGAATGGATTTGATGCAAAAACCCTCAAAATCTTCCATGAGGTCCCACACCCTATTCTTGTAGCACTTGAGTAGATCATTCTTGGCAGCATGTTGTCCCTTGACCTGATTTACAATCAATTCACTATCCCCAAAGACTTGCAAGTTCTTTATTTTCTTCTTGATTGCCCAATGCATCCCTTGCACCAAGGCTTCATATTCGGCAATGTTATTGGAGCATGCAAACTGAAATCTAAAAGCTGAATAGTATTTTACTCCTCGAGGTGAAACAAGCATGGCTCCACCTCCTGCACCTTGTCTACTCCTTGATCCATCAAAAAACAGCTGCCATACCTCATTTTCATCTTTGTGGTTTGGCTTGGTGATGCTAGGAATAGGTTGATTTCCTTCATGTATACAATAGACTCCCACTCGATTCTTCTATTTCTTGATAAGGATCAAAAGCATGCACCTTGCTTGCCCATTCATTAAGAGTTAGATCCGGATGCTCCCAACCTTAGTGTCAGCTTCATCAGTGCTTGGGTGATCTTCTTGATCAAATCTTTGAGCAATTGGTATTAATCGACTTGGAGTGTAAGGCTCAATATGGAAGTTTGCAATAGGTTCTGACCTGATTGTAGCTTTGGTTCCATACCTCGTTTCAATAATAGCATGTGTGACCAATCAGCAGACAAATATCCTCCAATCTTGGCTGTGAAGTCCCTTGACAAGTAAAGGGCAAAGAGTGGTGGAAGGTCTATGACTGATACATCTTGTAAAACAACAACGTTTGGACATGCATGCAAGGTAAGACTCAAGTTTTTAATCACTCCAACTGTTGCTACTTTGTTGTCCCATCTAGCTGCACTACCCCTTTGGATATTGTTTCATACTGGAGCCCTAGCTGATCAGCTATTTGTTTAGGCATTACTAAGCTACTTGCCCCGGAGTCTATCATGCAATTGTGCACCAGCTGATTTCCAATGATCAATGAAACATAGAAAGGAGGGGCTTCAACATTTTACTTGTTGTCCTCCATGATTTCCCTCAGGCTGGGCAACATTTGTAAGTACTTTCTCTTGCATCTGAACTTGTTGATTCAAAGTTGGCCAGTCCTTCATGGCAGCTTGCAGCAGATCTCTTTGGCCTGGGATGGATAGGGATTCCCACATTGATATATTGACGTTTGTCTTCTTCATCTGATCAATGATACTGAATGGTGATGAAGGATCTCTTTGTTGTCCCTTGGTTTACACATTCACTCCTTGCACGTGGGCAGCAACAACTGGTATTTGAGTTGGCCTAGGGGCTGTTCTTGGCTGCCCTTGTGCATTTGAAATTGGACTTTGCTTGCCAACCATTTGTGGAACCATGGAAGGTTGTGGATTGGTTGGGGCTAATGGCTGTTCTTCACCCAAATTCCTCCTTTTTGACCTTGTGTTGGCTGCAACACCTTGAGACACTACCTGGTTTATGCCACAAAAGTCCTCTCGATTGCCGGTTTACCAATGTGGTGTCACTTGGGGCTGATTCTTTGTTGGAATGTTTCTTGACTGCTCTCACCCTCCACACCAAAGTTGTTACCATTAATGCTTGAGTCAAAGCACCATTGATGCACATGGATTTATTATGAGGCTCATTGCATGGAAAACACCAGTCATACTCTGAGCAATGTTGTTTTGTGTTGGCACCAATGCCTTAGAGGCGAGATATGGCATTGGCATTATAGGGCTGAAATGGTCTATTGGTAGGAGGCCTTGTTTGATTCATATTTACAATCTGGGTTAGCTAGCCTTTGTGGTTGGTATGGCTGCTGTTAGGCTGAGCTTGTGGCTGATAAGAAGGTCTAAAACCTTGGGCTTGTTGCCTCTTGAGAGTGACTAGCTCATTGCCTAGGTTTTGCAATTGCTTCATGACTTCTTGAAGCTCATTTGGGGCACTTGGAGATGAAGTGGAAGCCTCATTCGAGCTCTAATTCTAGGAGTGGGAGGAGGAGTCAAATTAGGTGCTTGATTGGTGTTTGGATTCTCTAAACTTGGAAACAAAGGGCATGGGAGGTCTACGGGCAAGTTTTCCACTTGGATCAAACAATTTTCAGCCCCGATGGCAATGCTATAAGCCATAGGGATAGTTATGCCTCCCATGGACTGAATCAACATAGAAATATCAGAATTTAGAGCTTTGAGATAGTAGAGAAAATCACCTTCTGCTGTTGGCCTGATTGCCACTGGAATTCTCTCCCAAGTCTTTTGAAATCTGAAGTTGAAATCGGTCAGCTGCTCATTGGGAGCTCTCTTGATGGTTGTCAGCTGCTCCAAAAGAGACAAATTGTCTCCCTTCTCTCCAAATTGCTCATGAAGAGCTATACACAGCTGATTCCAATTTGTGATAGAACCAGCTCCAAGGCTTCGAACCATTGCAATGCTTTACCCTTGAATGAAGATGCTAGTAACTTGACAGCCACTTGCATCTCATTGATTTCATGGATTGCACACAGGTTAGCAATATCTTTAACATGATCACCTGGAGTAGTCTTATTTTCTCCAGTGAAGTATGGAATGTTCTTCAAGGCTGCAATAGGAATTGGATGTTGTGCATTGAGGGCAAGTGGGTTGCTGCCTGTGAAGTTGACATAGGGGTTGTTTTGTGCCATTCTAATTGGTCTTAAAACCCTTGTATACTTGAATGAAAGGCCTATCGTGTGGAGGAGTTGAGAGAGTTCTGCTTTGGTGGAGATGGAGACCTTTGAGTCCTTCTTCCTCTTTGCCTTCTTCTTGGAGACAAGCTGCAGTATTCAAACAAGCACTTCTTCTCCAACTCTTGATCTTGTGGTGATTCTTCTCATGAGTTTTCGTGCTGCACAATGCTGAAACCGGGTATTTCTTCCCCTTGGAGTCACCAGATATGCAAATAATAGCTCTTTCAAGCAAGAAAATTGCAGCGAGATGCACATCAACTTTGTTGCAATAAAAATGAGACCTCTCGGCTCCCACCGGCATGCCAAAACTATTAGTGCAAAATCACAAAGCACCCACAGGCTGCCGATCGGGTTTCTAGGTTGATCATACGAAACCAAAGATTGCATAACATGGAATCCTTTCTCCAAGTGTGGGACTTGTAAAAATGAGAAAAGATCCTCCAGAGAAGGCTAGTTCCTATTCCTCTGTTAAGATGCACACAAAAATGCATAGGGTTCACTCAAAACCTACTCTAACTTGCCAAGGAGACAGGGTAAGAAGATGTGTAAAAATAAACCTAAGCTAATAGAGGTGATGCACCGAGGAATGAAGAACATCTGTCTTGCCAATAAACACGAGACCATTCAAATGTGATGCAAGATCATGCACGAGATAACAAAAATTTTAGTAAAAGACCAGGAGGATGCAAAATGAACACAGAGAGGGTTGAGAATCATCCACAGACATGCATTACTTGCTCAAGATTGATACAATACACTACAAAATTCCAAGAGGCTGAGTCACATTACAATTCAAATGGGAGGTTCGAACTCCACAAATTCACCGATAGGAGAAGAAAGGAGGAGCAAAGCAAAAAAATGTTCGCCCTTTTAAAGAAGCCCCTCTTTATATATAAGAATAATGAGAGAGGGAAGAGAGGAAATTCGAATCTACCACAACCACTTCGAGATTGCATTTAACTCATCTTATTATGGCAGCATGGCGGGTCCTGGCAAAACGCAATGGATTTGTGAATTTAGCGAAACAAAATGGCGGATTTGCATTAAAGCTGGTTGTTGAATGCCAGTTCTGGTCATTATCACGCGTCAGAGCCGTTTCTTAACTTTCTCTCTCCATACTAAACCAAAATGCAATATTGACCCCAGAATCATGTAGAGAATTTCACCAGCTTTCTGTTGATATAAAGAACGTGCAAATCCGAGCTCTGGATCGAAAGATATGGCGATCTGAAGATTTAGGGCACAAAACAGGCAAAAATGAGTTTTGAAATTTTTTCCCGCGCTCTGCCACCTAGATGACACGTGTCAAGCGCTGATTGGATGCGTAATTCTCTCTCCTTCCCTTACCCATGGGTTTTCCTTGAAAATTTTGACTTTTTGTGATTTTGGAACATTTTCCACTTTTCCCCGTGCCCGCCACTTGGGACACGTGGCATGCATTGATTGGAGGACAGGGCGCGGGGTCTTCCTTTACCTTTTAGCTTTTTGGCCAAACTTGGCCAAATTTTCCAAATCCTCCCCGAGCTCCATGCTTCCCTTTCTCCTTAGGACACATGTCCTCTTTTGATTGGCTCGGGCTGACCCTTCAAACCTCGCCCTTTGACTTTTGGACTTTTCTCCTTGTGACACGTGTCATGATTTGGTTGGTCCGCGGTCTGACGCTCTTTCACGTCCACCGCGTCCATTTGTCCCGATGTCCCAATGCTGTCTAGGACAAAAACTTCCGATCCGCCCGAAATGGGCTTCCCTGTCCCTTTTCTGCTGGTGACACGTGGCATGATCTAGATTAGCTCTTGGCTTTTTCGGCTATCCGCGTCTTCCGCATCCCTTTGTCTTGGATGTCCCAGTACAAGAGTTCCCGTTTCAGCCGAACCGGCCGGTTCGCGTCCTTCACGTCTTCTTGTCCCAAATGTCCCAGAGTAGTTAGTCAATTTTCTTCTCCTTCGGCCGAACCAGCTTTCCGCGTCCCACGCATCCCGACGGCCCTGGATGTTCCTTTGCTCTGCAGACTGCCTGGCGGCCTTTTGGCCGATTCACGCCCAGATGTCCCTCATGTCCCGACTATTGCGAGGACTAGGACTTAGCCATTTTCATGATTTTCCTGGCCCGAGCTTGTTTTCTATAATTTTTCACCTTTTCTCAGAACTTGCTCTCTTCTTCTTGGATAGGGGAGTTAGAAAAAATCTGAGGGGACCCTAGAAACATGACTTTTTTCCCTGACTCAATCTATTTGCCTAGGACTTGAGAATTTAATGCATGTTATCAAAATTTACCCTGGGGGGTGAATTTTGGATAACATTACCTACACACCTTCATAGTATTCATGTTGATTTCCCATAGACTCGAGAGACAAAATTCCTTCTATAACAACCAAGTCATCACTTAAGTACTTGATGGATTCCATTTTTGGAAACATATCACCCACATTCTTTTCTCATCCTCAAACTTGTCTCTTAGTTCCTTATTTGTTTCTACTTTATCAAAATTATGGAATTAATGCTTCAAAGATTCCCTAATTATTTCTTTACCTCTGGTGACCAAATCATTTTCCCACTAAATGGTATCTTCCCCTCTTTCTCTAAATCAGCTTATTCTCTTGATATCTTCATTAGTAATCTCAAGGATTTTAACATGCCCTACACTATGAGTCCTAGTCAATTTTCTAACCAATTTGGACAATGTTTAATTCTTGGCCTTCAAATCCTTCTTAGTTTCTTTGAATTCATCAATATTTTGGAAAACTCCTTCTACTACCACAAAGAAATCATGTTTAATTTCCTTAGTATAAGGCTTACCTAATGAGATCCTGGAGATCCGAAAATCGATGAGGATGCTTATCCTTGGGGCACATCATCTTTGGGAGTTGCAACATCTCCTTATAGTCCACATAAACTCTCCATTTCTTGTTCCTTTTATACTATAACCAAAGGAGAAACACATTGACTATCGATATTGGATAAATAAATCCTACATTTCAAAGCTTCTCAATCTCAGTTTTCTCAATATCTCTCAGATCAAGGTTTATTCTTCTTTGAGGTTGTCTAACTGGTCTGGAATCAGTGGTATAGATGTGATGTGTACAAATACTAGGGTGAATACCCTTCATGTCACTATACTCCCAAGCAAAAGCTTGGGGATGAGAGCAAAGGAGTTTGAACAAGGTATTTTCTTCCTAATCAGTCAACCAACTATTAATTATCAATGTTTTTCCAAGAAGAATAGGTAATTGTTTGGTATCAGGGTGAATCAAATCTATGTCAGGGTATTCTCTTAATAGTGCATTTAATGGACACCTATGTGGTAAAAACCTATGAACAGAAGTTATGTTTTGGAAAATAGATTCTTTCAGATCTATGTTTTTTTACAAAAGGGCAGATAATGGGCTTGTTATCTCCATCCATCAAATCACTTCTTATTTTTGTAATTTGAAGCACAGGACTAGAAGAAGAATCAACTTAGGAGTTCAATGCAAGACTCAAATTGAATCTAGTGCAAGATTCAAACTATGTCCGACACCAAGTTCATGGTAATCACATTGAATTTGATCTGAGTGATCTTGAATTACAACCATGGAAAGAGAGGAGATAATATCATTTGAATCATCAAAATCATCTTTAGAAACTTGTTTTTTTCTATGGAAAAACATTTAGCGAAGGGTATAATGACAATTTATTTGAATCTTGACCATTAGTGATCACCATATTCCCTGTCTTGTAGTCAATAAGGGTAGCATCTATAGCTAACCAAGGGCATCCTAGGATGATGGGGTATCTAATTTTCCTATTCTTTGTTTTTATGATCATGAATTCTACCGCATAGTCCCAAGGATTCGATGGTAATGGTAACATCTTCTATTATTCCCTTGGGTTTGTTCACATATTGGTCTTCCATCTATAAAACTATAGATGTGGACTGTGGTTCAGAAGTGCTAAAGTGGACAAAGTATCTATTTTCATAACATTGATGGAAGCTCCTAGATCAATCAGAATGTTAGGAATCTAGACCTATCCTATGCAAACTATTACAAGAGGACTTCCAAGATCTCCATATTTAGGAGGGGGAATGTTTCCTTCCAAAATACTAGCTAGATTTCCATCAACGTGGATGGTTTTAGGTTGGTTCTTTCTTCTTCCTAGAGCCTTGAAACAAAGCTCTTTAATTGTTTTGTTTAACTCAGGGATTTCCTTAAGAGCTTGCAATAGGGGAATGTCAATACTTAACTTCCTCAATCCTTGTATTAATTATGATTCTAACTTGTCATGAGCTACAATACTTGGTTTCTCAAAAATCCTAGATGGAAAAGGAATGTCTTTGTTTGGTTGAGGAGTTTCTTCAACGGAACTAGGTTGCATTTCTTTTGGTTTTTCTGTTTCTTTAGGAATTTCTCTATCACAAGAGAGGAAGGTTTTGAGGCAACCTTCCCTGAACACAACAAAATATTCTTGCAATCCACTCGAGTTTACTATGGGATTTCTATCAGATTCCATAGTATACGTTGGGTTTCCCTACCTCACATTTTTGGGATTGGCCACAGTTTGTGAGGATCTGTGGTGGGGAGGTTGATCAAGTTGGGCAGCATTAGTGGGTCTAGTCAACAAGGCTTGTTGGCCTTGAGGTCTTCTTTGATTATAGTATTGTTGCCTAGATCCTTGAGGTGCATTCCACTGTTGTTGGTACTGAGGATTAAACTGTTGATATGGTGGAATGTTTGGATGTGGAGCCCAAGGTTGTTGATAATAATTTGGTGGGGCATTCCATTATGGGCTCCATTCCTATGGGGATTGTTGAACCCAAGGTGGAGGATATGGCCATGGTGCATTCCATTGATTTGGAGTCCATTGTGATTTTGGGATGTAGGGCTGATTTTGATTGGTTTGAAATTTTCCTCCTTGCCTCTGAGCCATATAGTTCAGCTCAGATTCCTCTTGGTTGCTTTGTTTTAGGTGATTCTTTAGCAAGGGAAGTAGTCCACATTGATCTGTGGCATGCTTGAGTTCACAAAGAAGACAAATTTTATCTTATCCAAAGGACAATCCTTAAGTCCATGTTTAGCTCTACATCTTGGGTAGTAAATGAAAAAGGCTCTATATTCCTAGCCTTTTCTCTATCCATAGTTGTATTGAGTTGAACTAGGAGGTCTATTCTCAAATTTGCAATTTCTTCCCTTAATTTGGATAGGTCCCCATTGGCCATTTTTCCTTTTTATCTTCTTAGATTGGGGTGAGTTCGAGAGTAATTCCTACGAGTCAATAATGTCTGTGAAATCTAACTTGTTCATGTCTCCCTTTCCCATTAAATTGAATGCTTCTTATGTGTCTTCATCCAACCCTTTAAGAAATAAAGTTTTAAGTAGGTTAATATCCAGGCTAGTACCACACCTTCTATGAAGGAAAAGGAATTGATCCGGTAATCTTCTACACTTTCATCTTCCTTTTTTTGAATTTGAAAGAGCTCTTCTTTCCTATCCCTCACTCTACAGTAATCTTGATACTTGTCCAGGAAGGCTGTTCCATTTCTTCCTAGTTATGAATGGAATTCGTACTTAAACCCATAAACCACCTCATAGCTTGCATCTTTTAGAGTAGAGGGAAATAATTTAAGATTTTGGGTATCAGAAGTGTAGTCATATGTTTGGCATAAAACCTTGAACTCAAAAAGGAATTGGTCAGGGTCCTCTGAAACTAATCCCTGGAAAGTTGGTAGAATTGATGGGGATATATTTTTCATAGGAGCATCTTTGTTAGGATCTAATTCAATAGGGTAGGTAAACATCCTTCCAACTAGAGGATTTTCATTATTTGCACCATTGGGGTTATGTACTTCATTATCCATTCTTCCTTGGTCAGCAAGTTGTTCCACAAGCTATTTTTGAGGTGGGGTTGAGGATTTAATCTAACGAATCTACCTCTATGGTCTCTAGGTCTAAACATACAATCCTATCATACTTGAAAATCATTCCCTAACTATTAGTTCTAAACTTAATTGTGTTTTTTCCACATAATCCAACTAAGATGATTATTGTTGTCACTACAAGGTCTTATGATCTTTAAAATGAAAGAGTTATGGAAATAAGATTTTTGAATGGAAACTTACAAGAAAAGCAAGCAGTACCTTTAGCTAACACCTTGAATTCCCGGAAAATGACACCAAAAAGTGATGAGTTTCGTTGATGC
This sequence comes from Taxus wallichiana var. yunnanensis, assembly GCA_018340775.1. Taxonomy (NCBI): domain Eukaryota; kingdom Viridiplantae; phylum Streptophyta; class Pinopsida; order Cupressales; family Taxaceae; genus Taxus; species Taxus wallichiana. The sequence goes on along the minus strand of CM031241.1, from coordinate 654,901,112 downwards.
TCGTACTTTAATCATATTATTCTGTCAATCTAGGGTGGTGTTCATGGATTTTTACAACAACGGAAACAATAGGAATGAATTTGCAGTACATACTTTAGTAATGGAAACTAAGAAATTATTGAAATGATCATGATTACAAAATAAAATGCTTGAAAGGAAAACTAAAACAAAATACGAATTGGGAAATTCTTAAAGTCATTGATCATGGAAACATAAATGCATAAAGTAATGAAATCAATGTTGGAACAGTAAATGCATTCACAAAGACATAAAGGAAATAAATGTAAACTCCCTTTTTGTTGGTTAGGAGTGGCCCTTTCTCCTTTCCTTCGATCAAGTTTAACACTTGAACTTAAACAACAAAAATTTCCCCTGAATCTACTATCTTTATTGAATTGAAAATGCACTTTTACAATGAATCAAATGACTAAAAACCGAACCACTAAATATGAGTACATGATCTCTTTTATACAAGAGATGTTCTAGTTATGTTAGGAGAGAACTAGTTATTCAAAATGACTAAGTCTACTTAACTAAATGCTAACTGAAGCAATGGCTATCTATTTTTGGAAATACATTAATGAAAGGGGTAGTCCTTAAAGTGTTTGAACTAGAATCATTTGTGACAACTGAAGAGGAAATCTATGATTGGCTCCTTTGAAGGATTCAATCACTACTAAAGATTCTTCAACTCATTAACTGATTGAAGAGAATTTCAATGATGAAAAAAATCTCTAGTTCGGAGCACTTCATCCTCAAATTTGGGCGAGAATGTTTATTGAGTTAATGGTGTTGCATCATGTCTAAGATATGGTGCTTCCAACTGTGATTCCAATAATTTGAATTATCTGCATGTATGTGTGAATTTCTTGCTTTGGAGAATCAGGGTTGATGACCTAGATGATCTTGATGTGGTACTCGATTTCCTATTATTACGAAGGTGAGTCCTATGCCAACACGTCAATTAGATTCTGCGTCGATGCATGAATTAAGTCATGTGCTCCCTATGATAACTCAACACATACTCTTCCAAAAGTGCAGTTAATGTTTCAAAACAGATATATTTAATCCATTTCTGAAGAATAATTAACAAGGTAAAAATAACAAACATATGCACAATAATTCCTTCAAAATCATAGTAAAGTATTAAATATAAGAAGTTAACATTTTTCATCGTGCACTATGACATCAAAATGGTATAAGGCTAAACATGGCTTAAACATTACAAAATGGGGTTCATCATAGGGTTTAAAAATTATTGTCCTTGATAAATTCATTCTCACTCTCAGAAGTGCTAGTATCACTATAATCAGAAGAACTACCATATTCTTTAGTATAGAAGCTTTTCTTGTTCTTAGAAAACTTCTTGTTCTTAGACAATATAAAATTCTTCTTGCTTTTGTTGGACCTATAGGACTACTTGTTTTCATCATAAGAATCCTCATCTTCTTCATCACACTCAGCCTTATGCTTGTGAGGGAATCTATTGGAAAAATGGCCAATCTTACAACGGTTAAAACATTTAAAAGGAAATTTACCCTTGTACTTACCTGAACCGGTTTTCAACTTCCTAGCAAACATTACAATCAGTTCATCATCATCAATCTTAGGAACATCACCATGAGTGATATTCTTATCCTTTGAAAATTTATTATCTTTGAATGCTACCTATTTCTTGATAGATTTAGTATCAATGATCCTCATCTCATAGGTGACAAAATTCCATGGAGCTCATCCATCAACATGGTACTCAAATCCTTGGCTTCTTTAATGGCTGACACTTTAGCATCAAACTTGGGAGTGAGTGATCTCAACACCTTTTGCACCACCATATATTCTTTCACCTCTTCACCTAAACCTCTGATAGTATTGACCACTTGATCAACTCTAAGAAGGTATGCAACAATTGTTTCTTCTTCCTTCATCTTTAGGATTTCAAACTAAATTCTATAAGTCTAAAGCTTTTCCATCTTTACTTTAGTGTCACCTTCATAAATGATCTTTAACTTATCCCATATGGCCTTTACTATAGTACACTTTGCATCACCTTGAAAAATTATGATTTTGGAAAACCACGCAAGATAACATTCATAGCTATAGAGTTATCATTGTAAGCTTTCTTACTTGCAACATTAGTAGGAGGGGTTTTCGGAAAGGTGTAGCCATTCACAACTAATAGCCAAACATCATATCCTAAATAACTTATGTAATTCCTCATCATGATACTCCAAAAGGCATAGTTAGCCCCATCAAACACAAGAGCTTTTCTATTCTGTTGACTTTCCATTTTTGTGCTTCAAAGTATCTTCTTTAAGTGGTTACACTTGCTTCAAAAGGACATTAATCTGATACTAATTTTTGGAATCACAATGGCAGAGAAGGGAGGGGTGAATAAGTCCTTGAATTTTTGTACATCAATTAATTTTACTTGTGTGAACCATCAAATAATCCATTCAACATTCATTAACCATTGTGATTTTTAAACATAATACAACCATTCAGAATAACATGAAGCATGAGAGAACATAAGAACACAACATATAATGTGGGAAAACCTCAAGGAGAAGAAAAACCATTGAACCTCTACATATATTACACAACACAAAGGACTCTAGTGAATATTACACATCACAAGATTTTTTTAGTGAGGCATTAACCCCACAAGGAGCACCAACCTCTAGTTTAATGGAACACCAATCCTACAAGAAGGCTACAAGCCCCAAGATGACCAAGAACCAACTTATCCACCTAAATATTAAGATTACTTGACTCCTTTTTTATCCACCAACTGATTGTGATCACCTTGTAATATCTCTCCACTCAAAACCTTCTCAAACATATATTTCTTCTTCGCTCAATAATGAACCTATGAATGTTGATTAGGTAAAGTGACCTTATAGCTCCTTCTTATTTAAACCACTAAACTACTCATACTCTTCTCAACTCTTATTTTGACCCCCTACACCACTCTCCACACTCTTCTCTTGCTCACTCAAATCCCCATCCTGGTCATTAGCTCAAATGAGAAAAACATTATGCCTTATATACTAGTTACTTGCCACAAAACATATAGGATGGAAAATAACATTAGACCATGTAAGGTCGGTCATAAAAAAATTAAAGAGAAATATTACAAAAAAACAAGCTACATAATATGACCATGTAGGTCAGCATAAAACTTACAAATCAAAATTGCACAACTAGGCCTAAAAGACTAGTTTCAACTCCACGGAATTCTTCTTGACTTCAGGAACATAACAGCTTTCATCATGACTTCACAAGACCTGACCACTTCACCAACAACCTCTACACTCCATAAATAATATCAAGTAATGATACAAATGATAAATCAATCAACAACCAAGATATCGAGTTAGTACAATAACTTGACTTTATAAAACAAACCATGCCAATTTTTTCACTTTTCACAAAGCCAAAAACTTGCACTTCATCAACATATGCTATATACAATTGATTCATGGCTTGAAAATATTGCACACCTACTTTATTTCACATATAAACAATGTTCATATGCTTGGAAAAGTTTCAACACTTCATTTTCACTCAAACTCACTCTAGACCTCAATCTTGCTACTAGCCCTTCAAAATGACATTTTTAGCATAAAAGACACAACACCATGTTTCATGATTCACTAGTAAAATTTTACAATACTCTTTAATCCCATTAGAGAGCCTACAAAGTTTCAATTTCCAATTCCACACCTAAACAAATTTATTCCTCTCCTACCATTTTTGCCCAATCACCCAATTAGCCCTAGTTTTGTACGAATCACTATGTCTAGAATAAACCCCAAACTTCCATGTAAAAGTAAAATATGATTTCGATACCCAATTCCACATTCTTTCTTTGTGCAAAATTTTAAGACCTGCCTCTTTCTCTATCACTCACATCACCATTTTCTTCCTTTTCTAGGTCTTATTGGGTCTACACCTAGGGTTTTAAGATAAAACCTAGGGTTTGTAGATTTATAACTATATCAACCACTCAAATTATTCCTTCAACTTTATTGGACTTGTGCAAGGTCTTTCCAATGCTTCCACACAATAATTTCTTCTTATAAGCTACTTTCTCACTTCTGGTTCTCTTAAGACTTCCTTCCTTCTTAAGTCCTAATCCTCTTCTCAACTCTGTTTTGCTTCAATTTACAACTTACACTTCCCTAGAGTTTTTACTTAAGATTTTCTTAGATCTTACTACTTGATTCCCCTCAAAGTTTCCATATCTTTCTTGTTAGTACCACTATGTGTTAAAGGTTCCAAAGGTTTTCTTCCAAAGCTTCTCAACTACAACATGACATGTGACATTAAATTAGGATAGTCACATTAACTATTCCATGTAAATATTCTAGTTTACCTTCCAAATTATGATTAGAATTTAACACATAAAATATTACTCTCCACTAACCTTGATAGCAATTTATACCTTAATTACCTCTTATAATATCATCAGTAAAATAATTAATTTATGACAACAGATTGGAAACCCTTCCAAATAATGGTGAAAAACTCTCCAAACCAATCATCATCTTCCAATTGTATCTCCACATTTTTCTTCCTTGGGAGAGCACTATCTATCCCCTTATGAGAGACTCGCATTCATGGAGTGATTATAAAAGCTGGAGTTATGATAATAACTTCAAGGCGTTGGAAGATGAAGAGATCATAGAGATACCTTCGAGTTACACACATTAGTTCCTCTTGAGAAGATTTTTCAACAAGCTCACTTTCATCCTCTACTCTATCCATAGATTCTGATTAATCTTTTACTTCTTCGGCTCCTATGGACTATGGTCACCAACTTCTCCTTTTGTCTGTGACGAGTCCTCATCTATTTTCTCACTGGGGAAAGCATTGTATCACAAGGTTCCCAGGAAAAACATTGGTTTTGGTACATGGGCTTCAAGAATTTCTGAAACCACTTCAGTGTCTTGAGGTGTTTCTACAAATGAGACACACAAAATTTCTCCTTGTACTACTTCTACTAGAATCCTTTCTGTGTTAGGTTGTACTTCATGTTCAATAACTTGCTCCTCTCCTGCCACCACACTACTTGGAAGTTTCTGCAGGGGTTATCTCAACTCCTACCCCAACTTCAAGTGCCTTAGGTTCATTTGAATACTACCCTTCTATTGGCATCTTAGCATGTTGCTTGTGAAATGACAAGACACTAGCTATAGGAGCATCCATAATGGGTTTTTACTTGGTGGGTGAAGCTTCATGGAGCTATTGGAACAACAAGATTAGATTTCACAGTACCAGGTTCCTCAACAAGAGGAGTCACTTAGAGACCAGTAATGGCGAGGTGAAAGGATAGGGACATCAAGAACTATTTCCTTCTTGATTGTCTCTTCCTCCTCTAAATCAAAGCACTCAGATACCTTATTTCACTTTCTCCTCTAAATATGGACTCGTTCCTCCTCATCTTACGAGTCTTATATACTAGGCTCTAGTGTTTGTAGTTTAAGAGGTGTTTCAAATAAAATTCTTTCCTAAGGCTTCTTGGGATTGTATTCCATCACTTTCTCCTTTCCCTTAGACCCAGAAATAGATGTTGGAACAATGTACATAGGAGTAGCATGAACAATAGGGGCCTTAACCATACTTTCCTAAAGTACTTCCTCTATTCTTATTTTTAATTGAGTAAGGAAGTCCCAATTTTTCTTAGTTGAGCACTCATATATTCCCTTACTGATGTGGATGACAACTTCTTAAAAGGAACCTTAACCCTTTTCCTCCATGAAACATCCCTAGTAGCATAGACCTTCCTGGTATGGGGGAATGACATCATCAATAATATTATCGGCCCTATAATCCCTTAATACAAGGGTATTTTGGTGACTTACATCCACTCCCTTTGAGAATAACCACTTTAAGAAAATTCACAAGACATTTCTGGTACTTTCTTGATTATACCTTTTCTCACTAGCGTCAATCAACTAGCAAAAAAAAGGATGAGAAGAAATATCATTTTGGATGTAATCTTCAATAATCACATTACCATCATCTTCTAACTCTTCAAGGGCTTGAATAACCCCAAAATCAATCATCTAGGATAGTTTCATTCTTGAATACTCTCTTTGTCTAACTTCCTTCTCATCTTCACAATTCATACGAAATCTTTGTAATGAGGTTTATGCTCCATCTAAGTGGGTACAATATTGTGTATAATCTTCTTTATATCATAGTGCTTCCTTGCTTCAAATCTATCCAACATGCATCTGCCCATTTCTACTTTCTAGATATTTGGGCAAGTGTAATTTCTAATGATCATGGGAAACTTGATAGGGGATGTTAGATGCTTGTTGGCTATGATCGGTGTACTTGTAAAAATTTCCTAACTAATTCCATCAAATCCCACTTTTCATTCACACACTGCGGAGAAAATAGGGGCTTCCATCAAAACCACTAACTCGATATAAGAATAGTTTTGAATTGGATAAAATAACACCCATATTGAGCAATAACTCTCTTGGCATCTTGGGAAAATATTTTGGTCTCCCAATCAAGGTGGTACAAACAAATTATGGGTGCAAATAAATGATTAGCAACATTCATGTAATGTGTTACGTAGCTTTTCTGATTTAGGTGAAAGAAGACATCATACACCTTGGCGCTACTAAGATCACCATCCATCAGTAATTATGGAAAAAATTTATGAAATCAATGTTATAAACCAAGTAAGAATTCATAAATAATTCTTCCATGTCGACCTTTTCTCCTCTCGTAATTTGAGCAACCCCCATCATCTATTCATGAATTCAGTTACTTATTATCTCGACCCAAGGGAGAGGTTTTTTTATGTGTATTACCTGAATGAACTGAAACATCCATTCTTGGAAAAAGGAATTAGATTCCTATTGGTTGTCAAAAAGGGCTTTGTTGAGAGCAACAAATCGAGGACAAGAAACCCCTCCTCTTTAATGGGAGAAGTTCCCTTATTCAAAAGCAAAACTTATTTACATATGTACAATGTATAGTTTTAATGTGGAACTTGGATATCATGAAAGTGTTTCAAAATAGAATGGATCATCAATACAAAAGCACAGAGGAATGAAGAAATGGAAATGAGCAGAAAGGCATTCTCTAGAACTATAGATAACAAAATAATTCCTTATGCATGCCAGAATGAAATTATTTGAAAACCATTTGCATTTGAATCAAAATAAGGTGTTATTGTAAAGACACAAAGTTCCATAAATAACACTTACAAGAATGCAAAGCTTCTTGACATAATATAGATAAATGATTCAAAGCATTTAGCAGATAGTGATAAAAGAACATGACCAGATAGACATAGGAGGAAAAACTCTTGTATTGATTGCTTTTTTGTTCTTTACACTTTCAAAAATAAGCCAAGTTCCAGCCCCTGAAAATGGCAGAGAGAGACCATTATATAATTTTACAAATCAGTTACACTTGGTAACTACTTCTTTTAACTAAAATGTTTAGTTAAAGGGATGCTTAACGCAAAACCCCAACTAATTACAATAAGTCTGAAATGAGAAAAAGAATGAGAGAGAATCCATGAGGGGAAGACAAGTGCTCATGATTGGGAAGGGCCCACTGACTTGAGGATCTATTGTCTAAACCTTTTTAGAGCCTCTGCTATGTCTCTGCCACATGGAACAAATGTGTTGGTAGTAGCCTGGGTCCAAGACCCCAGACATTTCTCCATCTCCTTGCCGAACTTGGTGTGCGTATGGTATTCCTTATTCGCTTCTTCAATGGCAGATTGGAGAGAATATTTCCTTTATCTTATCTTTAGTGATGGAGTCCTCTTTGAACAAATTTTCTTTGACAAAAGCCCTAAATTGAGCTTTAATTTCCTGCAGGGAGAAGGGTACACCTGAGGTCTCATCATGGAGGTGGCAGTGAATATCCTTGAAATCGATATTACCAAAGTCTTAAAAGCTTCTCCCTTCTGCCAGCTATTCCTTAGTTCTCCCAAAGCCTCCTCCAGCACTTTGATTTTCCATTCTACGTTGAATACCCATGACTGTGACAAATTATCCTTCACATCATCAAAGACCTTACTTGCCATCAAAAGATTTTCATCAGTCAGCCCCATCAGGTGAAGGTCTACTATGCAGCTGCTCCAAAGTTTGAGCTCTTTATCCATGTTTCCAATTGTGGAGGAGAGTTGTTGAAGATTATTTACCTTCTCATTGAGCTTGAAGGCTTCACCAATGAAATTCAACCCTGCAACAAACATGTCATCTAGCATGGCCTCCATATCCCTCCCATAGATGGAGTACCTTTGTATATCCTTGATGCTCTGGACTTCATCTTGGCCGAGAATCACATGCGGTGGAAGGGCAGTCATTAGGGTAGGGTCTAGAACTTTATCTTTAGATAATATTGACTTGATGAAACCGGAAAGCACTTGAGCCTACTCCTCCAGGCTACTCTATAGTCTCTTGCCCTTTTTCTACCCTCCCGATGACCTGGTGACTATTTCTTGAAGGTTGTGTATTTCACCTTCAAGAGTAGACTCTCCGATGGAGATCCTTGAGAGTTCCAAATGGAGACCTGCAAATCCTTCTCTGGCTTGTCAACTTTGGGCTTGGCTATCTCAAGGAATTGCTGACCTTGGGCATCTATTACTATCCTTGAGGTTGTTCTAGCTTTCTTGCAGAGGTAAGAGCGTAGTACCCAACAAGGCTGCCACACAGCATCAAAATTGGGCCCCGAGATCGAAGAAGAAGACTTCCTCTTCCTACTATTAACAAACAGTTGTACCCATGCAAAAGTGGAATAAGAGGAAGAGGGAGTAGCAAGAGAACCAAGAGTGAGAGAACTCATGGCACAGAGAGTGTTTGTTGTTGTGGCCTCCAATAGGGATGTGAGTGGAGCAGACGAGGCATCTTGGACAAAAGAATCCACATTGCTTGGAGGCTCGGTGCTATGAATTTCCTGCTCCTTATCCATTGTGGTTTTAAAAGCATCTGCAGGATTTGGCATTTCACTATCTTCACTCTCACTGAGAACAATGATGTTCTCTGGCCCAAAAGGTAGTTCTGAATGCTTTGGCAGAGGGTCTTCTTCAATGGGCTCCTTTTTGACCTCCTTTACCTTCTTCTGATAGACCTGAGTAGAGGAGGAAGGAGTTGAGGACTCAGGTCCTTTACTTGTTGAAGCAGGAGGAGTTTGTATAGGTACCTCTGAACTGGGTGTTTGTGCCTCCTTCCTTGGTGTCAAGGTGTCTTTGGAAGAGGATTCTCCTGCGTGTTCTTCCTCAGCTCATGAATCTTCCTATCAACCCAAACTTTAGTCCTTACCAGGACAGGGGTGAGGATTTCAGCCAAATCATCTTTCTCCCTCTTAAACTAGTCTAGATCCTCTAAGGGAGTGTGTTTGATCATAGTTTCATACTCATATGACAATAGGTCTGTGTTTTCATCCTGAAGTCCTTCAGGAATTTGATACAAGTTAAGCTCTTGAACTAACTGAAGAGGAAACTTGCCATAATGCCTCCTTCTAGCCTCAAAATCATCTGTGCAGTCAACCCAATAATCTTTAGTGTCTACCCTATGATGATAGTTGATTCTGATGTTCAACTCAATGAATTTCTTCAAGTTGAAATAGGTTCTAGGCCTAAAGAAGTGGACAGTGATGGGAGCAAGGGCCCTCTCTATGTTCTAGGCATCCAAAGTGGTTTTGCATGTATAGTTTCCCAAAGATATGGGAAAGTGCAACCCAGTGATCTTCTTATCCCTGTAGGTTCTGTGTAATTTTTCTAATTGTCTACATACTTCAATCAGGGCCATCTTATCATTACAAAATATGGGGAGCTTAAGAGGAGTGCTCTCATAACCTGCTAGCCTAATGTAAGAGAACCTTCTAAATTGAATGAAGTAGGCTCCATACTTCGCTATCAGGCTCATGGCTTCATCTGAAAACCTCCTTGCAGTGTCACTCTCTAGAAGCCTTACAATGTACATGGTGAAGGCATCATTCACCCTCCTGAAATTGTGATTGCTAGTGTCCAGGGTGAATTGAGGGCAGTAAGCATATATAGGATCACCCATCGAGCATCAATGTATGTAAAGCCAAACCATTGTCTGGATGCCGCTAGGGTATTAATTTTTATTGTGATATGGATGAAAACTAGGTGAATGAGGCATGATGGAGTCAGTTTGGTTTAGGCATGGATCAATTTAAGTCCTAAGCATGGATCGAGTCAAGTCTTAGGCATGGATCGAGTCAGGTTTAGGCATGGATTGAGTCAGGTCTTAGGAATGGATCGAGTCAGGTCTTAGGCATGGATTGAGTCAGGTCTTAGGCATGGATCATGGATCAAGTCGGTCTTAGGCATGGATCGAGTCGGGTCTTAGGCATGGATTGAGGTTAAATTGGTTGAACTTTTAATTCATTAATTTTTTCAATGAATTATGATAGGGGTCATGTGTTAAGATGCTTTATAACACATGCATGATGATGTTAGAGAAATGGTAGTCATAATAAATGTATGTTGTGATGATGATGATAAAAATGTTAAGAAACTTCTTGTTTGGTTGGTTTAATTTCTAATTTTTGACATAAAAAGGAAACTAAATGGGGTAGAATGCAAGTAAGGAAGATGAAAGATGAATTTTTAGGGTAGAGAGTGGCCGAGCTAACCTCCAAGGGCCCCATGCCCTCGAAGTGCCACCTACATAGTCCCGGTGAAAAGGGACCTCAAGCCGATGTAGTTCTCTCATAAGCTAGGAAGAATATGAGGAGGTATGAACATGAGTTGGTAGGTTTTAGGCATGATTTTTGAATTATTTCGATTAGGTATGAGTGGGTTATGGGAAAATTGGTATAGGTGATGTCGATGGAGGTAGAAGAAGAAGATTACCCCAAAAGTAAGTGTCAAGGACCAAGTCCTATATAAGGTAATCAAAACGTAATAAAGATGGTTAAAAGATAAGAGGGGACAAGAAAGCCACTGGATGGTTAGGATCATACCGAGTAGGTCATACCTTGGAGGAGGTGATGAACGTAATGCCCAAAAGACATTACATGATTGATTGTTCTAAGGGTGAAAATTAGTCACATGATCACCAAATGTCATGGTTTCCAAGAGGTCCCCTGAGGCGGTAGGAAATGGGAGTGTGAATGGTGAGAGGGTGAAAGGTGGTTAATTTTTATATGGCACAAGATAGTATGCTTTTGGGCAAGAGATCCAAGGTCACAATGAGCAAGTCCATGACTAAAAGGCTTTCATGTTGGTGATATTTGAGATAGACCGATCGATGTGGGAATTATATATGGGGTGAGGAATTTTAACTCCTTGAGGTCTTCATGAAGTTGATCGATGTCGGAAGATTTAGTTTCTCTCTTTTTTTTTTTGAAAGAGTTGTGCATAGCTATCCTTTAAGGGTAGTCTATTTATAGCAGTGATTTCGAGAGAAAGATGTCCTTTTGAGGGAGTCATCTTTTTATTAGAAGTTTGACTCAAGGAGTTGGATCTCATGTGAGGGCTTTTGAAATCATGGACAAGACCAAGGTGAGGAATAGGATTCTTGTTCGATAGTAGGGTGAAATGACCATGGGATCTCATCTAAAGTTAGATGAAAAGTATCCATGATAATCATGTTATGTGCAAAGACCTTTGTGGTACACATATTCAAGAAAGATAACAAGTGATGGGACGCACATGATTCTGGTTTAATCATTGGCAGGTGTAAGAAGTGGATAGCACTCAAGGGACGAGCATGAAAGAGGCAAAAGTGATGTAGGACTAAAAGTCAACAATAGAATGGTCAAATATGCAAGGAGTTAAGGACATCGGGTTCGGGTTTACCATCGAGTGAAGATAAATGATAAGCACATGATCCATATGTATGAGTCACAATGTATGGTCCAAGCCAATTAGGTGGTTCAAAGAAAGCCGATACCACTACGGTCGTTACGTTTATGAGTAGTACATGGAATAACGAGGATGGTGTCCTTGCTCATAAAATCCAAAACCAAAACCCTTCCATGCACATCGTTGTAGAAAGGTATGGGTGCAACGGTGATTAGTGAGAGGCTGGAAGTCAGCGAGAAAATGGGTGGGTTTGTGACGATGGTTTGGGTGTGTAAGTGGTAGTATCAAGTCCCCATAGGTGAGATTGGTACAAAGGTGAGGAGGACCATAAAGGAGGCATTCTACTATGCGGTGATCATACCGAGGATGTATGTGAAGACTTCCATACTCCTATGGAGTAAGGAATGTGTTGACACTATAAAGCGATACTCCCCTAGAATGAGTAATTGAAAAATTCCTTCTAAGGGATCGGTGGTTAGTATGCGTGTAGCTAGAATAGATGATGTGTTGGAGGTCGATGTGAAGGTGGAGTTAACAGTTGGGAGGCTGATGGTTCATTTGTGGAGGTTGTGGTTGTGGTAGGAAGGGAGGAGGCATGTGTGGTTGAGGTAGCAACTATCTTGGTCAATGGAAGTGTAGGTGAAGTGGTAGTGGTCGAGGAGTTAGATGCCTTAATGGGTATAAGCACGTCCTTGGGTTGGTAAAGCATGCTGCATGTTTTAAAAGGTGATGGATTAGTTGGAATAGTATAGGTGTGCCCTTCATGCTCAAACTTTAGAAAATGATGCAAAGTGGAAGGAACCCCATGACATGAATCCAAGATCTTTCATGCAACAGGTTATATTGAAACTACACCTCCAATATGTAGAATAACTCTAGAATAGTATGGGGGACCACGCGAACATGGAGGATGATGGTTCCTAGTGTAGAGGTGATAGCATCGTTGAATGAATGCAACATGAAAGGATGTTTATGCATGTAATTTTCAGGTATGCGCATTTGAGCAAATGCATGTGATGAAATGATATCAATGCTAGCACCCCCATCAATCATTACGCATCGTATGCATACATCATCGATGTGGATAGAGATATAGAGAGTTGGGTCTAGGGCATCTATTTGGTGCGGTGTGATCTCTTCCTCATAGAAGCTAAGGGAGGATATTTGGTGAGTAGGGTGAGGTGTGGATAAAGGTGGTAATTTGGTGAGAGAGGCTACAAGATGGGGTGTGATAATGGGCGCTATGGGTGTAGGGTCATTGGGTAAAACCTCAATAGATTGAAGAACCTCCATGAGTGCTTAACGATGGGATTTTGAGGTTTCGATGAGGTCATATAGGGAAATTTTGAGAGGATATTAGTGTACTTGTTTGAGCATGGTGCGATGTGTGACACCATTAGAAATAGGGTATGTGGGCCCATGGATAGTAATTTTAGGTGTCGGTGCGAGATGGTATGTTGGGTATAGGATTGGTTAGTGAGTCGATTGCCTTTTCCTTGCCTTTATCTCTTTAAGCAAAATTCATGATGTGTATCATGTTAACTTGAGGGGAGTTGGCAAATGGAGAAGGTGTAGGATGAGTGGTATAATGACATGATGGGAAAAAACCTACCAGGGAGAAAAGCCTTGTGAAGTGAGTTGGGCGTAATGACATTTACATGATGGTGTGGAAAGTTCTCTGATGTGAACCATGTTAATTTTGAATCTTGGGGGTGGTTCTAGGAGCTGTGGGGGTGGAGGTCATGGTTGTTGAGTAGGCAATGAGGGAAGGACTATGGGAATGGGTATTGGTGAAATGAGGTCCTCATCAAGAAGGTCATCATTGTCAAAGTTTTCTTTAGGAGGACATAACTAGATAAGGACGGTTTTCAAATCCTTGTAGTTCTCCACATCGTGCCCTAGCACACGATGGTAGGCACAAATTTTAGTGTCATTAAACCCTTTTGGCTTGGGTTTGAGGGGGTCATAAGGTCTGAGTGGTGGTAATGTGATAACAGCAGGTCTCAAGGAGGTTGGTTAAGATTTTGGCATAGGACCTGCTTAGTGGGTCACAATGGGAAGTGAAAGTGGGTTTGGGTGTAGGTGTGGCTGATTGTTGAGGAATGGTCCTTGTAGGAGAGAGAGTGGGTCGAGCTATGGTGTTGGATGATGGTGTGGTCTTGGATTTTGGTCGTGTTTGCTTGGGTAGGGGTATGGTAGATGAACAGGCATGAGGGTGTATGGTTGTTTTGACTACCTTATTAGAGGGTACCAGATTTTTCTCTTTGGGTTACATCTTCTTGGGTAAAGGTGATACGTGTGTACGAGATCTAGAGGGAAAATCAGATGGGGAAGAGGAAAATTTACCCATGGGGATAACTTGAGGTGCTATGAAGGTAGATGATGTGGGTCATGCAAGGGTGTGAGGGACAAATACTCAAGTGTAGTGGGAAATGAGGGATTTATATGTATGTTGGTTATGGTGAGGGTGTATGTTGAGTTGTGATAGGTATCACGAGAAGAAGTTGTGATAGATCTGGTTTTGTTTCATTTGATTGGTAAAAATATTTTTGGGTAGATAGTGGAAGTGTTAGCAAGTGACATCTACATTTGTGTTGAAACAGGGAAGCAAAAGACGCCCCCACAGTAAGGCTCTATCCACATAATCTAAGCGATCGGATAAATGTGAGACCAACATGTTTGTAGGTGAGGTTGATGAGAACTTAATGGCTATTCCTATAAAGTGTGTCTTAGAGACAGAGAATTCACTAGCTTCATCTTCCGTAGGTAAGAGAGCCAAAAGTAGGTCTGTAGGATCTTGGGTAGTTGATGGAGGATGGTCGCCTAGAGGAAAAGGTATCTCTCTTTGGATCCTTGATAGGTGGAGGAGAAAATGGGTGCTCCTCTCGTAGGTGGAGGAGATGAACAAGTATCCTCCCTAGGCGAAGAAGTACAGTGGGTGACGGATCTCTTAGTGGAGAAGCCAAAGGTGAAATAGCATCAATATTAGCGGAGGGATCCTCCACGGGTGATGAAGGAAGTGAAAGGTGTTCCTCTATGGGTGGAGGAATAGGTGAGGTGGGTTCAAGTGTAGGTGGAGGACTTCGGGCTAGAATTTCCTCTATGGAAGGAATATGAGGTAATTGGGAAGCAATGGGTGTGTCACTAAAAATAGTGTGGACCTAGTGGGTCTGGCTTTCATGAGTTGAGGTCTCACCGGTTTGATGAGGTGAAGGGGCATTATTGGGAAAGGGTTTCTTGAATATGTGTAGGTTTTGATTGGCTAGTGCGTTAGGATTATCCATAGTTAACTCACCTTTCTCAAGAATTTCTTGGACAATGTTTTTGAAAGTGATGCAATTTCCGTCACTATGACCATTTACTTGATGATAGTTACAGAAATCGTGTTCTTTATACCATGTGGGTGTGGGGTGAGAAGGGTCAAAACCAGTGTGTGGTTTTATAGGTGGAAGGGTGATCACCCCATCTTTCATGAGCTTTTCTAAGATGGAAGAGTAAGGCTCCCCAATTGGGGTGTATTTCCATTGTTCCGTCTAAATTGAAAAGTCTAAATGGGTGAGAGATTAGATGAGGGCTAGCTTTGATTTGTGGATGAGTCGGGCCAGCTTTGAGTACCACTACATTAGTGGTCCCCTTGGCCTTTGAATAATTGTTTTATGGTTTGGAAGAAGAAGAGGTATCATTCGACTTGAATGCCAAATTCTTATTGCGTAATTGGATTTTCTTCTCTTCGATGGCCCGAATCTCTAGCTTTTGTGCCATGGTGAATGCTTCATCGAAGGTTCGGAAAGTTTGGACCTGCAAGGTCAGTGAGATATTTCTAGCACAAGCCTGTGCATGAAGAGCTCGATGAGTTTGGTTTGCAGTAGTTAGAATGTGAGTTGATTAATCAAGCTATCACCAGTGAGCAACAAAATCTATAATAGATTCATCATCATACTAACATGTGGAGTATAGGTCATTCATTGTAACCTTCTTAATGATATTGATGGAGAATTGATCCAAAAAGGCTTGGGTTACTGATTAAATGAAAAGATATAGTGTCTAGGTAACCCACTATACCAATATAACATCAGTCGATCGGAGACATGGGAAAGGTCCTCAAGAGCAAACCATCATGGTGGGCAATTAGGTAACACCCATGTTTGAAAGACCGCAAATGTTGTTGCGGGTCTTCCTTGCTTATTAAACAGTTGAAATTTTTGTTTAGGCATTTCCCAATGCATGGGGTATGGACAAATAGGGATGGATCGGTGTATAGGCTCATTACAAACCTCATCATAGGTGAGAGTGTTGCAGGAGCTAAAAACCGATGCCTCCAATGTCTACATCTTGTCCATCATTAATTTGATTAGGTCGTTGGTAGGTTACGATGGTTGGGTGCCTCCTATAGCATAAGAGGGTTGGTGTTGGGCATATGACGAGGGTGGCATTCTAGTATATTATGTTGTCGTATATGTAGACTAAGGAGGGGAGTGAGATAGGGGGTATGTACCCAGAATGAATGATAGATGAAACGGGAGGTTTTTGGTAGTACGTATATGGAGGTGAAAGGTTCATGGTAACCCTAGTGGCAATGGGGGCTAACAATTGTGGAATAGAAATGACCACATTTTGAAAAGGGTAGGGGTCACCGACACCGGGGTGGTAGTGTAGTTACATGTAAATGTGAAACAATAGGGGTGGATGAGGTTGTGTTTTGGGTGGTTGGTGAAGGTATAGTGGATGTGGCGGGTACAACGGATGTGGCAAATGTGGCGATCATAGGGGTATAGGGCATAACTATGAAATGACTGGGGTAAGGTAGATGCGGGAAATGTAGATCCGAGACGAGGCTAATGCAAGAGTAGGAGCGAGTGTCGGGGGATAGATATGGGCATGCCATATATCAACTAACATGAGGCATCTCGAGTGGATGAGTGGGAAAGATAAAACTACAAGGCGGTAGGGTTTTGGTCAAGGAGTCGTGTGAACTCCTCATCTCCAGTAGCGATAGAGATAGGTTGGATAGGTTCCATGGCGGGTGATAAAATAGAAGGTGGTGAAGGGCTAGGTGGGAGTGGTTGACAACTGGTGTGGAATACGAGGGTGCTTTCTTGTTGATGCGTCAGTACCATGTGAACAGGTACTAACATGGTAAGACTGCTTTCTGTAAGTGACACAGAAATACAACACAAGTAGGATAAATAGGTGGTGGTAGGTGAATTAGGGAAAAAGTGTCACCTAGAAAATGACACAGGATAACTGATTTTAGTTAAGGTAAAGTGACACCGAGTCACATGGTAACATCTGCCGGTCACTGTGGAAAGTGGATAGTTTCTCAAAAACAAGGTATAAGGCTAATTTTCCCAGATATGCCAAATATTGATGAGATTTACCAGGTCAATGGGAATGATAATAGTGATAGGGACTCTGAATATTTGAAGAAGGTGAATAGGTGTCCTTTTGGGTAGGTTAACCAAAATGACAGTGAGCTGAACCGACATCGTCGTTGGTATATAGCATGACGGTCGAGGGTAATAGCGATGACGGTCAGGGACCAGGCACAATTCTTGTGAAATTGAAACAGTGATGAAGAAAATATGGTTATGAGTTAAAATTTGATGTGGAATCAGACCCAAAATTCTAAGAATGATGAGAATATGGTCCAGTGCACTCAGATGAAGCTAGAATACACCAAGCTGTGATGAGGAGCGTGTAATGAGAAAAAGGAAAAATGAAGAGCGTAACCTCTCACCTCAAAATGCAAGCCAAGAAGAAACACTAAGAAAAATATGATCCTAAGAGTTCTTTTTCTATTATGTTTGTTTAGCTTATGTTATTTAAGGACCAACTCATGAACTGTAGAATAGAGTTTTTTGGTGAGGATGGCTTCCTATGAAGAAGGAGATCTAAAAGGTGAGGTTTCAGGTATGTTATGGTGGGGGCGGGCCTCGCTCTGAAGTATGACTCGACAAAGCAGCGAGTTGGGTGCCCATTGTACTATGATTGTGTGATCACCTACAGCTTCTTCCAGGAAAGATGTTGTTTAAGAATGTGTATATTTTCAATTTTTGTGGTGTTTGGATAAGACTCGAGAGAGAGAAAAGAGAAATAAAGTGCTTTCTATGATTCATTTGTCAACCATCAGCTAGGCATGACTTCCAACATATAGGTTGCCCTCAATTAATGTGAGCTAATGCAGAAAATTAGAATGAAATGCAATGATTTTTAAGCCCAAATCAAAATATGGAATTCGATGACACAATGAGAGGAATAGGAGAAAGTATGATCTTTCACTAATGCAATGCAAATGAAATGGAAGAAGTGTTCATTTTAAGCACCAAAACACGATTTCTTTGAGACAATAGAAAGAAGAGAAGATTCCAAGGGAGAAATTTTAATGTGAGAACATTTTAGAAAGGAAACAAACATAAAAAAATTCACCTAGAAATGAATGAATGCAAGGAACCTCGAATGGGTCCCACTAGGCATGCCAAAATGTTTCACTAATTCTTAGACGCGTTTCTTCAAAATGACCAAGCAGATAGGGTAATGGGTGTAGGAGGAATACTGTTGGAATGTTGGTTGATAGGTTGTTGCGCACATGTTGAATCCTTAATCCATGACTAATCATGAGAGCTTCCTTTTGGCTGGGAGGAACTACCTAAAATAAAAATCTAGACCACCGAGAAAGAGTTAAACAATATATGCATTGAACTTCCTAGCGTATGCTAGATCCAAGATACTTCTAGACGCTATCAATCCACTTTTTTAAAACAATTTAACACTTGGTAATAAAGTAAATCCTATTGTAGTTAAGATGATTTAGGTATCTCATTTAAAACACAATAAGAAATATCTAATCCAACAGGCTAAGTTAAAATAAGATCCGAAGGTCAAGTAATCGGTTGCGGTCTCTGTAGGTCTAACGAGGTCTTAGGTAGGTCACAGGTGAGTAAGGGTGATGTGGGTATGGGTAGGTAGGTTACTATTCTAGGCTGTATTGGTAGATATAGAGACCGATACCGATTAAGGGTGACTGATTCCTATTTCGAGAGAATCGGTGCTTTTGATTCTTATGGGGTATTGGGAATGTCATAGAATGAGCTTTAGATCTCCCTTATGATTACACAAAGGACTAGGCTGGTCGAATGAGGTATTAAGTTGTTTGGATGGGATTTGGAAAAGTTTTAATAGGGATATGGAGGGGTGAGTATTAATGGAGGTCAGTGGGTGGCTAGGAGAACAAAGGATGAAAATATAATGATGAAATGAGTGAACCAGAGGAGTAAAATGTTCTACTTACTTGGAATCTAGTTTTGGACGTCTGTGAGTGAGGAATGAAGGTGTTGATAAGAGGTTGAACAATGAAGAGGATCACCAAATGTTGGGGAGCTCTTGCATGGGCTGCATGTGCTCTCCTTCTTGCTGATTGGATCAAATCTGTGTTGGGGGTGAGTGTTGGATGGTTGTTGGGTGAATCCTAGATGTTTGTGTAAGAGAAAATACTTGATCTCCTTCTTTACATGTGTGTTCTCCCTGAAACTTGTTCTCAAAAGATGTGATATCTCTCAGAATCACTGACCCCAAAAATAAGGTTGCTTTGGTAATTAAATGGTAGCCGACGGTGTTTAAAACTTAACTAGCGATGGTTAAGGGTAACCAAAGCATCGGTTAGGGTAGGATTTCCTAGGTTTACTAAATTAGACAGATCCCCTTGATTTTCTAGGATCTCATTTCATTTACCCATGGATTAGACTGGAAGCTTCCTTCTAACATGTGGGAATGTGGTTAGAGGGAATGTAGGCATTGATTTTTAGGGGTTGGGTAAGTCTTAGTTAGTTATGGCAACTTACTAAGAATAAATCTTAGGAGTGAGGTGGCTTGATGAGGTGTTTAGGTGAGGTGGATATGTGGGCATTATCCCAATTAGGATATTTAAATAATAAATATGGTGAGGATAATGAATTAATTTAATTAAATTAATATTATAGTAGGGTGAATGGGGCCATGGTTAGGTGAATGTGTTGATGGTATTTATTTTATGAGGACCAAAGGGGAGTGTGACCTAATTTTAGTGTCTACACTAGGTTGAGGTCACAGAAATTCATGCAAATGTGGAGTCCCCCAATTGCCTTTGTGACAGGAACGATGTTAGAAATCCATTGGGGATAGTCAATGGGTAGGATGAAGGAAACTGAGAGAAGGCGCATAATTTCTTCTTTGATAAGAAGAGAAATGTGAGGATGCATTTTCTAACTTTTATTATATGGGTTTGGCATCATGATGGTTATGATATTGTAGACCATGATTTTAGGGTCTATATCGGGCATATTGGCATAGGACCAAGAAAAACATTGCTATGGTCCCGAAGGAAAGAAGTAAAAGCTTCTTTCTCAAGAGTAGCATCTAAAGATTGGACTATCGTAGAATGTGCGTCATCTTAAGTGTTAATATTGATTACAATGGTCGATTCATTCAACATGATTTACGTCTCGAAAGGTAACGACTAGTGAATATAAGAATATTCTTCACTAAGGTGGGTGAGGATGGACTCATCATCCCGACATTGAACGACATTAATAAAGGTGTATTGTCATCGATCATGTCAGGATACATGAATAGGAGAGAAGAGGGAGCCTCACCATCATGTTGATAGGTTAGAGGTCCCAGGAAATTGTGTTTACAAAAAAAAAGTTAAGAGGAATAGATTCAAGATCTATGGACTCCGTGGGTGAAGATGGTGACGTGGGAGAACGAGGTGGAGAAGGTTTGTCTTCCTCAATAGGTCGATGCGAGCTTCATGGGAGGTGGTGCATTAAATACAATGCCAATATGCTCATTTTGTTTATGAGTGGTATAGGAGATGACAGTATGGTGGCCCTGTTCATAAAAACCGAAGCCAAATCCTTTCCATGCGCAACGGTGGAGGAAAGTGTGAGTAAAGTGGTGGTTAGTAAGGGAGTGTAAGTCGGATGAAAACGGTCATGTTTTGGATGGAGGTTTGGGTTAATAAGTACAAATATCAAGTCCCCATACGTTATCTTAGTACGAAGGTGGGGAGGACCATAAGGAAAAACCCCACCTATGCGATAGTCATAAATAGGGTGTTGTGAAGATTCCCATACTCTTGCAGGGTGAGGAATGTGTCGATATTGAATATATGGTACTCCCCGGAGTGAGGCGTTGAAAAACACATTCTAAGGGATCGGTAGTCGATATGTGGGTAGCAGGGATAGATGACTCATTAGATGATTGGGAAGTAGGTGACTCATCTGCAGAGAGCTATGGCGGTAGTCAAATATAAGGGTTCGATGTGGGAGAGGAAGTGGCGGCCTTGGTCGATGCGCTTGTGGGTGAAGGTGAAGTGGGGGTAGTGACAAATGCCTTGGTTTGTATTTATAACGCCTTGATTTTTGTAAGTTATCATGGTAATTACTTTTCATAATATTATAACTGCTTAAATGAAGATAAACATGTTAAGATATATCTTTGATCTTAAAGGAATGTGTTGCTAATCTGGACCCTTGTTTGCTGTAATTTGTTTACTTGGGATAGAAGTTATTATTGCTTGTGTGATTGCTAATGAGACAACAGACTTGTCGTATGCTTGATGAACTCTATTTGCTTTGATTGACAGCACACCTTGAATCAATTCCATTGATCCAAGGTATGTTGTAACCTTCTTCTTCAACCGCTTTGTCGATTTACCTTTAAACCAGACTTAAGGTTGATATAAATGTTCATGACACCTCATTTCAAGTATGAATATCTAGTACATAGAATGCCAACGAAAAGGTTTGATTCTCGAACCACACACACCGTTATAACGCTAGACCGCTTAAGGCGATAAGGGCACTGGATGCAAGTGGCACGGTATGTGGAACTTAGGACCCAATGTCCCGCTTAATGTTGAATATGATTGTCATCAAAGTGGAAATACTTGATATGGAAACTAGTTAATTAAATAATAGATTAAACCTAACCTACCCCTAAGTTTTATCTTATACCTAGCTACTTATCCTATATGGATTTTAGATTTTATAAGGGTGAAAATAGATATAAATTCTATTAATCTGCGAACTAGGTGAATGACCTAGATATGGACTATCAAAATCCTAAACTAATCCTAACCTAAGGAAGGGGATGCATAGACCCATGTGGATGGAAGGAATAAGGAGGGAAGGTAGGAAATTTAATGGGATAGTAAATGGTGTCCTTCCAGTTACTGACCAAGTTTGGCGGGAACATGGGGAAAGTTGGAGGCGTCCAACTAGTTGTGAAACTAAACCATGATTGCATGTAAAAATTTGAAATTAGAAACTCGCCAACTTGAGTCGGCGGTGGCGTGAGGAAAAAGGAATGCATTCAATGCATTCAATGGCATTGATCTTAGCGACCAGCTCGCCTTGGAAAGAGGATAGAGGAAAAAGGAAATTTGTTTGTTATTGTGTGCAATTGGATTTTAGTTGCTCTGCATTTTGTTTCTCCTTGGTTACTGTCGAACCAACCGTGTGTTTTGATTATTATCGCTGTTCTTTGGAAAAACAAAGGCTATTCTTGAGCTTTGTGGAAGTTAGTGATTGCTTGGAAAGCCTTGCCGAGGACGTCGTGGAAGAAACAACTCCGGTGCGTGTGGTTTTCTTCGAGCCACAAGAAAAATTAACGAGCATGTTAAGCCCTTCTCCTTAAACCACTTGCTTTTGCTTAATCGACTCATTAAAACAACCCTGCTCTTATGAGGGGTGATTTAATCAAATGATGTTGTTGTTTTGAATGGAATGAACTCTGGACTGAGTCATTTTTCCTTGCTGAGTATGACTTGGATAATTTCTTTTGTGAATTAGGTGAATGAAATAAGTCTGCTCTTGATGAGTGAGTTGTTTAGCAATGTCGGTTAATTGATCTCTACTCAATAGGAGTTGAATTTGTGCAAAATATTACATTAGTCGTGTGTGTATAAATTTGAGTTTTGTGCAATCTTGTATAAATGTAAGAGTAGGTGATTTTGTATGTTTGGTCTGAATTGGCATAACAAAGGAACATGGCCTTGGGTATTCTTCGATCAAGTGGAATAAAAGGAATTGTTCTTTCTGTATGAAATTGTTTTTAGATGTATCTTGTTTGTGCATCTATTACCCTATACGGGTTTGCATTGATAAAGGCATTGTTATGGGAATATTGTATTTCGAGTTCGGTGTGTGAAACGTTTGGGAAAAGCAAGGCATGTGGTGATATTAATAGACTATTATACGAGTTATAATTCCTTGATGTTTTTCATTGCATAAAACATGGGTTCCACAGGACAATAAGGTTATTGTAGCATCTTACTTTCTATACTAATTTGATATGGTAATCATCCTGTTGGTTCTTGGTATTCATATGGGACTTTTTTGGAAGGAAGTTCCAATCGATGAGAAACAGAAAAACTAGTCTATATCAAAGACCCAGTAGAGCATCACAATTTTATTGTGTCTTGTATATATATGATGTACTATGTATGTATGTATGTATGTATATATATATGTATGTATGTATGTATAATTTTATGGATTGTGAACCTTTCATCATTTTCATTAGAGCAGAATATGAATGGATTTATTACTTTGCTGTTGGAAAGTGAATTCTCTCATTGTCATGATGAAAGTGTGACTTGTTGTTGTTGTTGTACACTCTTACAAGTTATATAGATGTAAATATTTATAGCGTGAATTATTTTGAGGAAAGGATTGTGTTTAGAAGTTCTTTTGATACTAATGCCTACGGATCAGTTGCATGAACTCTGGTCAACTTTTGTTGGAAAGGTAATAATAGTTTTTGAATACTAAAATATACTATTCTGAATGAATTATACTATTGGAATATGTCTGTTCTAAATAATGAGTATTTAGATAGAAGCAGGTGAGAAGAGGTGATATGATCTTTCTCCCTTTTATTTGATTATTGATTTTTGTTCATTTCTCTTTGGACTATTATCATTGATTGATATCACGTTTGAATTAAAATTTCTAGTACAGTTATGAGGAAAGGAAAGAGAGTGTGAATGGATAATTGAATTAATGATCATTTTCTCTCATACAGTTGGAAATCTATAATTGTTATGGAACGAATTTCGTACTGCTTGGGTTAAGCATTTGTATTTAAATTGTTGTTTACTTTTCTCTTCAGCGTTTGATTGTTTGAGATTAGACAAGTTGTATGAAAGGAAAGGAAAATGGTTCTGCTAGAAGTTTTATTTAAAATCTAATTATGAATCTTCCTCTAACTAATGTAAGGGAAAGGAATTGATAGCATTATGTTAGAACAGCAGTTGCATAATTGTGTTTTTTTAGTTCTTACAGATGTTAATTCTAGAACTATTTAAAGGAAATTACTTCTTGTAGTAATTATTGGGAAAAGGGGTAGTAATCCTATCATTTTTGTTGGGTGGGTAATTAGATGATTGAGTTGTTATGCTGTTCATTCTTATCGGTACTTAATTCTTGGATGATGTTTATTTTAACGTTTCATAAAATCAGGGTTCTTTTATTGAGATGGTTAATTAAAAGCACCTCATTTTAATGACAAGTGCTTAATATGCTCGATTGATGAACTACCCGTGCAAGAAATTTTGCGAGATGGAATTTGAGTATGAGCGAAGACTTGGTTGTTTTTGATACTTCTTTTGATTAATTGAGGATGGATCGTATTTGATAGTTATTATTCCTCTACGAGGAAATGGGAAAAGAAGAAGTTACATTCTTCTTCCCTTATGAGTTGTAATGTTGTTTGATATAAACAAAGTCCAGTCATTGGGACTAGCAAATGTATAGATTGAAAAGCTCGATGGATGAATACAAGTAAAAGTGTGATATTTTCAATAAATGTATCGATGTATGATACTATTGAATAAGTTTGAGAATATAACATTATTCCTTGACTTGGAATTATTTAAATGTTAATGGATGAATTTAAAAGGAAATAACATCTATTCTTTACCCTTAATGCAACTTTTATGTTGAAATGTGCAATTAGTTCATACTTGGGCTAAGATGAATTGTGAATTAACATTAAAAAGATTTAGATAAACATGAAATCCTAATTGGAAGGTATTTGGGATTAGCTTGAAAGCTAAGGGATATCATATAACTTAGGGGCAGCCGAACCTTGCATTCGGACTACATTAATAGCCTCAAATGTTTAAATTCGAAAATAAAGATATGGGAAATCATATCTATTGTTAATGATACCTTAACTAAGTAAGGTTAAGGAGGATAAATGAATAAATTCATTTAGGATTAGACCTCGTTAAAATGACGTCTAATAAGATGGAATTCTGAATTTGTTTACAGTTGTGGAAAACTTGGTTAAGTTTAATAGGTTAAACTTATTAAGTTTATCGATAATGGACTGATTAGTCCAAAGATTAAGAAAGGAACCAAGAAGTGAATATGCAACCCTTCGGTATGAAGGAGGAGATGTGTATTAAACTAGAAGATGGATTAAGTCTCTCTTAGCTACATACAACTGTAACAAGAACAAGGATAAAGGATCAGCATGGTCATTGAAAGTTGATCTTAAATACTAAGATTATAACCAAATCACAATTGAGCTGGATGTGTACCCTCGATGAGAGGATTCCGTAGGACATTGACATATGCCAGCTACAATATAGTGTCTTCATGAAGGTGGGGCCTTCATGACGACACAATGTTATAGCTGACATATTACAATGCCCTCCCAAATTAAATCATCAAGTTTACATAAGCTGGATACTAAGTTCTTGGCTAGGGATAGGAATGTGATCACATATACGGAGTGACTCGGAGGACTAAAGGTAACTAGACACATGGAGTCGTCTAGGAACGACACCGTATGTCTGCGTATCTTTAGTTACCATGAGTAACTTCCTATACTCGTTCATATTGCTAGTTGGGGTTAGAGTTTGACCTTAATTGGAAGGACTGGTAGAGACCAGGAAAGACCATTCTAGATAACAGATGAAGTGAGGTGAAGGACGTATTCCATTGGTGTGTATCACATCTAGGAATATGATCATGCAAAGCATGTGAAAATCTTTGGCCAAAGTATCGCAAGTGTTGGTTGCGTTGTCCTAATCACCTAGTTTAAGATGCAGGATGTCAGATGAATATCAGTAACAGATATTCAGATAGGATTCTTAAATGGATCACTTCGATAACTAGAAATGGTAAGAGAACCCTGTATATTCATTATACAATGCATGAATTAACATGAAGGATCGGTAAGTCGCTGAGTCATGAAATGAGAGATCGCTGAAACTCCAAGCCATAAAATGGGAGATCGGTAGTTCTTGAGTCATTTACTGACACATATGGTATCTGTTATATGATTGAATGGCACTTGAATGTGTGTTCCATATTACAAAAATGTGAGCAGAGAACATTGGTTTTAAAAATAAATTGTGTGATCCAAATTGCATTAATTGGATTGAGAACAATTATTAAAACTTGAACGTGTGTTTGAATTATAGAATTCATAACAAGGAACGTTGTATAAAAAAAAATCCCTTGTTCTAGTATCTTAAAATGGGGATGTTACATCTTGGTATCAGAGCTGAAGGTTGCAGCTCTTGGACCTAATGAGTCCACAATTTAATAAGGTTTACATTTTCTTATTGAACAGAAAATGGTCAGAACAAGAGGAAATGCTGCGAACAATCTGCATTCGGGTGGAGAAGCATTTCTCTCTCAAAAGCTGGATGAAATCCTTGCTGCCCTACTAGACACGAGAGATCGTTTGGTTGTTTTGGAACAGCGAATCAATGGGCAATGAAGAGGAGGAAGAAGAAGTTGATATAAATGATCAGCCACCTCCTGGACAACACCATGGAAGGAATGCAGGTGTTGATAATAGTAATGTGAATGCTCCTAATCATCCTAAAAATAAAAGGGCAAGATTAGTAGCTGAACTTACAAATGACATAAAGAGAATAAGTCCTCCAAAGTTTTATGGAACAACCCTTGGGGACGGAGGCGAGAATCCAGCTCGGTGAAATGGAGAAGTACTTTGCATAAGAAACTTCTCCGAGGAGACCAAAGCGATATGGGGAGCATATCAGCTTTCTCATGAAGCATCATCATGGTGGGACAACCGTAAGGTTGAGTTGAATATTTTCGAATCAGACATAACTTGGGATCAATTTAAGGGTTACTTTAGGCAACGGTGGCTGCCTCAACTCTATTTTGATAGGAAAATGACTGAATTTCAGAACTGGTCGCAAGGAAGGCTGACGGTGACAGAATACTGGGAAGGGTTTACTAAACTCCTTAAGTATGTGCCGCAGTACCAAGCTGACGAGAAGTTCAGAATACGAAAGTTCATAATGGGACTAAATCCCATCATTGGTGGCGAAGTGGATGTCCACGGTCCAACCACCATGGAAGGAGTTGTCGAAAAGGCAATAAGACAGGAACAGAAATTGAGAGCAATTTCTGCTCATAGGGAAGAGATAAGGAAGAAGATTCCCAATTCTTCTTCATCTCTCGCACCCAAAAGGGGCCTCGGAAAAGGTTTGGTGTGAAAAACAAAATTTTTGTAGATAACAACAACAAATCTGTAATGAATAAACCCGTAAATAGTGTGTGGAAACAGCTTATGAAAAGTTAGTGGCAATGGACAAAAGTCCTATGGGAGCCAGAATGATAACTTCAAAGCTGGAAACAAATTTGAGCCTAGGAAAGGGCCAGTTGGAGGATTCTTCAACTATGGAAAGGAACATTACGTGAGTCACTTTGTCCTAAAAAAGGATGATCGTGATCAATGCAACATAGGATACATGCTGGTGGCTATGAGACAATTTGAAAAGCAAGTTACGCCTATAGAAGTTCTAGGTAAGTTATTCGGTACACTGTAGTCATACTTTTTTATACTTTGGGCCACCAATGCTTTATTTCTACTAAACTTGCAATGAAATTAAAAAGAAAGGATGAACAAATGGATAATACATGGACCGAGTGCATTATGGGAATAATGTTGTCCATACAATCGAAATGTGCCTTTTTGGGGCAATTCTTGACTTTCCCGGTTCGCACCGAAGTTGACTTTGTATGTCACTCCTTTGGGATCATATGATATCATTATTGGAGTTAAGCTGGTTGGCAAAACATACGGCAAAGGTCGAATTTGTTATGAAAAACAAATTTATTTTTTTGACGACTGCGAAGACGCAAAGAATCATTCAGTGTAAAGCGTGAAGTTCTGATTAGAAACTAACAGCTATGAAACTCAAAAGGGATAAAAATAGAGGTTGCACCTTGTATGCAGTAAAAATGACAGAAAATGCTGAGGAGGATAATGATTTCATGGAAAGATATCCATTATTAAGGGATTTTAGTGATGTATTTCTAGAGGAATTACCAGGTCTTCCACCCAAACGAGAGTTTGACTTTGCAATAGAAATCAAACCAGAACTCGAACCCATATCTAAGGCACCTTATAGAATGACCACCCTCGAGTTGGTGGAGCTAAAGGCTCAATTACAGGAACTTTTGACTAAGGGGCTGATAAGACCGAGCGTCTCACCATGGGGAGCACCGGTAATTTTTGTAAAGAAAAGGATGGCACATTGAGGCGTGCATTGATTATAGAATGTTGAACAAGGAAACTATTAAGAATAGATACCCACTTCCTAGGATTGATGATGCACATTCAACCAGATGCGTGGAGCATCAGTCTATTCAAAAATAGATCTTCGATCTGGGTATCATCAGCTGAGAATAAAGGAAGAAGATATTCATAAAATAGCTTTTAGAACAAGGTACGGGCATTATGAATTCATGGTGTTACCTTTTGGGTTGACAAATGCACCTGCCGCCTTCATGAATCTGATGAACAATATTTTTCAAGAATACCTAGACAAGTTTGTGCTTGTATTCTTAGATGACATTCTTATATACTCTAAAAATGTCGAAGAGCACCAAGAACATTTAAGGGTAGTCTTTGGAAGTTTTAAGAAAGAGAAATTTGTATGGTAAACTGTCTAAATGTTCCTTTTATGATGTAGAGGTGCATTATTTGGGACACGTTATAAGCAAGAATGGAATAGCTGTAGACCCTTCAAAGATCACAGCTATAACTGAGTGGCCTGCGCCTAAGAACGTGCATGAAGTAAGAAGCTTCATGGGCTTGGCAAGATATTATAGAAAGTTCGTTAAGGATTTTTCAAAAATTGCTCCCCCAATCACTTCACTGCAAAAGAAGGATAAGAAATTTATGCGATCGACAAATGTGAATCACCTTTAAAAATTTAAAGGAACATTAACTCGCACCTATTTTAAGCTGTACTGCATCCAAAGGAAATTTTATGGTTGTAACGGATGCATCGGGAGAAGGCCTTGGAGTATTACATTACGAATAACCATGTCATAGCTTATGAAAGTAGAAAGCTTAAGTTACATGAACAGAATTATGCTCCACACGACCTAGAGCTTGCTGCCATTGTACATGCACTTCAAATGTGGAGGCATTACCTTTTAGGAAAACCTTTTGAGTTAAAAACTGACCATCTGGGGTTGAAGTATATTTTTACTCAGCCAAATTTGAATGCAAGACAGTGAAGATGGTTAGAATTTCTGTCTCAGTATGATTTTGATATAAGCTACATCAAAGGCAAGGAAAATAGAGTGGCAGATGCTCTGAGTCGAAGGAAGCACATCTCTACTCTTATAACATTAAGAACTCAGTTTAAGGATGAGGTGAAAGATGCCTTGGAATCAGATCCTTATTTCCAGCAAGTCAAAACAGCCCTTGCTGCAGATCCAAAGGATGTGAGGTATAAAGGATTTTGTTTTGATAGCGAAGGAATTCTGAGGTTCGAAAATAGGGTATATATACCCTTGCAAATGATTTAAGAAGGAAATTGTTAACTGAATTTCATAATTCACCTTTTTCGAACACCTTAGCATTACGAAAATGCTTGCTGATCTTAAGAAGCAATACTTCTAGAAGGGAATGAAAAAGGATGTGGTGGAATTTGTAACACACTGCTTGGAATGTCAGTGTGTTAAGGTGGAACATATGCATCCCGTTGGATTATTGTATCCCCACAGTGTTCCACAGTACAAATGGAAAGTGATAACGATGGATTTCGTTCAAGGATTGCCTATGTCAAGGAATAAGCATGATATCATCCTGGTTGTCGTCGACAAATTAACCAAAGTGGCACACTTCATTGCTGGTAATTTGAAAGACGATGCACCAAAGATGTTAGTAAACAAGATTTATAAATGAAATTTTCAGATTGCATGGAATACCCAAATTGATCATATCGGGACGAGATCCGAGGATGACATCAAGGTTTTGGCAAACGCTTAATGTGGCCTTGGGAACTAAATTAAACTTCAGCTCTACATATCATCCGGAGACGGATGGACAGACTGAGAGAGTCAATCAAGTTTTAGAGGACATGTTAAGAATGTATTGCATGGACCAATAGTATAAATGGGAGGAATACCTTCCGCTAGTTGAATTTGCCTACAATAATACATACCACGCCTCTTTAAAAATGGCACCCTTTGAAGCATTGTATGGAAGAAAATGTAGAACCCCTGTCATTGGGACAGCGTAGAGGACAGAGAGGTAATTGGGCTAGAAATCCTCACGGAAATGGAACAACAAATCAAAATGATTCGGGAACATCTAAAGGAGGCTGCCAATAGGCAAAAGAGTTATGCAGACTTAAAGCGGGTTGATAGGAATTATAAACTTGGTGAGAAGGTCTTTCTTGGGTTAAGCGAAAAAGATCTCAATAACTTTTGCAAGGCTATCAAGTTTTGCACCACGTTACGTGGGACCTTTTGAAATTGTTGAAATAATCAACCACATAGCTTATCGTCTAACATTACTCTGCTTTATCACAAATGCATGATGTTTTTCATATTTCTTTGCTTAAGAAATACATAACAGATTTATCACATGTGTTGAATTGGAATTCCTTGCAGGTCCAAGACCTAGGAATAATCATGGTTAAGCCCATTCAGTGCTGGGAACTGCTTGATTGTACTTAAGAAATCGTGAAGTGAATCAATGTAAGGTCCAGTGGGACTAGTTTAGTGAAGAAAGTGCAACTTGGGAAAATCTCGAAGAAATGAGATCTACTTTTCCATACTTGTTTGATCGAAATTGAAATTCGAAAAACTGATAATTCTACCAAATTTAGACAATTATTGGTCTATTTTACAGTTATCTTAAAACATTGTTTTAAAGAGTGAATCTATTTTTGGTATGAACTTATGAATGGAAGGACAATAACTGAATTTTGTCCTAGAAACTCCTTGAATTGGTTAATTTGATCATCGGGACGATGATTCTTTAAGAAGGGAGGAATGTAACGCCTTGATTTTTGTAAGTTATCATGGTAATTACTTTTCATAATATTGTAACTGCTGAAATGAAGATAAACATGTTAAGATATATCTTTGATCTTAAAGGAATGTGTTGCTAATCTGGACCCTTGTTTGTTGTAATTTGTTTACTTGGGACAGAAGTTATTATTGCTTGTGTGATTGCTAATGAGACAACAGACTTGTCGTATGCTTGATGAACTCTATTCGTTGATTGACAGCACACCTTGAATCAATTCCATTGATCCAAGGTATCTTTGTGGCCTTCTTGATCGCTTTGTTGATTTACCTTTAAACCGGTGATCAAGGTTGATATAAATGTTGCAGCACCTCATTTCGAGTATGAATATCTAGTACATAGAATGCCAATGAAAAAGGTTTGATTCTCGAACCACACACACCGTAACGCTAGACCGCTTAAGGCGATAAGGGCACGGATGCAAGTGGCACGGTATATGGAACTTAGGACTAAATGTCCCGCTTAATGTTGAATATGACTGTCAGGCGGAAATACTTGATATGGAAACTAGTTAATTAAATAATAGAGGGATTAAACCCTAACCTACCCCTAAGTTTTATCTTATACCCTAGCTATTATCCTATATGGATTTTAGATTTTATAAGGGTGAAAATATATATAAATTCTATTAATCTACGAACTAGGTGAATGACCTAGATATGGACTATCAAAATCCTAAACTAATCCTAACCTAAGGAAGGGGATGCATAGACCCATGTGGATGGAAAGGATAAGAAGGGAAGGTAGGAAATTTAATGGGACAGTAAATGAAGTCCTTACAGGTTGCAGCGCCAAGTTTGGCAGGAACATGGGGAAAGTTGGAGGCGTCCAACTAGTTGTGAAACTAAACCATGATTGCATGCAAAAATTTGAAATTAGAAACTCACCAACTTGAGTCGGCGGTGGCGTGAGGAAAAAGGAAAAAGGAATGCATTCAATGCATTCAATGGCATTGATCTTAGCGACCAGCTCACCTTGGAAAGAGGATAGAGGAAAAGGAAAACTGTTTATTGTTGTGTGCATTTGGATTTTAGTTGCTCTGCATTTTGTTTCTCCTTGGTTACATCGCGAACCAGTTGTGTTTTGATTATTATCTCTATTCTTTGGAAAAACAAAGGCTATTCTTGAGCCTGTGGAAGTTAGTGATTGGTTGGAAAGCCTGGCCGAGGACGTCGTGGAGAGAAACAACTCTAATGCGCGTGGTTTTCTTCGAGCCACAAGAAAAATTAATAGGCATGTTAAGCCCTTCTCCTTAAACCGCTTGCTTTGCTTAATCGACTCATTAAAACAACCCCGCTCTTATGAGGGTGATTTAATCAAATGATGTTGTTGTTTTGAATGGAATGAACTCGGAATGAGCCGTTTTCCTTGTTGAGTATGACTTGGATAATTTATTTTGTGAATTAGGTGAATGAAATAAGTCTACTCTTGATGAGTGAGTTGTTTAGCAATGTCGGTTAATTGATCTCTACTCAATAGGAGTTGAAATTGTGCAAAATATTACATTAGTCATGTGTGTATAAATCGAGTTTTGTGCATTCTTGTATAAATGTAAGAGTAGGTGATTTTATATGTTTGGTTTGAATTGGCATAACAAAAGGAACACGGCCTTGGGTATTCTTGTGATCAAGTGGAATAAAAGGGAATTGTGCTTTCAGTATGAAATTGTTTTTACCGTATCTTGCTTGCGCATCTATTACCCTATACGGGTTTGCATTGATAAAGGCATTGTTATGCGAATATTGTATTTCTGAGTTCATTGTGTGGAAACATTTGGGAAAAGCAAGGTTGTGGTGATATTAATAGACTATTATGCGAGTTATAATTCCTTGATGTTTTTCATTGCATAAAACACGGGTTCCCTGGGACAGTAAGGTTATTGTAGCATCTTACTTTGCTTACTAATTTGATATGGTAATCTGCCTACTGGTTCTGGTATTCATATGGGACTGTTTGGAAGGAAGTTCCAATCGATGAGGAATAGAAAAACCAGTCTATATCAAAGACCGAGAGTAGAGCATACGAATTTTACCGTGTCTTCTTGAACTCAAGGATACATACACACACACACACACACACACACACACACACACACACACACACACACACATATATATATATATATATATATATATATATATGTATAATTTTATGTATTGTGAACCTTTCATCGTTTTTATTAGAGCAGAATATGAATGGATTTATTACTTTGCTTTGTTGGAAAGTGAATTCTCTCATTGTCATGATGAAAGTGTGACTTGTTGTTGTTTTTGTACACTCTTACAAGTTATATAGACGTAAATGTCTCAGTAGCGTGAATTATTTTGAGGGGAAAGGATTGTGTTTAGAAGTTCTTTTGGTACTAATGCCTACGGATCAGTTGCAATGAACTCTGGTCAACTTTTGTTGGAAAGGTAATAATAGTTTTGAATACTTTGAAATATACTATTATGAATGAATTATACTATTGGAATATATACATTTCTAAATAATGAGTATTTAGATAGACGGTGAGAAGAGGTGATATGATCTTTCTCCCTTTTATTTGATTATTGATTTTCATTCATTTCTCTTTGGACTGTTATCATTGATTGATATCACGTTTGAATTAAAATTTCTAGTACAGTTATGAGGAAAGGAAAGAGAGTGTGAATGGATAATTGAATTAATGATCATTTTCTCTCATACAGTTGGAAATCTATAATTGTTATGGAACGAATTTACGTCTTTGCTTGGGTTAAGCATTTGTATTTAAATTGTTGTTTACTTTTCTCTTCAGCGTTTGATTGTTTGAGATTAGACAAGTTGTATGAAAGGAAAGGAAAATGGTTCTGCTGGAAGTTTTATTTAAAATCTAATTGTGAATCTTCCTCTAACTAATGTAGGGGAAAGGAATTGATAGCATTATGTTAGAACAGCGAAAGTATAATTGTGTTTTTTTAGTTCTTACGATGTTAATTATGAAACTATTTAAAGGAAATTACTTCTTGTAGTAATTATTGGGAAAAGGCGGTAATCCTATCATTTTTGTTGGGTGGGTAATTAGATGATTGAGTTGTTATGCTGTTCATTCTTATCGGTACTTAATTCTTGGATGATGTTTATTTTAACATTTCATAAAAGCAGGGTTCTTTTATTGAGACAGTTTAATTAAAAGCACCTCATTTTAATGACAAGTGCTTAATATGCTCATTGAATGAACCGACTCATGTGCAAAAATTTTACAATGGAATTTGAGTATGAACGAAGACTTGGTTGTTTTTATACTTCTTTTGATTAACGAGGATGATCGTATTTGATAGTTATTATTCCTCTACGAGGAAATGGTAAAAGAAGAAGTTACATTCTTCTTCCCTTATGAGTTGTAATGTTGTTTGATATAAACAAAGTCCAATCATTGGGACTAGCAAATGTATAGATTGAAAAATGGATGGATGAATACAAGTAAAAGTGTGATATTTTCAATAATCAGTATCGATATGATATTATTGAATAAGTTTGAGAATATAACATTATTCCTTGACTTGGAATTATTTAAATGTTAATGGATGAATTTAAAAGGAAATAACATCTATTCTTTACTCCGAATGCAAATTTTACATTGAAATGTGCAATTAGTTCATACTTGGGTTAAGATGAATTTTGAATTGACATTAAAAAGATTTAGATAAACACGAAATCCTAATTAGAAGGTATTCGGATTAGCTTGAAAGCTAAGGGATATCATTATAACTTAGGGGCATCCGAACCTTGTATTCGGACTTCGTTAATATCCTCGAATGTTTAAATTCGAAAAATAAAGATATGGGAAATCATATCTATTGTTAACATACATTAACTAAGTAAGGTTAAGGAGGATAAATGAATAAATTCATTTAGGATTAGACCTCGTTAAAATGACGTCTAATAAGATGGAATTCTTAATTTGTTTACGATTGTGGAAAACTTGGTTCGTTTAATAGGTTAAACTTATTAAGTTTATCGATAATGGACTGATTAGTCCAAAGATTAAGAAAGGAACCAAGAATTGAATATGCAACCCTTCGGTATGAAGGAGGAGATGCGTATTAAGCTAGAAGACAGATTAAGTCTCTCTTAGCTACATACAACTGTAACAAGAACAAGGATAAAGGATCAGCATGGCTGTTGAAAGTTGATCTTAAATACTAAGATTATAACCAAATCACAATTGAGCTAGATGTGTACCCTCGATGAGAGGATTCCGTAGGACATTGACATATGCCAGCTACAATATAGTGTCTTCATGAAGGCGGGGCCTTCATGACGACACAATGTTATAGCTGACATATTACAATGCCCTCCCGAATTAAATCATCAAGTTTACATAAGCTGGATACTAAGTTCTTGGTTAGGGATAGGAATGTGATCACGTATATGGAGTGACTCCGGAGGACTAAAGGTAACTAGACACATGGAGTCATCTAGGAATGACACCGTATGTCTGCGTATCTTTAGTTACCATGAGTAACTTCCTATACTCGTTCATATTGCTAGTTGGGGTTAGAGTTTGACCTTAATTGGAAGGACTGGTAGAGACCAGAAAGACCATTCTAGATAACAGAAGAAGTGAGGTGAAGGACGTATTCCATTGGTGTGTATCACATCTAGGAATATGATCATGCAAAGCATGTGAAAATCTTTGGCCAAAGTATTGCAAGTGTTGGTTGCGTTGTCGTAATCACCTAGTTTAAGATGAAGGATGTCGATGAATATCGATATGAGATATTCAGATAGGCTTCTTAAATGGATCACTTCGATAACTGGAAATGGTAAGATAACCCTATATATTCATTATACAATGCATGAATTAACATGAAGGATCGGTAAGTCACCGAGTCATGAAATGAGAGATCGCTGAAACTCCGAGCCATAAAATGGGAGATCGGTAGTTCTTCGAGTCATTTACAAAGATATATGGTATCTGTTATATGATTGAATGGCATGAATGTGTGTTCCATATTACAAATATGCGAATAGAGAACATTGGTTTTAAAAAGAAATTGTGTGATCCAATTTGCATTAATTGGATAGAGAACAATTATTAAAACTTGAACGTGTGTTTGAATTATATAATTCATAATAGGAGCGTTGTATAAAAAAGAAAAATTCCCTTTTTCTAGTATCTTAAAATGGGGATGTTACGGTACATTTACATCTTTGGGTCGATACAACATGTAATATGTCTTGAATGGCGATGGGTCAATGGGGATGGAGTAAGTATGTCCTTCATGCTCAATTTTACACAATGGTGTAAATTTGAAGGGACACAACCCATGATGCAAATCCGGCGTCTTCCGAGCAATAGGTTATATTGGAACTCCCCTTTAAGACATAGAATAGTTTTGGGACAATGCTAGGGCCTATAAGAACATGAAGGATAATAGTGCCAGGGTGGAGGTGATGATGTTGTTAAAGGAGCATAACATAATCAAGTTATTATGCATACACGAAAAAGGAATATGCATTTGATTGTATGCATGGGAGGAGATGGTTTTAATGCTAGCATCACCATCAATCATGATGTGTTGTATGCATATGTTATCAATATAGACAGTGAATAGGGCGGGATCGGGGTCATCTAACCGGAGAGGTACAATCTCCTCTTTAGATAAGTTGAGGGCATCGGCGTGAGGAGGGGTCATCGGGGTAGAAGGAGCTGATTTTTTTAGTGAGGACACATGGTGAGGGGTGATAATGAGGCCATCGGTGTGGGGTCATTGGGTATAATTTCAATGGATTGTAAAACCTCGATAACGGGCTTTCCTGTGGGATTGAAGTCTAGACGAGATCAAACAAAAACATCTTTAAAGGAGACTGATGTAATTATTTTATCATTATGCGATGGGTGACTCTATCAAAGATAGGGTATGTAGGTTCACGAATGGTGATTTTGGGAGCGGGTGTAGATGGTATATTGGGTACAGGTTGGTTAATGGGCTAGTTGCTTTTTCTTTGCCTTTGTCTTTCTAAGCGCGGGTAGCAACTTGAACCATCTTAATCTAAGGGGAGGTGGATGGAGAGGTCGTGTCATGAAACATATAATGGCATGAGGGGAAAATCCTAGTAGTGGATAAGATCCTTATGAAATGAGTAGGGTACATTGACATTTGGGTGGTGGTTTGGCTAACTCTCTTATACGGGACATGTTGATCTTGAATTTTGGAGGTGGGAAAAATTATTGTTGGGGTGGAGGTACTGGTTATGGAATGGGTAAAGGACAATGATGTATGGTGACAGGTGATGGTGGAGCATGGTCCTCATCAAGTAGGTCGTCATCTTCAAAATTTTATTCAGAGGACAAAGTTGAAGAAGAACGGTCTTTAGAGCCTTACAATTTTTCAAAATCAGGTCCCGGCACACGATGATAGGCACAAATCTTCGTTTCATAAAATCCTTTTGGTTTGGGTTTGAGAGGATTGTAAGGTCAAAGTAATGTGATGAAGGAAGTCTCTAAGATATTGGTTAAAATTTTGGCGTAGGACCCCGCTTACGGATCGTAATGGGAAGTGTGTGTGGGTTTGGGTACGGGGGTCACTAATTGTGAAGGAAGAGGCTCTACATGAGGAGGAATGGTTTGGTCTATTAGTTTGGTATTTTGAGTGGTCTTAGATATTCTTGTCATCTTTTTGGGTAAAGGCGGGGGTAGAAGAGTTGGTGATGGAAGGTTTGGTCGCTTTGACTACCTTATTGGAGGGTAGTGGATTCTTATCTTTGGGTTGCACCTTCTTGGGTAAAGGTGACAGGAGAGTACGGGATGTTGGGATGTGGTAGAGGAAGGTTATCCATGAGAGTTATGATGGAGGTGGTTGGTAAAGGTTGGGTAGGCGGCATTGGTTGAAGTCGTATACGCAAGGTTGGGGTTATAGTAATGCTTGGTGGAGGTATAGGTGGCAAGAAGTGCATGTGTGAGGGTGAGGAGCTTGGTTTTGGTTGAATGAGGTGTAACAAAGGCTCGTGATGCAATAGTATATTGTTTAGCTTTTGACTAGATTTGGTTATGAGGTTGTTTGGTCAAGGTTGATGGATGAGGCCCTAAGATGGATGGGAGGGGGGGAGGGTGACAAGGGTGTAATAGACAAGACTGGTGTATGCGGCCTAGAGGGTTGGGTTTTCTTTTTAGGTAGGAGGATAATGCTACTGCTACAGACTTTAGAAGATGTGGCTAAGTCCAATCTTATAGGTGGGTGAGTAAGGCTTGATGTCCGCATAACACCTAAAGTAGTGATGGGTCTAGATACGGGTGAGGAGATAAGTGTGGGTAGGTTTTTAGGTTTGGGAATAGTTGTAGTGATGGGTAGAAGTTTAGATGGAAGTAGGGATGATGAAGAGGAATCCATTTCAATTGGCATAGTCGAGTGTAATTTTGGTTTCCAAAATACCTTTGGGTAGATCATGTAAGTATCTTCAGGCAACATTTGCATTTGGGTCGAAATGGGGATCCAAAGACATCCCCAAAGTATGGAA
Organism: Taxus wallichiana var. yunnanensis; assembly: GCA_018340775.1. Classification (NCBI taxonomy): domain Eukaryota; kingdom Viridiplantae; phylum Streptophyta; class Pinopsida; order Cupressales; family Taxaceae; genus Taxus; species Taxus wallichiana. The sequence continues at coordinate 654,862,450 of CM031241.1, read as the reverse complement.
TGATCAATGTAATCCAAACGATCGACCAACCGTTAAAATGGGATTACTAAAGAAGATGATGGGATGGGTTAGGTAACAATCCCTGTAAAATATGTCTATGAGATCGGGGGTGGCTAACCTCATATTCGTAGGTAAAATAGCCGAGATCACATCAATAGGGTTTTGGGATGCTAGGGGAGAACTATCCCCAACAAGTAATGACATATCTGAAGCATCTCCCATATGTAGGAGAGATAATAGGTTGGGTGAGGTAGATTTCTCTCTCGGTGGAGGAGAAGGCAATGATGATTCTCTTATGGATGGGAGAATAACAAGTGTTGACAGTTCAAAAGGTTGGGAAGCACATGATAACATGACATCGGTAGAAAGTTTGGATTCCTTTGTGAGAGAAAGGGTAGAAGAGGGGGAATCCTCTGTGGGTGGAGGAGTAGAATAGGTATGCTCCTCTATGGGTGGAGGAGCTCATGCCAAGATTTCCTCAATAGATGAAGTAGGTTAGTTTTAAGGAACAGTTGGCATGATATCAAAAACTGCATGAACCTCACGGATGATGTTGTCGTTGGATGAAGGTTCACTATTTTGATTAGACGATGGTTTATGATTAGGGAATGGATTTTTGAAGATGTGCAAATTCTGATTTTCTAGCGCATTCAGGTTGTCTACGACAAGGTCTCCATTGTCTATCATCTCTTGAACAATGTTTTTAAAATTTATGTAGTTCCATTCACTATGTCCTTTAACATGATGATAATTACAGTAGTTGTGCTCTTTATACCATGTGGGCATAGGATGAGTGGGGTAGAAATATGTATGAGGTTTTATGGGAGGAAATGTAATGGCTTCAACTTTAATAATTTTTCCAAGACCAAAGAATAGGGCTCTCCGATCGAAGTGTACTTTCGTTGCTCCTGCTGGAGCTAAAAATCCTGAATAGGAGAAAGATTGGAAGAAGGTTGAGCCTGATTAGAAGGATGAGGTGGACATGCCTTGAGGACTACCACATTGGAAGATCCTTTGGGCTTTGAATAGTTATTTTGGGGTTTTGAAGATGAAGAAGAATCATTGGATTTGAATGGGTTGTTCTTGTTCTGTAATTGGATTTTCTTTTCTTCACTGGCATGAATTTCTAGTTTTCAGTGCCATGGTGAACGATAATCAAAGGTTTGGAAGGTTTGGACTTGTAGAGTTGGTGAGATGTGTCTGGCACAAGCTCTAGTGAAAAACTCAGTAAGTTCAGTATGAGGTAGTTGGAATATCAATTGGTTAATAAGACTTCGCCAGTGGGCAACGAAATTTGTGAAAGATTCATCTTCGTACTTTTAGGTTGAATAGAGATCGGTCATGGTGACTTTCTTAGTAACATTGATTGAAAAATGATCTAGGAAGGCTTTAGCTAATTAATTAAAGGAATAAATGGAATGTTAAGGTATTCCATTGTACCAATATAATGTTGGTCTGTCGGGGACATTGGGAAAGTTCATAGGAGTAAAGTGTCATCATGGGTGATTAGGTAACATCCATGTTTGAACAATCGTAAGTGTTTTTGTGAGTCTTCTTTACTATTGAAGCAATTGAATTTAGCAATTTCCCAATGCATTGGGTAAGGACAAATAGGAATAGATGGATGGATAGGCTCATTACATATTTCATCATATGTTAAAGAATTACGAGAGCCAGAAATAGATGCTTCTAAGGTCTGTATTTTCTCCATCATCATTTTAATGAGGTCGAACTAGTAGGTTGGGATGAATGGTTGCCCCTGTAGAAAAAGGGGTTGATGTTGAATGTATGAGGAAGGTGGTATGTTGGTGTATGGTGGCATTGAGTATGATAATTGTGCAGGGAGGAATAGATGTGGGCGGCACATGCTTGCCGGCATAATAAATAGATGAGGTCGGGGTTGTTGGTAGTATGTGTATACGGGTGGGGTAATTGTAACAACTCTAGTGGCAATCGGGGTAAGGATTATGGAATAGAAAGGATGAGGTTTTGGAAAGGGGTGTAAGTTACCAACACTGGAGGTGGTTGTGATGCAATGGGTATATGTGAAATGGTGGGTGCAGATGAAGCTATACTCATAGTGAATGTTGAAGGGCAATCAATGTTGTAGGTGCGATCAATGATGTATATGCTTCAGATTATAGCGGCTATGGGATTTAGTTGAGACACCACATGTGATAAAGTGGATGACGGTAGCGCTGAACCGGGTGCTAGTTGGCGCAAAAGTTGGGGTTAGAGAAGGAGGGATAGATACAGGCATGTTGTATATTAACTGCCCAAGGAATCCTGGGTGGAAGAATGAGAAAGTTAATCTTTGGAGGACTGCAGGATTCTAGTGGTCTAGGATTCTCACAAACTCCTCATTCTCGGTAGCAATGGGGATAAGCTGAGTCGGATCCATAGGTGACAGAATGGATAGCGGTGATGGACAAGGTGGGAGTGGTTGAAGGCTAGCGTGAAACACAAGGGTGTTAGTTTAGTTGTGAGTCAACACCATGTGAGTCAACATAAATTAGGTGACTTGTACTCTAAAAATGACACGAGGGACAACAGAGATAGGACAAAATAGATTTTGAGAGGAAAATTGGATAAATATTTTGATAAAAATCAAAGCAAGGTGACTGATGCCGATTGTAAAAACCGATGTCGATTAAGATGTGACTAATGTCGGTCACAAGATGACTGATGACGATTATCATGAAGAATAAAAGTTTTAGAAAAAAAAACAACGAAATTGGTGGTCATTAAACAAGGAGATTGTATTGGAGGACTATGATCGAAATATAAAGAGTATGGTGACACACAGACACCTTTAGATAGAAAAGAAGGTGAGATGAGTGTTCTCTAGATAAACTGATCCAACAAAACAAGGAACCGACGCTGGTTTGGTAAACCGATGCGGTCGATGTAAACCGATGATGGTCTTGACGACGTGATGTCGAGTTCTTATGAAATTTGAAGAATGAAGAAAAATGAGATGTTGTGAATTTAAATTATATGAAGAATCAACCCGCCGCACAGGTATGATAGGATTACTCCTTGAAACACTCAAAGAAAGTCATAATACTCCAACTATGATGGCAGAGTGTGAAAGGAAAAAGAAATATGAAGAAAATGTATCCTCTCACCTCAAAATGTAAGTCAAGCACAAAGCTATGAAAACACGCAATCCTAAAAGTGAATTTTATATTTGTTGTAGCTTATGTTATTTATGACTGACACATGAATTCATAACAGAGTTTTTGGTTGGAAAGGTGTCCTATGAAAAAGGAAATCTAGAGGGTGAGGTTTCATGTTATGTTATGGCGGGGCGGTCCTTCCTCTGATGGGGTACTAGAAAGAGATAACTAGCTAGGGATTACCTGTCAATCCTCTGATTGTGTGATCATTGACATGTGTTCCTAAGTAAGATGTCATTTAAGAAGGTGTGTATATTCAAATTTTTGTGCAATTTTACAAGAGAAAAAGAGAGAAGCAAATGTTTTCTATGGTTCAATTGTGTCAACCATCAGTTGGGCATGACTTCCAGTGTATAGGTTGCCCTCATTTTTAATATGAGATATAATGCACAAAATCATAATGCAATGCAAGTGTTTTAATACCCAAATTGAAATATGATATTCAATGTAGCAAATGATGAACATGAAGAGGGATGTTTTTTCACTAATGCAATGCAAGAAAGAAGAAGTGGTTCATTTTAAACACCAAATGACAAATGTCGTTTAGACAATTAGAAGAAAGGAATATTACCTAGGAAGACTAAATGTGTAATTTTTAAATGAAAGAAACACACAAAAAAATTTCCCTATATGAAGAAAATGTAATAAATCCAAGAGAGGGTCCCACCAAAGTGTGCCAAAATGTTTCACCATTTTCTTTAAGTTTTTAAACGAAACAGATAAGGGTGTGGGCCAAGGAGAAATACCTGTTGCGAATGGTTGGTTTGAAGGTTGTGTACACATTCTGACTTCTCGATCCAATGCTGAATGTGAGAGATTCCTTTTGGCTAGGAGGAACTACCTAAAATACACAACAAGACCAAAAAAGAGGATTAAATAATATATGTCAGTGGGCTACCTAACGTGTGCTAGATCCAGGAAGTGTGATACTTCCTTGGTGGCAGTCAACCCACTATTAAATACAATTTAATGTAAGAAACAATGTAAATAAATAGAATCCTATTGTAATTGATATGATTTAGGTATCTCATCCAAATATAATAAGCAAGTCTAACATAACAGGCTAGATTATGATCAGATATGGAGGTGGGGTAGTTGGTCGAGTTCTGCTCTTTGGTTAGGGTTGGGTTATGGGTCACTTAGGTTTTTTGGGTGAATATTCTTAGGTTCATGTTATTGATAGGATGGCCAAAACATAGAGACTGGTATCGGTTAGATATAACCGATGATGGTTTAGAGAGAATTGACAATGGTCATGGGTAACCGGCGTTGGTACGGTCGGATGATAGGAACTCAACAAGACTGATTGTGGAAATTGATCTGAGGTTAGACAAAGATAAAAAGGGGAATGGTGAGGTCTGTGGGGATCTTAGGAACACTCAGAGATGTATAAAGGTCATGTATAGATGATCAAATGGTATGGTGGTGAAAGGTTGAGTTTGCAAGAAAGTGAATGGTGGGGGAATGGAGATGCTAATAGAAAATGATAACAGAGATGACAAAAACCTTTAAAATAGAACAAGGATGAAATAACATAGGTGATAAACACACTTACTGATGTTGCAGGTCCAATGGTTGGTGGTGGTGATGATTGATCGGTGGGATGGAGCTTGGTGCCACGGTGGTGCTTCTCGAATGCTACCGTGAGAGCGATACCTCTGGATCTGTCTTGATGTTGGCTATGGCTGCTTGGATGTGCGAAAGAGCTCTAGTTCTTGCTTGCATGCAGATCTCCTTTTTTCCAAAATTTGAGAATGTGGCCAACCTCCCAAACAAGGTTACCAAAATGGTTATATGGTAACCAACAACGGTTCCTGGTTGACCGGCGTTGGTTTCGGGATGACCGGCGTCGGTTAAGGTGGATTCCCTAGGTTTACTAAAAATGACAGATCTTGTAATCATTTGGTTCAATTTTTCCATTTATCATGGATAAAAATGGACGTTATCTTTCAATGAGCGGGAATGTGGTTAGAGGAGTAATAGGCATTAATTTTTAGGGTTGAACTAAGTCTTAGTTCATTATGGTGAGTAAATAGATACTAAAAATGGTTTATTATGAGGTGTCTAGGTGAGGTGGTGGGGTGAGGTGTCTAGGTGAGGTGGAAATTGGTTTAGTTAAGATAATTAAATAATGAATAAAGTGAGGATGAGTATTAATTTAATTAAAGTGATTAAATTAATATTAATGTGTGATGTAAGGGTCATGGTTAGGTAAAAGTGTTTAAGTTAGCTATTCGAAAGGGGACAAAGAGGAGTGTGACTCAATTTTTGTGTCTACACAAATCCATTAAAATTATTCACGAGTTGAATTAATATATGCACACAATCTGATTTTCTTAATCCCAAATTGGCTTGTGCATTCATTTTATCTGTTGTGGATGAAGGATTTTCAATTTTCACTTAATCTAATTTCCCATTTAATTTCTTTCTTAATCAAATTAATCAATTCATTTAATACTAATTTTTATCTAATCAAAAGTTTCAAAAATTGAAAAATGCAATCCACAAAATAAATTGATAACGGATTTCACCTAAAGGCTACGTCTCCTGGATTCACAATTTGTGAATCGGTCTATTTAATCCAATGAAGCGCAATTTATCACCTTCAATAATGGAAATTATATCTTTATACCTATAATTAGAGCTTAAAAAAGAATTGCAGACTCGATTTCTGGCGAGATATCATCCAAAACTTCACATGTGGCTCTACGGGTTCTCTGAAGTTCCTTTCCTGTGAAAATGTGATAAAAAAATTACCTACATCCAAAAATGTACAACATTTCATGGAAAAATAAGACCACCAAAATGTTTGTCTTAAAATTCTGAGCAACTTTTCTTTTTACACCAAGTCCTAATTCGGCCTCTAATTGCCTCAAAATTGATGATCTCTGCGAATTGGTCCTTCACTCCTTGCATAGTCTACTAAAAAGCTATTTATAAATAGGCCCGAAATTCCTTTATATCTTGTCAAGCTCCTAGCTCGACTCATTGGCGAGTTACATTTTTGTACCACGAGGTCATGGGTTTAATCTACACCTCCACTTTTGGTGTCGACGATTTGTTATTCTTGGGCTTTATCCCACATTACCTATGCAATTAGAGGTTGGGTGGTTTTTTGCAAACTGCCCACCGATTTAATCGTGGCTTTGGCCACACCTACCACACTTTTATTTGGCCACATAACCATGGTGAGTTGTGCAAAGTTTGAATTATCCCATGGGGGCCAAGTTGATGTTTCCACATAGCGGAAAATGCATTGTGAATTTCCCTCGAGTTGGGTTGATACGTGGATATCCACGTTGAGCTAGTTACGTCCATAGTTTGAATGTGTGATGTATATTCCACCCATCCACGTTGACGTATATGATGGAATTAGCTTAAAATGTGATCGAGTTATCAAGCTCGCTAAGGTATAAGGAGATCGGCCAATTATTGTGGGACTTGCCCATAGGAGATAAGGTAGTTCACTAGTCCACCAAGTTACATGGAATTCGGCTCAAATAATGAAGGGCAATAAAATAGGTCGACTCGATGGGGAGTTAACCACCCCACCGAGCTAGTAAATAGCTCACCAAGCTACTCCAATAATGCAATGCAATATAACATTTCCCCTTATTACAAGTCAAATATCCTACATTACAAAATCCCACATGCAAAATATAGAGAGATACGGTGGCATATATAAGTAATATCATAAAAATTATATAATGAGTCGAAGGCCAAGGCACCCCATTGTTAAAAGAGTGTATCAAGCTTGGTTGAGGGCCCCTAGCTAGCAAATAGCGGGGTCCACCAATTTTTTAACCGTGTATCAAAGACCGGAGGATAAAACACAATTTTACTCTTTTACCTATTTTTTCACTTATGCCACGTGTCACATCTAGATTGGATAGTTGACCAAGTTTGACCCCATTTTTCTACCAAACTTTGACATGCGATATCTTTCACGTATGAGCTCTATTTTCTGAGTTACTACTCATCAACGGGAAGCTCTTGAGACGCTCTATAAGCATGCAATGGATTAGGGATATTTTGGTAAAATATGAATCCATAAAATTCTCCGGATCACTCTTCCCCAATAAGACCATTTTGTCCTCAAAAGGGAAATTTACCTAGTTGAATTGTTCACAATTCCTCTGTATTTTATAAACAACAAAACCCAGTTTATAGCATTGTAATTTTTCAAAAAATTGCAATAAATCAAAAATCCATTAAAAGTAACATCACCCATGGTCATTATTGCATCTGATATGGAGTTTGAAACTATCATACTCCTCTTGTACTTTGATCCTACACCACTGTCAGATATGCAAATGTAACCTGCATTCACAACTTGTTAGTGCAAAAATTATACATACTATTTTTAACTATGTTTGACAATTACAAATATCAAATCCTAAATAAAAGACTTATAACATGTGCAAAAATCATGCATAGCCACAAAAAAAAATGTATAAATTTTACACTCACAAACATTGCCTACATGTAAAATTTGCACCCAATAAATACTCGGAATAATTTCCAAAAATAGACATCCCATCTACCATTGTAAATGTTGTTAAAGTTTTCCAAAACCATCAAAAAGAGAAATTTCCCGAGCATGATAAACATGTCACCTAGATTTTCCCCTTTAGGTTACTTCACCAACACCAAAGCAAAATAAATATGGGAATTATTTCCTTTTTACAATTAACAGGAATCCAAAAACTTTCTTTGTTAGTTTGCATTTTATTCATCAATTCAATTATGTAAACATGAAACGAGGAATTGCTTACCTGTCAATTTAATCAAATTTTCCTATCTAGGTGGTTAATTCACTTCATTGTTCATCTAGATCACCTGTAGGGGTCATTTTCAAGTTGACGATCTTACATTGCTTTCCTTCTTTAAAAAAATAATTTTTGTTTTGGATGAAGCTGCCAACACTTGTCAATTACATGACCTATCTTTTTATAGTGATCACAAAATATTTGATCCACTTTTTTAGGATCCACATTTTTAGGAAACCTACCTAAAATGCTTCTCTCTGAGCCATGTTTAGGAGAGTGAACTTTCTCAATCTTTTCCAACAAAGATTTATGTTTCCTACATTTGGCCACACAATGGTTAGATAACCCACAAAATGTACATGGATAGCTATACCATAATTTTTGCATATCATTACCAAATTCCTCAAATGTAGATAATGGATCAAATTGTTTACCTTTTCCTTTACGATTATGGTAAAAAGAGGTGGAGGAATCTCTATACCTCTTCGTGGTGAATTCTTACCAGATCCTTCTTGTGAGGATGATTCATTTGATGCTAATAAGGAAGCCTCTTTGTTGTTAGAAGTTCTTCTTCTTGCAGTGGTCTTAGAGCCCTCTCCAATTTCCTTTTTCCTTACATTAGCATACCCCAATCCTACAAAATGAGGTCATTCTTCAACTTGTATGGGGTTAGTTATGCCTTGATTATCCTTACCAAGGCTAATTCCATTAAATCCCATCTTATTTAAAAGTTTAGATCCTATTCCCCTAGTGTGTTTTTCAAATTCACCTATGACATTACCTGAATCCAACTTTGTTTGGGGAGAGGAATTAGGTACTGCAATACTTACAATGCACTCTTCGGTCATAGTGGATGCATCAGTAGTGACTGGTACCTCTTTCTTGGATCCACCAATTTGCAATACCATTAAGAGCTCATCCTTGGATTCTAGCTCTTTTTTAGACTTCCAATTTTCTCCTCAAGAGTGAACAATGACACCTTAGGAATGCATTCTCTTCTTGTATCTGCTGATTGTATGCTTTAAGATCATCAAACTTTTCCTTGTTTGACATTTTCCCATGGTTTCCTACACACTTGTTCTTCCAAATTTTGCACACTACAATGAAATATCAAGCCCAAAAATGCAAAACCACTTAAATCCAACTAAAGCAAATAAAGAGCTAAACTAGCTCGATACCAAACTTGATCCAAAAATGGCTTTTGTCTTTTTGGTATCATTTTAATTTTTTTAGATACTTAAATTTTGCAATCAAAAATTGATTAAGAGTGCTTAATTAAACCACTTTTGGGTGTTTTGAAACCCCAATTTCAAATTCTTTCTTAGCAATCAATTTATCTCTTTAAATCCAAATTCTGTGATTTATCTAAATCTATTACAAATCCATTAAAATTATTCACAAATCATGGGTTGACCTTTTAACCGAATTACCCCCTTTAAGATTTATCTAAATTACCCCCTTTTAACTTAAATGTATAATTCTAAAGCATGGGTTGACCTTTTTAAGGGTCACGTTAGGGGATAAGGGAATGTTCTCCTATCCCATGAAAATAGGAACCTTGTTTATTTTTAGACCTAGTGGAATTAAATACCCAAGGTATTTAATTCCTTTGGCCCTTTAACTAGGGAATATTTAACTATAATGTTAATTTAATTACTTATTAAGTTAACTCCTAAGAGAAATTTAACTATACTCTTTAATTTTGTAATGTGGATCTAATGTTGGTTACAACGAGAAAATTTCTTTTAGTAAATTATAATGGACTTAGGATCTTTGTTGTAGCAGAAGAATCTTCTTGAAGCCCGTGGTGGTCACGCTTTTCAAAAAAAATCCATAATTTTTTCTATCTAAACCTAGGTTGTTCTTGAATCTCGAGTGGTCATTTTAGCGGGCGTTACACAAACCATTTGGGTTTTTTTTTTTTCCATGTGAGTCAAAAGAATTGATGGGAGGAAGAGTGATGGTAGATGTTTGGACAAGATGTTGAAATATTTTAGTATACAACCCAAAGGGGGTGCTTGAAGAATATGTTGTGGGGATGGTAGATGATTTGGATGAAGGTAAGAGTGGCATCTTAATTTTATGAGGTTGTATGGGTGCCTTGGAATTTGATTTGAAATTTGGAGAAGGAGAAATAGATGGTTGTGAATCTGATTTAGATGTAGGAGGGAGAATAGGTGACATTGATCTTGACTTTGATTGATTGATGGTAGGTGATTTAGATAAAGAAGTAAGTACCAAAATATATGGAGGCAATCCTAGGATGGATGATGAGGCATGAAATTTCTTACGGTGATGAGGTTTCAAGGGAGAGCTCCAGCTTTTTATGTGGATGGGTGAGATATTTCTTAATAGGAATTCCAATGTTTTTGGATTTTCGTTGTGATGTTTTTCCTTAGCAAGAATGACAATGATCTCTACATGGGTGGTCCTTAGAGGAAGAATTGGATGATTTGGACATAGATTTTGTCAAGATGTAGGATCTCAAGATGAAGGTGGTGTTGGAATAAAAGGCTTTAAAGGATCTATGGATTTTGAGGAATTCAAAGATGTTGATGTAGGAGTGGTTAAAGGTGTGGATGAGAATAAGAGGAGGATATGTTTTCTTAGTAGGTTCAGATGTTGATGTGGGAATAGTGATAGTTGTATATGTGGTTATAGGTAAGGATATGGAAGTAGATATAGATGAAGGACTATGTGAAGAATATTTTCTAGAGATATAGGGATAAATATGGATATGGGGCTAAGTGATTGGTGTATAGGTAGATATGGTTGAGGAAGAATATGTGATAGGAGTAGGTGTGGGGGAATAATAGGTGTGACTATGATGGGTGTTGAAGTAGGTGTGGATGCAGACAAGACCATGGGTGAAGGAGGAGAGATATCAATGGGTGTAGTGGATGAGGGAATGGTGGGTGTAGGTGACATTGTCAATTCTTGGTTTATAGTGTTGATTGTGTGAGTGTTAGGTTCCTGAGATGTCTGAGGAGTGGTTTGATTATTCAGTGGATGGTTGGGGAAGGGTTGTTTGAAGACATCGAGGGGTTGATTAGGAGGTGCATTAGGGTTATCTAATTAAAGGTCACCACAATCTATGAGTCGTTGTATAAGATATTTAAAGGTGCAGATTTCTCAATGGCAAGACCATGGACCTAGAGTTAGTTTGATCCTCACGATACCATGTTAGTTTGGGTCATGAATCATCAAGAGGTTAGATGGAAGGAAGTTCGATGAGATGCACAACCATTAATTTGTCGAAAATATAACAATAGGACTCTCCGAGAGAGGTATAGTTGGGGTTGGTCTAGAATCTCTTTATGGAGGCTCTATGTGAGAATTGGATGTAGATGGATATTTGACTCCGATGACATTAACCACATTTTTAGATTTTTCGCCATGATTGGATGGCTTGGTGAATTTGGGATTTGGTTTATTAGATCAGATTTTAACATGGCCTTGCTCAAGGGTATGAAGTTCAATTTTATGAGCCATGGTGAATGCCTCTTCAAAGGTTTAGAAGGATTGAATCTAAAGAGTGGAGGAAATATGCTTCACACAAGAATGTGAAAAGAGTTTGATTAGTTCGGTTTGTGGAAGAGAGAAGGAAAATTGATTGATTATGTCACACTATCTAATGACGAAGTTTGCAATATATTCGTCATCAAATTGTCTAATGGGGTAGAGATCTATAATGGTGATTTTATGTGTAATGTTGATATAAAATTTCTCTAGGAATATATGTGCAATTTGAGTGAAGGAAAATAAAGAATTTTGGTAGATTCGGTTGTATCAGTCCAAAACGGGGCCTACCAATGACATAGGGAAGTTACAGAGCATAAGATCTTAGTCATGAGAAATAAGGTAACATGTGTATGTAAAGGAACAAAGATGCTATTGTGGGTCCTCCTTACTGTTAAACTTGGAAATTTTGGGTAGCTCCCAATGTGGAGGATAAGGTTTTACAGGAACCGATGGATTGATGGGTTTGATACAATTTTTTTCATATGAGAAGGTGGTTTTAGACCCTAAAGTAGCAACTTCAAGGTTGGTCATTCTACTTAGTAAAGTGTGAAGAGGGTCATTATATGTGTGAGGATTAGAAGTAGATGGATGAGATTGTTGGATGTAAGAAGTAGATGGGTGAGATTACATATGGGATGGATAAATTTTATGGATAAGTGGGTGTTTGAGGAGGTGGTTGATAAGGGGGAGGTTGTTGAAGGGATGTGATTGAATGGTTTGGGAAATAGGATGTTGTTGAGAGGTAGGGATGTAGTTGGTGTTTCGCACAGAATGTTTCCGTTCTTAGAATAGAGTTGCTTCTATCCTTTCATTCTCTTGAGAAACAGATAAAGGTTAGGGCTAGGAGGAATACCTGTTGGGTGTTGGGAGGGTGTGCGCGTACCATAGAGAGAGATCAGATCGATTGCGAAGAACTCCTTTTTGTCTAGGAAGGACTACCTGTGAATAAGAATGCAAGACCACCAGATTATAGTTAGACAATAAATGAGGGAATTGCCTTGGGCCCAGGAAATATTAGACTTCCTTTTGAAGGTGGTCAGTTCCCCTTTTAATACGAATTAACACAAATGATAACAAAGAAGTTATTGCAAAATTACACTTTAGTTACCTCGTTAAAAGGCAATAGAGGAAAGGCTGGTTTTGGTTTGAATCACAGTGACCGATGCCGGTCAGTGTATAACCGATCATGTTATAACACCGGTATCGGTGGGTCGATAACCGATATCGGTAGAAGGGCGTGATTTAGGGCTTTCAATGAATGTTGGCTATAAGGCGGTTATGGTGTTTATAAGGTTGGTAAATGATTAGGGGTAGGCAATAGGGTGATGGAGAAGACTCAGAGAGTGTGGGAGTTGTTCTTGGGGCAATGTAAGGGTAGAGGAATGAAAGTTAGATGTAGGGTGCTACCGGGTAGTAGATCTAGGAGTGAGCTTATAATTACTATGAATCGAAGTTCAAGGAATGGTTTTAAAAGCGTACAAGACACTACTTACTAGTTCTTGATGAAGATACAGGTCCAAGGACTGTGATGACGAAGGCAAGGCTCAGGTGGGATGATCCGATAATCAAAAGTGATCCATCTTCTCTCCCAATGCTTGGATGAGTGCCACTGTGCTCTAGTTACTCAGTTGCAGTCTTGGGCTCGATGTCCTTCTCTGCAAACTCTTCTCTTTTCTTCACTTGTCTCTGCTCTGCCAAGTGAATTCCGGATCTTTTAATGAATTTGGATCCTTTGTTTTTGGTTGGGAAGGTCATTTACAGGGAACCAATGGCGGTTACGTAACCGACGGCGGTCGAGTAGGAACCGATGTCGGTTAAGTCAAAGTGGGCTATTTTTAGTAAAATAGCCAACTTTCCCTCCTTTTCTCCCGAGGGATTAGTTGTGGGCTTATTCAAGTCATTATTAGGTTGGTTTTGGTGCGGGTGAGGAGTAATTAGTCATGGGTGTGGATGTAGACCAAGTTATAAGTCTTAATTAGGTTAGTTTACGATTAGGGCTAGGTCATGATGAGGTGGTGAAATGAGGTGGCGAGGTTTGGAGATGTGGATTTATTAATTATAAGGTAATTAATAGATAATTGTGTAAGGTTTAGGTGGTGAGGTTAGGTTGCGAAATGAGATGTGGGGCACGAGGTGTCGTAAGACAAAATTTGGTGTCTACAATTGGATGGGTAATTTTGCATTTATTATTGTTGAGAAATGGGGATGTTGGGTTGATTTTACATGGATTGAGTGGGGATATAAGTATGGGGATGTAATGAAAGGAACTCCTATGGGGGTGTTGGTGAGTTTGGGTAGATTTCAAAGGGTGAGGTTGTGAGGTGATGACATTTGCATGGATGTGGGATGTAGAAATAGGGACCAAAGTTTGATTGTGTTGTTTGGGTGGTGGAGGAAGTAGATAGGATTCTTACAAGGTTTGGATAGGGATGCTAGTGATGACAATGGATGAGGAAGTGATAGGTATGGAAGAAGTGGGCATGGTGTTGATACGAGGAAGATTAGGAGGAATGGGATCCACCAATTGATTGGATTGGTGAGTTTAGGGAATTGTAGAAGAATATTGATGGGATCCAAGTTCAGCTTGCGCCATGAAAAGATCATTTATGGCTCTTGGGAAGAAGACAATGAGTTGTGATGTGAGGACTTGGGTAGACTCGGGATGAGAATTATAGGCATAAAAAATTTTAAGAGGGGGTCCCTTGATGGGGAGGTTGGTATATTTATGAAGGATATAGTCATGCAAAGGAAACAATATTAACATCAAGGATCTATTGGAATTCTGTACATCCACGAGGGATTATGGGAGGTCCAAAATTCTCTAAAGAAGCATCGGATGGAGGTGTAGTCGGTCTAGAAGGAATAAAAACAAAGGGGTTAGTCTCAACATGGGGGTTATTTTAGACAACTTGGGATTCATGGAGAGGGGGAATGGAAACAGTAGGTTGGGAAACTACAAAAGAAGTGACCAAGGGGTGGAAGAGATAATAGAAAGAGCTGAAGTTTGTTAGGAAGCAATGTTAGAAGTAGGAATTTTGTTGGATGACATGGCTTGTTCCATTTTTCTTTCTTGAGAATGTGTAATAATGGGCATGAAACAATAAAACAAGAAATTATGTAGATTTTTAGTATTTGAAACAAGTCACGCAGCAGAGTTTTAATTATCCTAATTATTAGAGAATGTAAGAATGAAAAGAAAATGGGCTCAAAAGGGAACCTAGGAAATGGAAAAACTATGTATGGTTACATATAGTTTTGGATAGTGCCCTCGATATACCCAAAGGTACATAAGGCTCAAATATATGATGACTACCGGTACGGGGCCTAATATTGAGGTCTACCCCCACACTTCATGCAATACATCAATAAGAGTGTCGGGTGCTTAACCATTATACCGATATAAAAAAACATTATAGCCCAATCACAACACCATGGTGGCTTTCCATTTGGGTGATGAAATCCCAATAGTTCCACCTAGAAGAATATGTTTAAGATGTGTAGGTTGATGTGTGCATTTTGGATGTGTGTGAAAGATGTGAATGCAAATAATTGACCTCCTAATTAGACTATGTTGTCAAGCAAGAATGAATAGCTTCTTTTTAAGTCCAAAATTAAAATGTGAAATTTGATGAAGTCAAGCAAATAAGAAGGGAAAAATGATGCAAAAAGAGAAAATAGGGGAAAAAATGAAGAATACCTAAATAACTTATTTTTTCCTTTCTTTTTTTTAGCTAGAAAATGTGTTGTTGATCTAAGCAAACACTCTGCCTTGCAAAAAAGTGAGAAAGGCTCCTACCTGCAAGGTTAGTAGAAAGAGAATGGAAAATAGAAATGGAAATCAAAATGAAAGAACTCTCCAAAGAAGAGTGGGTCCCACTAGGCGTGCCAGAATGTTGAACCAATTTTATCACTCTTGTTTCGATTAGTAAACTGCAACAAAGAAAGCAAGCAACTCCAATATGAGAGGGTTTAAAGCTACCTCTAGATGAGATGGTGGATATGGGCACAAAATATCCTCTTCGCAATGAGTTTTGTCACCTACATAGAAAATAGAAACTCAACATGGAAAATGATTAGTAGATTGGATGGTGGGTTTCCCGAAAAAGTCGGTCCCGAGAAGTGAAAACTTCTTAGATGGATGTCAACCCACTTTTATTTAAAAGATAGATAAAAATAGTGATAGATAAGTGATAAATGAATCAATTGAAAGAGAGAATCAAAGATGTGCAAGAAAAGATAAGATGCATATCTGATTATAGAAAATGTTAATCTAAACCAAACCTGAGTGGGTTGACGATGACCCGTGACTTTTAGGCATAGTTGACGGTGATCGGGACAAGATAGGAAGAAAATGTAGAAAGGCATACCTAAGAGACCTTATGAAGCTGATCTAGAACTCGATGATGAAATGCTAAGGTGTTGTAAGAAATTTGGATTTGATCGGAACAGAAAGGATGCAAGAAAATTAAAGAAAATAAGAATCACAACAGGGTTAATGGTGATTGGTCTTGATCGGAGGTGATTGGATGTGATGAAGATGATATATGACGATGTAGATGTGCGAGAATGGCAAGATTGGAAGATTTGGGAGACTGTGGAATCAAAAATCGATAGGGGATAGAATGGATGATAGAAAATCACATAGAAGTGGATCGAGTCAATCACAACTAGGCGGTCAACGATGATCAATAGGGATCTAGGGTTTGAGGAGTAAAATGGATGAAGATAACGAAACACGTAGGATGTTGACGATAAATAATTCAAGGAGAGCTCCAATACGACCAAGGAACTCCGAAAATTGAAAACATAATGATGATGGGATGATAATGGATATTCCAAGCATGTAAGGATATAGTACCAAGCAAAAGAAAAACTCCAAATCTCTGAGAGTGATGAAAAATATCTCCAAAGTAGCTCCACGATAGTGATAGCAGCTATAAAGATGAGCAAGAAACGAAGGCAAGATCGCAAGAAAACTCAAAGTCTCCAAAGTTGCATCCTGATGAGAGGAGAGGTATGGCCGTATTTATAAGGTTGATAAATGCGGCCAAGGATGGGTTGCCGATGACTATGGCGAACTGTTGATTTGGGCAATGGAAGATTGAATAGCTCGATGCAAACACCCCTTATGAATCGGGATTATGGTTTCAGGTGGTAAATATGGGTTAGGGCTTTTATACATTATTATCATTATGAATTTATGATCGTGTTTACGTCCTTATAGTGTATTCTTATAGTGTCTATTTGATTTTGTGATCAATTGCATAGCAATTATGTGATAAAATTGCATTGTTTTACATTTGAATATCGTATGTCTATTTGATTGTTGTGTTCATTTTTAATATTTGTTTGATGAAATAAAATCAATGTATAGTAATTATATGGTAAAATTGCATTGTTCTAGGCATTTGAATGTGAGTGTAAGAATTACAAATTAAGTATCTTTAATAATGTTAAAATTGTAAATCAATCATCTGAAATAATTCACTTAAGGGGCACGATTACATCTTAATATAAGATACCATTAAAACAACTATTCGTTTAAATTAGATCCAACTTATAAGCTGACCTTAGGTCAGAGGCTAGAGGTGTTTGTTCATACAAAGTAAAATAAATTGTCAATGTAAAATCCGTTTCAAATCTCGTAAACGAAGAATACATTCCTTCCAAATGTTTCACTTGGATTCTCGAACAGTGCGGTGCGCGTAGCTCCTCCACCTAATTACATTCTCAAACGAACGATCCCTCAAATTACATCGTTTAGATATGAGGCGATGATCTGCATCCTCCTTTCTAATCACACTCAAAACCTTCCTGAAGTGGAACTCGTCGCAAGGAATGGACAGCGGGTCGGTAGAATTGAAGCCGTATTCTTCTTCTGCTTTGTCCAGCAATTCCCGAAACAAAGGATGGTTTACATCCCTCACGCTCACCACGAACCGCTTCTGCTGCCTGATTCCCACGTATACAGGCAAATGCCCCGCCGGAATATGAGCCGCCAAATAAATCGACATCTGATCGCCCTCCTCGTATGGACGCAATTTCCTCTCCGCAGGAATACAGAGGGACGCAATGCTCGCCAATCGCCTCCGCCAACTTATGAGAACGTCGCAAGGAACCACAAACTTATTTTGTTTCATCAAATCAAAGGCCAAATTGCAAGAATTTCAGATGTAATTGGAGCGCAAATGCAATGGATTATCTTTCTCGAAACTTTGTTGCTACTTAAGAACTGAACCAGCTGCCACCAACTTGCGTTGGAAGCGAAATAACAAATTATGGGTGTTTGTTGTTCGATCGTAACACGGAATGTACGATACGAAGGGCCGTAAACAGGAGTACGGACACGCAAAATCTATTAATGGCGGCCCTACCAAGTGCGGGTACGAATTATGGGAGATGGACAATGCACATGCGTGAACAGGGTGCGGTGAATTGTTTAGACATTACAGATTAGAATTTACGGTTGTCAACTCTGAACTTCTGAATTTTGAACAACCACATTTGGTCGCCATGACGCGTGTTGGGAATCGGGATTCCTCCGCACCCTCGGGAGAGGGTATTAACGAGTAAGCAATATTAACTAGGTACTTAAGTTCTGTGCAACTTCTTACATAGCTACACAAACTTACAATGAGCTGTAATCAATGAAATTTCTATCCATCAATTTCACATATAAATTGCAATGAATATCCACTATGACTATATGACTCTCAATTGTATAGGCAATCCTTGATATTTTGAAGGAACCAAGTTCCTCGAGTTCCCGCATACATTTGCATAGGAGTGCACTTAGTGTTGCGGATGATTTTTACAAACATATGTACAACATTCTAGGTCTAACGAGTTTGCAAAGTTACACATCACCTCCACAACTTCATGTGACTAAGTACCAAGTTCTACAAAGCCGTGCACAAATTCATCTATATTTGAATATTTATGATACCTTTTAAACTTTTGTGCAAAATTTTGTCTACTACACAAAGTCTGTTCATGCACAAGTTTTTGTCTACAAAGCTTTACAACTTTGTGTGTAAGATTTTTTCCTGCGAAGTGTTTTGAAGTCTCATATTAAATTTTCATACACAAATTAAAGGACCAATACATCCACGCAATAAAGACATGTATGTTAGCAAAGGTCCCTAGAACAACTCATCAAGATATGCCACTAGTTACATAGTTTTGGGAGATTCAAACTATTCCATTTATTACTCTCAAAACAGTGTGCAATTGATAGAACAAAACATAATAATTAGAAACGCAATAGCTACATATCATTAACAACTCAAGGAAAGATATAAACAAGAGAAAGGAAGATGCAATAACAGACTAAAATTATATTACTGAATCAAGAACTTAGACATAAATTCAAAATGAAAATTTATTTCAAGATCAAAGATCCAAGATCAGCCTTCTATGCAAAGTGCGCTTAAGGTTTACCAATTCCTTCTTCTTTCATTCTTTGACAAAAGAGGGTCTTCACATTTTCTACTTGTTCTTAGAGAGCATTACATATTTTATACTTTGTCTTTTCTATACTAGGCACATACATTAGGAATTGTGCAATATACAACAATATCCAAAATATATTCAAGTCATATTTTTAACCCCTATACGCTCCCAACACTTTATCAACCTTAATAGTTGTCTCCTCTCGAGACAAATAATGCTTTGACAATCTAGAAGGCACTCTTCGTGTTCGGTATTTGAGTGACGCGTTGATTATGCTACGCACCGAGATAGTTTACTCGCACTCACCACAAAGGAATCAATTTACCAATTTTCATCCTCTCGCACACCACTTAACGTCCCTCTCGCTTTTTAATTAAGTAATATTTCTAATAGACTACTCTTTCGGTTTTAATTTGTGAAAACTCCCTCATAGATTTTCCTTTCGAGTTTTCAACGTATGTAGGCCTACTTATAGATATCTAATCAAAAAATGTGTAATGAATTCTTCAAAAATATTTCTTGCTACAAAATTGTACAACATCTTAGCCTATTTCTATTTCTCGTACTACTTGGTTGATGTTGGCTGAAGTTGACTCTTAGAGTGGCGGATAGAGGTGGTAATGCTTTTACCGCCTTGACTTTTCGTAGTATGATAATGATGAATGATGAGTTTCAAGGTATTCTTCATATTCTTTCTAATTGGTAGGAATATTTTCATATCTACTTTATATGTGTTCCATCAAGAGAGATTCATTTACTCTACCAAATTATATTTGTAACTTTGACAATGTTTTCATGACTTCAAATAGAGCATTAACTTTTGCATTTTCTACACTGGATCATGCAAAATTATAGTATTATGGGGTAAGTGCACCAAGTTGGGGGGAAAAAAGTGGACAAAAACTTGAAAATGAATGAAACACGATCATGTTTTGCAATAACGAGGTAGTGTTATGTTTTCCTAGGCTCGAGAATCCACAAACCAAAAATGCGTACGTGTTATAATGTGCTCATGTTATAACACATACGTGTTTCAAGTGCCATGAAATGCGTACACGTTTTGAGCTCTATAAATTTTAGGAGGGCCTAGAGGAGCCATATTTACTAAAATAAATGTTAAGTATATTTAGAAATAATAAAAGAAATCTTATACTTAAAATTTATTTTAGTAAATATAAGAAGTTAGGGTCACTCTGTTGTTATGTTTGTGGAGCTTGTTTTCATGTTAGAGTTTGGTACACCTTCCATGTGTTACACTCAGATATATTTTTACGGCAGTCCCGCTCGCCAGTGAGCGGGTCAAGGGGGTTCGGGGGTGAAGCCCCCCAATGGGGGCTTGGGGGCGAAGCCCCTAAAATAAATTTTCATGGGTGGTTTATTAACCCATGGGTAATGGGTAACCGTTATGGGCTTTTTTGGGCCCATGGTTTTTCTGGTACCCATTGTTTTGTAAAACCGCCTCTTCAGCTACCTATTGATGTACTTATAAATAGATGGACATACAATAGGATTTATATGAGTGTGTTTTGTGAAGGTGAATAGTGTGTGTGAATTCAAGTGTGAATTCGGGAGGGTTTGTTGAGCGCAACTCCAAACAAGATCTGATTATTGTAATTGTGAAGATTGTTGGCTTGTAATAAAATCTGAGCAAGTGTTCTTGGTGGATGTAGCCCACATTGGGTGAACCACGTTAAATATTGTCTTCATGTTTTGCATATTTCATTTCTGTAATTTTATTCATACTTCTTATTATTGTGATTCTGAGGAATTATTCCGCATTAGATATTATTAATTCCTAACATCTCGCACCTAATGGAAGTTGTCCCATAGCTATGACAGCTTATAATCTAGAATATATTTTTTCAAAATCTAATCCGGTCAAGATACTTACTCATTTTAAGAATTTTAGGAACAACCTAAAACTTTCAAGCCATATATATTGTAGTCGGTCTTTGTTTTGAGAAAACATATAGTTGTTTTGTAGGTTTTTTTACCTTCTAGATTGGATTTTGGCCCCACTACTTGAATTGGTACTAATTTCAAATTTGGTCCATAATTCACTTTAGTGACCATGAATCACTCTATGATGCTTGTCTACTTCTTACTAAAATGAGATCCTCACTTTAGGCCTTCAGAGGAAGTAGTCTCTCATTAAAACTAAATGAGTTGATCAATCACCTTAGACACTATTCCCTACACACTAAAACACATTGAATGATCTTATTAGGACTTTCCTTTGGGTCAGGGTTTATGATTTAGGCTTTAGGGTTTAGGGTTCAAGGCTTATGGTTCAGGGTTTAGGACTCGAGTTTAGGGTTTAGGGGTTTAGTGTTTAGTGTTTAGGGCTCATGGTTCAGTTTTTAGGGTTTAGGGTTTAGGGCACATGGTTTAGCTTTCACGGTTTATGGTTTAGGGTTTATAGTTTAGGGTTTATGGCTCAAGGTTTAGGGTTTAGGTTTCATAGTTTAGGGTTTAGGTTTTAGTGTTTAGAATTTAAGGTTTAGGGTTTAAGGTTTAGAGTTTAGGGTTTAGGGATTTGGTGTTTAGGGTTTAGGGTTTAAGGTTTAGAGTTTAGGGTTTAGGGATTTGGTGTTTGGTTTTTAGGTTTTAGGGTTTAGGTTTATGGCTCGTGGTCAAGTTTTAGGGTTTAGGGTTTAGGGCTTAACGCTCGGGGTTGAGGGTTTACAATTTAGGTTTTAGGGCTAAGGGTTTAGGCTTTAGGATTTAGTGTAAAGGGTTTAAGGTTTATGTTTTTAGCCTCAAATTTTAGGCTTTAGGGTTTATGTTTTAGAGTTCATAGCTCATGGTTCAGGGTTTAGGGTTTATGGTTTAGGGCTCAGGGTTTAGGGTTTAGGGTTTAGGGCTCGATTGAGGGTTTAGGGGTTAGGGTTTAGGGTTTAGGGCTTAGGGTTTAGGGTTTAGTGTTTAGGGTTTAGGATTTATGGTTTAGGGTTTTAGGCTCATGGTTCAAGGTTTAGTTTTAACAGTTTAGGGTTTAGTGTTTAGAATTTAAGGTTTAGGGTTTAGGGATTAGGGATTAGGGATTATGTGTTTAGGGTTTAGGGTTTGAGGTTTAGGTTTTAGGGCTGCAAAGATTTAGAGTTTAGGGTTTAGGGCTCGTGGTTCGGGGTTTAGGGCTTAGAGTTTAGGGCTTAAGGCTCGTGGTTTAGGGTTTAGGGATAAGGGTTTAAGGTTTATGATTTAGTGTTTAGGGTTTAGGTTTTGGGCTCAACATTTAGGTTTTAGGGTTTAGGGTTTAGGGTTCGGGGTTCGTAGATCATGGTTCAAGGTTTAGGGTTTAGGGTTTAGGGCTAATGGTTTAGGGTTTAGTGTTTAGGGCTCATGGTTTAGGGTTTAGGGTTAGGGTTGAGGTTAAGGGCTCATTATTTAGGCTCGGGGTTTAGGTTTTAGTGTTTTTAGGGTTTAGGGTTGAGGGTTCACGTTTGAGGGTTCAGGGTTTAGGGTTTTGGCTTAGGGCTTAGGTTCTGTGGATTAGGGTTTAGGGTTTAGGGTTTAGGGTTTAGGGTTTAGGGATCAGGGTTTAGGGTTTAGGTTTTAGGTTTTAGGTTTGACGGTTGAGAGTTGAGAGTTGAGGCTTTAGGGCTTAAGGTTTAGGATTTAGGGCTTAGGATTTAGGGCTCAAGCTTTATGGGTTTAGGGTTTAGGTTTAGAGTTTAGCTCAGTTTTTAGGGATTAGGGTTTATTGTTTATGGCTTATGGTTTAGGGATTAAGGTTTCGGGTAGTAAAAATAGGGTTTAGGATTCGTGGTTTAGGGTTTAAAGTTAAGGGTTTGGGGTTTAGGGTTTAGGGTTAATGGTGTACAGTTTAGGGTTAATGGTTGAGGGTTAAGGGTCAGGGTTTAGGGTTTATAGTTTAGGGCTTATGGTTTAAGGTTTAGGGCTCAGGGTTTATGGTTTAGGTTTTAGCATTCGGGGTTTAGGATTAAGGGTTTAGGGTTATGGTTTAGGGTTTAGGGATTAGGGTTTAAGGATTAGGGGTTTAAGGGTCAGTGTTTAGGGTTTAGGGTTTAGGGTTTAGGGTTTAAGGCTCGTGGTTTATTTTTTAGTTTTTAGGGCTTAGGTATTAGGGTTTATGGCTCAAGCTTTAGGGCTCAGGGTTTAGGGCTCATGGTTTAGGTTCACCCATTCACTCAATGTAATGTTTTGTGTCTCACCCATTCTTATTAGTATTGATAGAGTATTAAAATAAAAAGAGTTCATTTGCTTTGTAGAAAGTGTAACATTGAAGGGATTCATCCCAATTTGATGTTTTTCATCTGTTTATACTTTGAAGGAGGTAAATGCCAAATATCCAAGAATAATTCGGTACAAAGAAATATTACCCAATATAGCTATCTTCTTTTCCCATCAGTATTGAAAATATTTCACTCACTTTAATGTTTTGTCTAACCCATTCTTATTAGTAATTTATAGAGAATATTCAACTGAAAAGGGTTCATCGACTTTGTAGGCATAACATTCAAAGAGAGTCATCACAATTGTATGTCTTTCATCTATTGATATTTTGAAGGAGGGAAATGTCGTATTCTGAATGTCTAAACCTTCCATGCACCCCGCAATCCTCGATCCTTGGATATAGGAGACACTTCTTGGCTTCCATTTATAATGATAGAGATATTTGTAAATTCGTGTTATGACCTCTAAATCTTTATGAATTTCAAGTTGTTTTAAAATCACATCACACCCTTCACTAGGCTTGATGAATACCCCTATCTTTTTTAAGGCACTTTTGAAAGCATTCATGGGTTTATCATAGAAGGAATTATCAATGAATGAAAGGTTTTCTAAGTCGTAGGCTAGGTGATTCCCATTCAGAACTAAACAATAAAGATTTACTAGGTGATTGATAACCCCTTTGTGTTCATATACATTCCCCTGTTATGCTTATTTTGAACACTTCAGAAGTTCAACAAATTTTTATCCATTCCAAAGAAAGTTAGAAGAGCTTTCTCTTTCTCTAGAGCAGAGGATATTGTAGGAAATTCGGTTATGATCCTACACCTCTGCGTTGGTATATTCTCTAAGTTTCTTCTGTTTCCTTTGAGATTAATTTTTGTGTCAGCAATG
Source organism: Taxus wallichiana var. yunnanensis (assembly GCA_018340775.1). NCBI lineage: Eukaryota > Viridiplantae > Streptophyta > Pinopsida > Cupressales > Taxaceae > Taxus > Taxus wallichiana. Next base: position 654,838,440 of record CM031241.1, on the reverse strand, counting down.
GTTTTTTTACAATTTCCAATGAGTCATCCCGGCTTTCATAATACCATACATAGAAATATGAGAAATGTGAAATTTGTTTCAGAGTGTGAAGAAATTTACATTCAAGAGCGTAAGTACATGTGGGGAGAAACAAGTTTGGCAGAGATGTGTAATATGTATTATAAGTCACAAGGTAGACGTCATATCCATTTAGTTACTTGTCCCACTTCTCATAAACAAGGTAATTGTACAAGAAGACTCAATGATGGTTCTATGGACAAGACTAGGAAATATTGATGAAATATGGTTTGGGGTTTAGGGTTTAGGGCTCATGGTCCAGGGTTTAAGGTTTAAGGTTCAAGGTTCATGGTTCAAGGTTTATGGTTAGGGTTTAGGATTCAGGGTTTAGGGGTTATAGTTTAGGTTTTAGGGTTTATGGTTAGGGTTTAGGGATCAGGGTTAAGGGTTTTAGGGTTTAAGGTTTAGGGTTTAGGGTTATTTATTGTTCGGGGTTTAGGGTTTAGGGTTCACAATTTAGGGTTCAAGGTTCTGGGTTCAAGGTTCTGGGTTTAGGGTTTAGGATTTAATGTTTAGGGCTTAAGGTTTAGGGTTTAGGGTTTAGGGCTTGGGGTTTAAGGTTTATGGTTTATTTCTTAGGGTACATGGTTTAGGGTTTAGGGTTTAGATTTTAGGTCTCGAGGATAAGGGTGTAGGGCTCAAGGCTTAGGGTTTATGATTTAGGGTTCGAGTGATTAGTTGTTTAAGGTTTAGGGTTTAGGGTTTAGGGTTTAGGGGTCAGGGTTTAGGGTTTAGGATTTAGTTTTTACAGTTTAGGGTTTGGGGTTTAGCATTTAGGTCTCATTGTTCATGGTTTAGGGTTTAGGGCTTAAGGCTTAGGGCTCGGGGTTTACGGCTTAAGGCTCGGTGGTTTAGGTTTAAGTCTCACGAGTAAGCATTGTATGTTTAAGGTTTAGGGTTTAGGGCTTAGGGTTTAGAGTTAAGGGTTTAGGATTTAGGATTTAGGGATCATGGTTTTCAAGGTTTAGAATTTACCATTTAGGGTTAAGGGCTCAAGGTTTACGGTTTAGGGTTTAGGTTTATGGCCTAGGGTTTAGGGTTTTGATTGTAGAATTCAAACACTAAAAGATTTAGGTTAGATGATAAAATCCTTAAACTTACCTATGTATCTTGACCAGATTATTTTATAAAACTAACTCCTAAATTGTGACTCATGGAGCTATGAGACTAGTTCCATAAGGTGCAGAGTGACCCTAATTTTTCATATTTACAAAAATAAATTTAAAGTATAAGAAATAATAAAATATGAATAATAATAAATGAAAAATTTAAACATTTATTTTATTTTTGTAACTAGAAGCATGCCAAAAGCACATGCAATGTTTGTACTATGAAGAACATGTACGCATTTTGCATTTTCACTTTTTCCAAGCCATTCTTAAAGGCTTGGGATCCGGTTTGATTCTAAATCCGAGGCATGGACTCAGCACAAATAGAGAAAAACGTGTTTTAACAAGAAAATGCAAAAACTCTCTTCCTCCATAATAAATTGACAAAAAATGATCAATTCGTTTATAAAAAATTATACCACGACATAGAGAACTATCTACTTTCTAAAAATATAATTTTTTTGACTAATATAAGGTTTCCATATTATTTATTTTCTAACAATGCCTTTTTATAGCTATTTTTTGAAGTTTAAACATGTCTATCTTTTCGTCGTATAACTTATTTTTGGCTCATCAAAATTGAAAAAAATATACTAGCCCAAATTATGCCAAATTCTATAAACATTCAAAAAACAATCTAATTTTGATATTTTTGAGGTAGTTAGGGGGGCACGATCGAAGATCCATTATTTTTTAAAATTTAAAATTTATGTACTAGAAAAATCATAAAAAAATAACTACTCACTAAAAAAATCTATAAAAAAATGTATCTCAAACTAAATGCTCCTAGCTATATTTTTACCAATGGGTTTTCAAAAATACTAAATGGTGCTCAAAAATGGTGGGGGCACGAAAGTCACTTTGTTATATTTTTAGCAAAAACATGAGCACTTTTGTTGGTATTTTAATTATTTGACCCACTTAAAATTATTTGTTTTCAATAAAATTTACTAGCTTAGAAACTAGACTCAAAATGCTATGATTCATGTTTATACAACATCTTCTAATTTTGAGTGTAACTATTTCTAAAAACTCATACAAGTTGAAATTTTTTATTTTTCAAAAAAATGTGTCCACTTAAGACTCCCTTTTAGCCCCCCTAACTTGGTGCACTTACCCTATGTATATCCCGAATCAAACCCTCTAAATGATCCCTTAAGTGATGTGTTTGCACCCTCATGTATTTGTTTCACATCATATTGCATTCATATTCTTGTATTTTTCACTAACATTATCTCAAGCCTACAAGGATAATTGTGAAAGCTTATCCACCTTTTGATCATTTGCCTCCAAAGATCATTTCAACTTGCATTATTTTCCCAATATTTGTGTCAACCATGTTGTTTTTTCTCATCATTGTAGTCTATAGATGTGTTTTCCAATCCACGAGCTTAAATGTAATATGTTTGGATTGTGCTTGAGCTTGTTGTAGAAAACTAATGTACTCTCACAATATAAGGAATACATAAGGGATTTGTAATCTAAAACATTACCTATCATATGAGTTCATATAGGGGTTTTAAATATTAGTCAAAATTGACCTAATATATTACCCCATATAAAGGGGTATAAGGGGTTAAAGTATAATGGTTTTTAAAAATATATTGGGGGTATGGTATGTGGAGTGATAAGGAGGAATATTTATAGGGTAGATGAAGAATCCCTAAATTCAAATCATTTTCATTGTGTGTTTTCTCAAAACAATGGCATGTTATTTAAAGAAGCAACCCATATTTCCAAAGTAATGACACTACATAACTCTCAATAACTAAGACATCCTTCATAGTATCATTGCTAAATCACATTTTTGTATGTTTGATTCAATTGTTAAGGAGAATGGATGTCATGAAGATTAATAAATTTAAGTAACAAGAATGTAGCATGTAAACACTCAAATTTACTAATGTACTCTTTGACACTACTCGCTTTGGCAATACACCCTTGCCACGACAAACACAACCTTTATATCCCTTCTCATTACATCCCAAAGTCTCTTGTCTAACTTTCTTACTCTTACACACTAACATGTTGACAACTTCATAGAATTAAATGCATAAAATCCATAGACAAATTCAACTTAATAGGATACAACCCTCTATTCTCATGTTTCTCATCCATATGCAAAACCATATTGTTTGGGCTTCTTATGATATATGATCCTAAGTGACTTACAAGGTTTTTAACCAACATGTCCTCCATCTGATCTTTCAATTCCATATTCTTGTTTGGGTCATTTAATCTCTTTATATTAGTCTTGTCATAACATTTTACCTTCAGAGCCCTATATAAACAAGTTAAAACTACCACATTTACACTCTTGACAATCATATGACATTACATTGACATACTCTTTTACAAAACTAAAAAGGCCCCAAAGACTCCATAAATCTTTCCAAATATTATATACACATTCAAGATGTATGGAGATAATCAAAATAGGTATGAAGTGTCATGTTAGGTCAAGGAATCAAATTATCTCATTTATAAGAACTTAAATATCCCCATTCCAAGTATTAACAAGAAACAAACTCAACTCAAGAATTTTCAAGGAGTTCTCAATTTCTAACTCTAGTTGTAGTCATTCAAATATCATATGTTAGATGGAGAATGACATGTCATATAAGGCCTCTTAAAAGTAGTTTCGATGTTGGTGGTATAAGTATTTCACTTCAACCCAACTAATATTTGTTTTACTGAGTCTCCAACACATGGCTATGGTTTTAGACCTCACTTGACATATTCAAAGGGCTTGTTATCTATTTGTCGCATCCCCTATGAAATGGACAACTTAGCGGTCGAACATCGGCAATTAATGTAAAAAGCAAAATGTTTTTGCAGATGCGGGGTAGCTCGTGTTTTGGCTCAAATCGAGTTGGTCATAACTCACGGTGAGCTGGCAAGCCAAGGCGAATATTCAAGTTGGTGACCGAGATTATTAGAGTCAACACGGTTGGTCAGGTGACAGGTTGGTCGGCATGGTTGGTCGGGTGACAGATTGGTCAACATGGTTGGTCGGGTGACAAATTGGTCAACATGGTTAGTCGAGTGACAGGTTGGTTAAAGACAGCTTAGTCAAGTGACATGTTGATCGACACGGTTGGTTGGGTGACTGGTTCATTTGCTTTGCTGGTTGGTTGGCTCACTGGTTGGTTGGCACGGTTAGATGGGTGATGGGTTGGTCAGGATCTAACCCTGGTACGGAAGATCGGTTGGACGGCCCTCTAGTTGGTCAACTTTGTTAGATGACTAATGGGTTAGTCGGATCGGTGTGCCAACTGAATTTTGAGGAAGCTCGTGGGTGGCTTACGATTAGTCAGATGGATGGCATGTGGAGAGGTTGTTTGACGAACATAGACAGTGTCCAACCCCTCGGGGTTTAATGGCCAACACAAATAGATGGCTTATAGATGTACAGCATGGTTGGTCGAGTCATCCGTTTGGTTGGCTCATTGGTTCATCGGCTACCAGAATGGACGGGTAGTGTGTCGTATGGGCAGAGATAGATAGTTATCCAACCTCCTAGTTTGGAAAGCCCACGATGTGAAGATGGCAACTCCCGGGTCGGTTGGTGATTAGAAGAATGTACGGTCACGAAGATAGACGTTGTCCAACCCAACGCGGTTGGATAACAAAGAGGATGGACAAGTTACAAGCCAGATAAGGGTAGGTGAATGAATGACATCCCAATAACCAGAATTAATGAGGCATGGTACCCATGACTATCCATGCAGGAAAATTACCAAAATGAATGGTTTTCCATATCTATTTAATGCATCCTACTGGTTGGTGACCCAAATTGCCTATATATTGTAAAACTCACCTCATTTTGAGGGAGATTTATTGAAAAAGAAAAGGAACTCTGTCAAAATTGTTTCAAAGCTATTGTGAGCTAAAGGCCTCAAATTTGGGCTTATTGTAAAGGATTTTGTCTTTTCTTATGATATAATGGATTGTGCATGTTTCTGAGCAATAAAATTCATGTTTTGTGGCCATTTTTTCCCTAACTTGTATGAATTGCATCTTTTCCTTCCATTATATTTATAAGTATATTGTGCATGTATCTATCTCTTTGCAAGGTCTATAGTTTTTTGTGCTTTATGAATATAGGGAATTGAATATTGTCTTGGATTGTGGCATTTTACCAGCCCTCTCCTTCTTGTGTTTCTCCCTATATTTTGCTCACTTGGATTGTCTCACCCTTTCTTGGTGCATCACCTTCACTTAGAGTAGTTTTATTTCATGCATCTTTCTATCCATGTCTCCTTGGAAAGAATTAGAATATGGTTGGTTTATTTTTCCATTCTCTACACTTTAGAGAAGTTGGCACTAGGTTAGAAGAAGAAGTCATCTTTCTCCAAAGGATTATCCTACTTGTAAGGTCCCACATTGTAGGATAATCCCATGTTATGCAGGTTTCACTGATTTCCTTGTACACAAAATCACAAGTAATTAGGGTTGTTGTAATTTTGCATTAACAGTTTTGGTATGCCCAATGGGACCAGAAGTCAATAATTCTATTTCGTCAGGATTAGGTGTGTGTCTTGGTGAATTTATAGCCTTTGGAGGCTTTACAAAGAACACATCCGGCTACTCCAAATATAAAATCAGCTGGTTCCACTAATACTAGTGGTTTAAGCTCATGAGAAGGATTCAAACTCGGTCCAGAGAAAGAGAAGAAGGTATCTTTGAATACTTGCAGTTATCACCAAGAAGAGGAAGGAGAGGAAGAAGAGTACAAAGGTCTCCATCTCCACCAAACAAAACCTTATCAACACCTCCACTTGGTAGACCCTTCCTTCAATTGACCAAGGTTCTCAGGCCAATCATAATGGCACATCTACAACAACCATCTGTCGCTGAAAACCCATTTGTCAATTTCACAAGCGGCAATCCACTCACCCTCAATGCACATAATCTTATTCTAGTGGCAGCATTGAAGAGCATTCCTTACTTCACTAGGGAGAATCATACAACCCCCATTGATCATATTCAAGACATTGTGAATGTCTACGTCATTCATGAGATCAACGAGATGGATGTTGCAATTAGGATCCTTGCTTCTTCTCTCAAAGGTAAGGCACTGCAATGGTTTAGGAGCCTAACAGTAGGGTCAATTACAAACTGGGATGTGTTGTGTTTAGCCATGTGCAACTAGTTTAGAGAGAAGGTAGATAATTTTTCTTTGTTGGAATAATTAACCACAATCAAGAGGTCCCCGAATGAGTATATGGTTGACTTCAACTTTAGGTTCCAGAGACATGGGACTAGATTCCAATTTTTGTAAGGCCAGTAGCAGAAAAGGTGCATTCCTCTACTTTTTTAGGGCTCTAAATTCTGACATAGCTATGATGATACAATCGATGGGGGAACAACACTGCTAGGGGCATATGATATAGCTATCGAATAGAGAACTACTTAATTCAAGCAAGCAAGCTAGCACCTAGGCCACCTATGCCTCTATATCTAGAATTGGGGAACCCTCTACCAATCAAGAACCTGAAATAGCCCTCATTCTAGCCCCGGAGAAATCAAAGCGAGAGCGAGGCCTCCACTTCTTCTAGTACTTCCAATGAACTCCAGGAAGTCATGAAGCAATTGTATAATTTAGGGAATGAGTTGGTGACAATCAAAAGGTAGAAAGCTCAGAGATCTAGACCTTACCAGCCTCAAGCTCAAATGAATAGGTCTCCATATCAGCCTAACAGGCCTCCCGCTCAGGAAACAAAGAAAAATCTAGGCTATCTCAAATCTGTCACAAACCATTTCGGACTTATAACCCAAATGCAGTTTCAACATCAATGGATTTGGTTCCTAATTAGAACAACATTACTCAAGAGTATGAATGGTGTTACCCCTGCAACCTACCTCATAACCAATCAACATGCTTCAATGGTGCTTTGAATCAAGCCTTGATGGTGCAGACCGTTAGGGTGACCCAAGAGCCAAGTAAGGAAGAGAATCGGTGAATAGCTTAGCAAGAGATTCTTCCAACTAAAACCACGCTAGTCAATTAGAAGATGGAGGAATTTTGTGGGGTTAATCAATCTCCTTTCCATGGTGTGGCTACCAATACATGGTCAAAGAAAAGGAACATAGAGGAGGGGAAATCATCTAGTCCAGTTATTTCTCAACCCACTCTCACTCAACAAGGAGTTGGCAGGCCAAATCCAGCTCCTAATGCACAAATCCAGCCCAAGGTAGTTGTTGTAATAGCCCCCAATGTGCGAAATCAATCCAGATACCATCTCGTTGTAGCTCATGGACCAGCCTAGTACCGCAGTAAAATTCCATGCCCAACAAGGGACAAAAAAGAAAAAATCCACCCCCTTTCAATATCATTGATCAAATGAAGAATACCAATGTCAGCATTTCCATGTGGGAATCATTGGCAATTCCAAGGTAAATGAGATTTGTTGCAAGTAGCTATGGAAAATTGGTCCCCTTATAATGATCCATCCAAAAATCAGGAGAGGGTTCTTACTAACACCGCAACAAGGAGAATGTCATTTAGGTAAGAATGTGAAGCCTCCACCATTCTATGTCTCATTAATCATTGGGGATAAATTAGTGCACAATTGCATGATCGACTCAGGGGCAAGTAGCTCAGTAATGCCAAAGAAAATCGCTGATAAATTGGGCTTAAAATATGATCCAGTATTAAAGGGAGTAGTGCAATTGGATGGGACATCAGTAAGCACAGTTGGAGTGATCAAATAACTAAGCCTTACACTCCATGCTTGCCCAAATTTCACAGTTCTACAGGATGTATCGGTGATTGATTTTCCACCACTATTTTCCTTGTGCCTTTCGAGGGATTTTACAACCAAGATTTGGGTGTACCTATCACCGATTAATCCCACATGTTATTCAAATTAAGGTATGGAGCTAAGGCTACTATCAAGTCGGAACCAATTGCCAATTTTCACATTAAGCCTTATGTTCCCAACCCAATCAATGCAAATTGTACCATATTCAATCAAGAGGAATTCTTGGAGGCTCAAGAGGAAAACACAAAGTTTGGGAGCATTCCGGACCTAACACTTTATTGATTGGGCTCAGAGGGGACATGTTTTAGATCTAGGAAATGGAAGAAGTTGAGTTGGGAGTTTATTGTCTACATGAGGAGAACCTACCCACCCCCAGCCTCACCAAGCCAAGGAAAAAGGATGAGAATGAAGTGTGGAAGCTATTTTTTTATTGTTCAAGGAGTATGCAAGGTGTTGGAGGAGGCGTAATGCTTTTGTCACTACGCAAGGTATGAATTACTACTCAGCTTTTCATTTTCAGTTTGCTTGTTCAAACAATACAACTGAGTATGAGGATTTAATCCATGGGTTGCATTGGGAAAGAAAGAGGGGTATTAAAAACTTGCAAGTGCTTGGGGATAGTGAGTTAATTGTCAAACAGGTTAGAGGAAAACATGTTGCTAAGAATGATCTACTCAAGGCCTACAAGCATCGGGTATGGGATCAAATTGAAGACCTTGAAGCATTCAATATTCAAGCCATACCACGGAAGAAGAATGAGGCCACGGACAGGCTCACAGCAATTGGAGCAACATTTGATGTGGTGGATAGTATCAAGAGAGATAAAGCACAACCACATATTCATGTCATTGTAAGGCTAGTTGTACCAGATAATAACACAAGCTAGTAGGTTTTTGAGAATGATCAATAGATCATTAGTTTTTTTAGGAGGAGGCTGAGTTCTCAGCTAAAAATTAGGAAAAATTGGAGCAGCAGTATGGGGATCAAATAGTGCAATTGCGACAAACAAATTTCCAAAGGGTTTAGTGACTTTAGAGTCAATATTCAACCCAAATGATCAATTCCGGAAAGAGAAGGCCAACATTCAAGTCAAAAAGGAGGATTCTAAACCCTTTCAAGTTGGAGAAGGTAAGACGCTCCAAATAGGCAAGATGAGCAACGAACAAGAAAAGTACGACCTTGTGTAGCTTTTCCAGGAATTCCCAGATGTTTTTGCATGGAGCTATGAGGATTTGAAGGGTTTTAACCCAAAATTGGCACAACACACTATTGAGTTGAATCTGGGGCTAATCCCATCAGGAAAAAGCAAAGGTCGGTCAACCCTCATATAGAGCCTCTCATGAAGAAGGAGTTGAATAAGATCATTGAGGTGAGTATCATTTTCCCATCAAACACTCAAGTTGGGTGGAAAATATGGTGCCCATTAGGAAAAGGAATGGGGAAATTAGGTTGTGTGTGGATTTTCAAGATTTAAACAAGGCCTCTTTCAAGGATCACTATCCACTTCCCTCCATGGAGCATATTTTGTAGGTAGTGGCTGGTTTAAAAATATTCTCCCTCTTAGATAGATATTCAAGCTATAATCAAATTATGGTGAAAGAGGAGGATCAGTTCAAAACAACCTTCACCACAAAATGGGGCACCTATGCATACAGGAAAATTCCATTCGGGCTATCAAATGTTGGAGCAACATTTCAACGAGCAATGGATATGGCATTTAAGGGGTTGTTAAATAAAATAGTGCTTGTATATCTTAACGACATCATTGTATTTTTTAAAAATGCATAAAGTCACCTCTTTCATCTCAGACAGGTCTTCCAAAGGTGCAAGAGGTTTGGTGTGTCCTTGAACTCAAAAAGTGTATATTCATGGCACATGAGGGTAAACTTTTAGGCCATATCATGTCAAGGGAAGGACTGAAAATTGATCTTGAAAGGGTAGAAGCCATCTTTTCTCTACCATTTCCAAGTCATAAGAAGGCTCTCCAAAGTTTTTTTTGGGGGGTAAACTTTGTTTTGAGGTTTGTACCAAATTTTTTGCTCTTGTGAAGCCATTAAAAATGATGTTGAAAAATAATTTGGCTTTCAAATGGACATCGATGGAAAGGAGAGTTTCAAATCTATTAAGCAGGTCATATCTCAAACTCTAAATCTCATTAATCCAGACTTCTCCAAATACTTCTTTCTATATGCCTTCGGTGGTTTGAACATCATCTCTGCAATCTTGGTGCAAAGTAGAGTAGGAAGGATCACATGACCTATTGCATTCTTCATTCAATACCTTATGGACTATGAGGTGAGATATCCATTCATTGAGAAACATGTCCTTGTTATGATTAGAAGTTTGAATAATTTCATAAATTTAGTATCAAATAATAGGATTCATCTATTAGTCACACATGCTGGTATAAAATATTTTCTTTTAAACAAGGACCTCAATGAAAAAGGGTTAGCTGGGTAACCAAGGTCATGGAATATGACATTGATATTAAGGTGACCAAGCTGGTTAGGGGGAAGGGATTATGTGAATAGCTAGCTTTGGGACAACATGTTGAGTCAAGTGGTAAAGGAGAGGTTGTTTTGGTGCTACGCAGCGATCAAGAGCAATCAGCCGATGCCTCACCCGATCCTTGTTGGACTCAAGATATAGTCCATTTCCTTCAAACAGGTCAAATTCCTCAAGGGATGAGAAAGGCCAAAAGAATATATTTCAGGCTCCATTGTATCCCCTTTGTATTGGTTGATGGTATCTTGTTCAAGAAAGATGTAAATGGTGTCCTCCTAAGGTGCCTCAAGGTAGATCAAATAAGAAGGTGCTACATGAATTTCATGATGGAGAATCAGGTGGCCATTTTTCTGCAAGGTTGATAGCTCTTAGAATTATGAAGGCGAGTTATTATTTGCCTAATCTTTTTCATGATTGGTATGCATGGATTAAGAAGTGTAAAAAGTGTGCATTTTTCACGGGAAAAGAGAGGTCAAGTAGTTCCTTCCACTCCACCCCATTTCTATAAATGAGCCATTCATTCAATGGGGGTGGATTTCATCGAGGTGATTAATTCAAATTCTATCTTGAGCCACAAGTGGATCCTCACGAAACCACAAATTATTTCACCAAGTGGACGGAAGTAGTTGCATTCAAAGAAGTAAATGAGGCCAACATACTAGATTTTTATGAAGGGATAGTGATGAGGTTCGGAGTTTCGCCACCATTATATCATATAATGCTTTGGCATTCCTAGGTGCCAAGATCATAGAGTGGGCAATCAAAATTGGGATATACTTGAGCACCTCGTCAAATTACTACACATAGGGTAATGGACAGTCGAGTCCACCAATAAGAATCTTTTGAAGATTATAAGGATAACTCTAGACGAGAACCAGAGAACTTGGCATGCCAAGTTAAAATTAGCCTTGTGGGCTGATAAGATTACTCCCAAGAAGTCAACATGGAACTCTCCTTACAAGTTAGTCTATAGAAGGGAGGCAAGGTTTCCTATATCCCTCGAATTTCCCGCATTGGAACTTATGAAGTAGTTAGAGCTATCTCGAGTTTGAACCCATGGAAACTAGATATGCAAAGCTCATGGAGTTGGAGGAGATGAGGAACCAAGCCATGCACATAATGGAGAAGGATCAAACATTGATCAAGAGGTGCTTTGACAAGAAGGAAAAGATAGAAACTTCTAAGAGGGAGACTTGGTCCTTAAATGGGATGCAAACAGATAAAAACCGGGAAGGAACTCTAAGTTTGATGCAATATGGAGTGGCCCTTATATGATTTCAAGCTGCAAAGAAAATAATGCTTTCCAACTATCAAGGTTGGATGGAGAAGGACTGCAGATTCCAGTCAATGGAATCTATCTCAAGCATTGTTATTGAGTGAAAGATCCTTCTTGTACATATTAGTTTAGGAGTTGTAATTCCTCCAAGTGCTTGTAGCACATTGCATTGTTTTAGTTTAGGTTAATTTTGTAATAAGTGCTTGTGCACTCTCTACATATTCTATTTGGAATGTGTATGACCTTTTTTGTATTTGTACATAGTTGTGCCCTTGTTGCTCTTGCACTTTCCAGTTTTCAGAAAATTTGGTGAAGAAACAACCATTCCTCAACCAGGGGATTTCTCTTGAAATAAAAATCCCCAATAGTGCTCTAAAGGTTAGAGGATAGATTTTCAAGTGATGGGCTGGTTTCGAAATCAATATGACTCCATGCCCAATGGATTCCCTAAGGTCACTGGTCTTCCAGATCAAGCAGGCAAATCATCCCATAAGTCGCCAATTATTATCCATTTTTTGCACCCCCTATAAAATGGAAAACTTAGTAGGTCGGAACATCGGCGAGTTAATGGAAAAGGGGAATGTTTTGTAGTATGCAAGGTAGCTCATATTTTGGCACAAATCAAGTTGGTCATAAATCACGGTGAGCTGGAAAGTCACGGAAAATCTTAGAGTTAGTGACTAGATTATTGGAGAGTCGGCATGGTTAGTCGGTGACCGGTTGGTCGGCGTGGTTGGTCAGTGTGACTAGTTGGTTGGTTAGTTGGTTGGCTCCTGGTTGGTCGGCACGCTTGGATGGGTGATGGGTTGGTCATTGTCCAACCCTAGTACGGAAGATCAATTAGATGGCTCATTGGTTAGTAAGCTCGGTTGGACACCTGTTGGTTGGTTGGCTCTGTTGGATAGTTGATGGGTTATTCGGATAGGTATCTCGACCCGAATTTTATGGCGAATCGGGTTGGCAAGTTGCAATTAATCAAATAGATGGCATACGGAGAGGTTGGTTGATATACATAGATGTCATCCAACCCCTCAAGGTTTGACATCCAACATAGAAAGATGACTTATAGATGTACGGAATGGTTGGTTGAGTCATCCGGTTGGGTCGGCTCATTGATTTTCGGCCGCTAGAATGGACGGGTAATGTGTTATACGGGAGAGATAGATGGTTGTCCAACCTCCTAGGTTGGATGGCCCACAATGTGAAGATGGAAACTCCCGGATCGGTTGGCGAATAAAAGCATGTATGTTAACGAAGATGAGACGTCATTCAACCCAACGCGTTGGATGACGAAGAGGATGGATGAGTTATAAGCCAGATGAGGGTAGGTGAATGAATGACATCCTAACAACCATAATTAATGAGGCATGGCACCCATGACTCGCCTATGCAAGAAAAGTACCAAAATGAATGGTTACACATACCTCTTTAATGCATCATTTCGGTTGGTGACCCAAATTTCCTATATATTGTAAAACTCACTCATTTTGAGGGAAATTTTTCGAAAAAGAAAAGGAACTCTGTAAAAAAAATCAGAGCTATTGTGAGCTAAAGGCCTCGAATTTGGTCTTATTATAAAATATTTTGTCTTGTGCTTATGGTATGATGGATTGTGCATGTTTCTGAGCAATAAAATTCATGTTTTGTGGCCATTTTCTCCCTAACTTGTATGAATTGCATCTTTTTCCTCCATTATATTTATAAGTATATTGTGCATGTATTTATCTCTTTGTAGGGTCTATAGTTTGTTGTGCTTTATGAATATAGGGAATTGAATATTTTCTTAGACTGTGGCATTTCTACCAGCCCTATCTTTTGCTCACTTGGATTGTCTCACCCTTTCTTAGTGCATCACCTTCACTTAGATTAGTTTTATTTCATGCATCTTTCTATCCCTATCTCCTTGGAAAGAATTAGAATAGGGTTGGTTTAGCTTTCCATTCTCTACACTTTGGAGAATTTGGCACTAGGTTAGAGGAAGAAGTCAGCTTTCTCTAGAGGATTATCCTACTTGCAAGGTCCCACACCAAGATAATCCCATGTTATGCAAGTTGCATTGATTGCCTTGTACACAAAATCACAAGCAATCAGGGGTGTTGTAATTTGGAATTAACATGACTTTACAACATGAATGATGATAAGGGTTTTGACAACGATAAACATTTCTAGGCAAGTGATAACCTCATAAAGTTACAAATCCTTACTCAAAATAGGTCCAAAACCATACAATAGGGTCAAAACCATAGACATGGTCCTACACCAAGAAATTTTATAGTCATGGTTCTAATAACGAGGCATTCTCAAGCTCATATGCCTAATCCCAACATTCTCGCACTCCCGACATCCCAAATTTTTCGTAAACAACTAAGTGTCATCATCCCCTTATGTTTTCAAGTTCATAACTTATGTTTCACATTAGTTGCAAGAATTAATGTGTTGTTGATATTCCATTTGATTAATTTTGGAATTTAATTAATCAAATTAACCTCCTATATCTCTCGTTTACATCCTTTTAGTCTACTTACTCAATAAATTTAGATGTTTAATCTAATAAGGGTGTAAACATTTTGGAGAACCTGATGCATGACTCAATATTTACATCAACCCTAGGTATTTTTATGCTCTTCCTCTTCCATTTAGGTGTTATATTTATCTTTCTACTCTACCTTATCATGTCATTGCCTCCAATTTTCTATGATATTCGACTTAATCTTAAGGATTCAAACCCATATGTTAGTACGAGATATTATCCCTCTAACCAAGTCTATGTTTATGCTTTACATATGGGTGTAACTCCTTATGTTGATATTATCTATCATATGGGTGATACGGCTCTTGCCTATCTAAATATATAGTTTTATGTCGCTCCTATCACTACCAAGTTTCCACCATGTTTTTGCTCTACCCCATTACCTCCCACAACTAATGTTGTTACCAAACGACACAATAATCAACCACTTAAGAGCAATCCAAATTTTCCTCCCCCACCTACAATTTATGATGTCAAGGTTAATGTTCCCTCCGAGGGGTATGAAATATTAGACAATATTAATAACATTCCTACTAAGATATTTCTCTTATAGATACTTCAAAAATCGTCAATTTATAAGGACGTCTTATAAGATACTTTGTGCTCTTTTACCTTGGATAACATTACCCAAGTAACTTATTTTTATTCTCTCATGGATACCTTTAAGGAACTCAATCAAACTATTACTTTTAATGCCAATGATATCTCATATCTCTAATCTGGACACAATCTCACCTCTTTTCATCACTACATGTATTTAGGACTTCCTCATAAAGTGGGTTTTGAGTGGTAATGGTTTTTTCCTTAACAATGTCCTAAGTCCCTCCTCACAAAATGGGTAGTTCTTCCACTAAAATCAATAATATTACTACTACATGGTATGGATTTAATATCATTACGTGATCTATGTTAGGAATTATTACTTTGGATATCCTTGTTGTCCCTAAGTTCTTACATATTTCTTATCACATCATGGACAATATTCTTCATTATAATATATTCTTGGGCCACTTTTGGTTTCATGACATACAGTTGTCCCATATACTTTCCATCATTGTGTCAAATTTTTCCATGGTGGCAATAAACAATAACATATTGTATATGTTGATCTTGAGCATTTCTAAAATTACCAAATCGATATGTCTAACCCATAAATGCCTTTTCACTCCATAATAATAACTAATTCCTTTGGATAAATTAGACACATATGTTGTTGGTGAAACTAGTCATTGTTTTTATTCCTTTGCATCTCCATTTGTTTAGCCACCTACGGATGCATTTAATCTAGTGCCTCCTTCATCTTCTATCAATATTCTACACTTATTAGTTCTCCCTTTGAAGGATGTTATGCAACAACCTGATGCAATTTATTATTATATTAATAGTGAAAATTGTCTCATCAAACTTATAGATGAGAACTTACGTAAAATTAATTTCAATCTAATTGATGAAGATGAGTATATATTTCATTATCTCTTTGTCTCCACTAAACCAAGGCATTATCAACTTAAGATAATTATATATGATTCTATTTATAAATAATTATCACACTAGCCTTGATAGTTCTCACTCTAATCCAATACAAGATGTAGTCAATACATTGTTGATATCATACCCTTATTAATTTTATTGTAATCCCTTCCCATATTGATACACCACATAAACTCTTATCTATATTTTTCAATCAAGGTTTTTGTACCTTTCCTTTTAAGTGTCATCAATCTACCAAGAATATCTCTTAACAACTTGGCATCCCTTTCATGACTATCATCATGTTTTCTGGACATGATACATATCACTATCAAGCCTTAATAGACATAGTCAACAATCTCAAGGAACAAGTCACTATTTATCATGAACCATTATCACCTCTTTAACAATCATGTTCCAATGACATACAGATATCAAGTTGTCAATAAATATTTGACGCTTTCATTAGAACCCTACACATTCATGATCATTATGAGCAGCCTATTCCACTCAATCAATACAAACAAAAATATTTATACTTATGAGGCTTTACATACTTTAGGGTTGACACCATCTGATATCACACCTCTTTCCACTCCTTTTGCTACTTTCCAAGGTTATATTATTCTCATTATTTATTTTGTCTTCACATTATCACCACTAAGGTTTGGGTCACTCTTGATACATATCCTACACATTTAACTTTTAGACAATCTTGGTTATGACACATATATGGCACTCTCGATGAGCATGACACAAGTATCACATTTACCCTACTCATCGACATGGTTATTATTTGCAATGAAAATTTATTAGATTATCAACCTGATATGACACACTTGACTCATACCATGAGGGAGAAAGGCCCTCTCTATACCGACAAAGAATACATTATGGTACTCGAATCAATTTCTCTAGTTTAGATTTTTATAGACTCTCACTTTAGGAAGCTTCACCACATGGTCCACCATGGGCTTATAGGATTTGACCCTAGAAATGATGATATTCTCAATGACCCTTGATAGCTTTAGAATTACCCCTCTCCCTGTATATAGCTAAACATTCAAAAATATAAAAACATTAACATAGTTACTAAATACAAAAACATTCATTATTTACAAAAATAAAAACTAGGACCTATGCACATAGCTTGTGTTGTTAGCGGTTTACATTATACATGTTGTTTTTCACTTTTATTTAATATAGCACATCACTTTACTCTTTGCACACATATATTACATGGTATATTAAGCTTAATGCATGACATGCACAGAGTGGTACATGATGAAAGGTGCTAGATGGCCCTTTACTTAGATTTTTTATGCATTTTGGGGCATCTATTTTACAATACACATATGTGTTATTGCTTATTATAGTTCCTTTCCACTTCCTCATTATGCTTGATTACATATATTTTGCACGTGTTATCTTTTGATTAAGAAGTGGGTCGTTAAAATGTAGTAATAGGCCTAGGAGGAAGAATATAAGTAATAATACCAATAACAAAATCCAATCAATGATCATATGAAGGAGGATGAGGTTGAGCTCGATATGTGTGATGCACATCCAAATTAGATTTAGTAGTATTGTGATTAATAAGTGGGCCACTAAAATTATTAAGCTTAACACTATCAATAGTAGGGATATATTTCTAAAGAGGCAAGTCACAGTAAATAACATTTTCATCAATAAGATCTTGGACAACATGAGAAATATTGAAACATATACTAGTAGAATAGCCAACACATCTATGATAGTTTCATTAGGCATTAAAATAAAAAGATTTACTTTGAAGAGCTTGACTACCTCTAGAGCTAGAGGGAGATATAAATTTGCACTCTCACAACTTTTAAAGCACCACTTAGTGTGAAGAAGGAAATGATATAACCAATGAATAACTTGTAGTTGAAGCTTGGTCAATTGATAAACATCATTGAAAATAACTATGACATCTTTCTTTTTATCTTTATATTTACTTTTGAAATTAGGTTTTCATTTAAACTTAACAGTAGATGTATTAGAAGCTCTAGAAAGATACATATTCATGTTCATTATATAAGGATATTAACGTCCTTTTCTTTTAATGTGTGACATAAACATCAAATGACAAAAATTTATCATATATAGTTTATTCTTGTAAAGGAGCAAGAAGGATTTGAGTGAATAAATCTTGAAGATTATTATCAACTAGGATATTATTCATTTTAGCAAGCATAAAACTAAATCATAGAACATAGTCACTAATGGACTCATTGGAGCCTTGTCGTTTCCTAGAAATGTGAGTGTGTGATACCTTATCCCTAAAATTGATTGAAAATTTTTACAAGAAATTGATTAGACAAAGGGGTAAAATCTTGTACTAGATGAATAGAAAGTTCGTAGAACCATTACAATGCATAATCCTTGAGGCATCGAGAAAATAAATTTGTAACAAACCATTACACCAAAACCTCGAGGCATTAGTGAATTTTCATACCATGATCATAACATCCCACCACGCTTCATATCCCTGACCATGGACTAGATTTGCACCCATATAGTGGGACCATACCCAACCCTATTCGAGCCCTAGGTGATTGCTATAATATCAGCGTAGCCAACCGTATACTAGGACTTGAATCGAGGTGTTTTCTCTAATACCAAATGTGAGGATCCTTCAACACAGATTTACAAACTACAAAAAATAAAAGAACAATGAAATAAACTTTGGAAAATAAATTCAATAGCTTTTATATCACAGACCACTTCGAGAGGACAACCTCCTTTTATCAAGGTCAATATAATAATATTTGTGGATACCTTTCATGTCCTAAGAACTCCTTAATACACTAGTTCTATTCTAGACATTACTACTACCCATGCATGTGGGATGATACTTAATAGTTTATGGGATTAACTAAAAAGCATATGCGTCCATCACATATATTACATTACTAATGCAAGGAGAAAGGTAAGATGAAGGGTCTTAACAAAATTAGTAAGGGTTCAAAGCATCTAACCTGTGTCCCACCTTTTTCAACTTTTTGTTCTACCAAAATAATATGTCCCACAACCAAAACTTTAACAAACACATATTTTTAAAGCTTAAAACTACCAAGGCGTGGTGCATCCATAATTTACCTAATTTTTTAAGTTTTAAAGATTTTTAGTAGTAATTATTTTACAGAGTGTGCGGAATTGATTACACAAAAGAGATTTCTCTTAACTGAAAACAAAGACAAAGATATCATCTAGAAGTGTAAGAAATGACTATGTAAAATTGCAATGACATTTAGGTACTTCATTTTTGAAACTATAACTACAAGTGGGATGGTATGGATCCATGTGACATGTCTTGGAGTATGGTATGGTCTAGTCATATGTTGTATGATTTCAAATGGTTATACACTAGCACTTTGCAATTTTTATGCGGATTTGACACTATAACAAGCTTTCCACTAAAAACCTAAGTATCACACCTTTATGAAACCCTTTGTATGATGTGAAACACCCTCCAACCATAACCTTGGGTAACAAACCTTGCAAAAAGGTTAATATTTTGGTTAAAACATCCATATGTCACCTACATTGGTACTACTTTACAAAGGACTTATACCACATATAGATCTCCACCTATCATATGATATATATATATATATATGGATGCATCTACTTTGGCAACTTGAACACTTGACAATGAAACATAATTACTTGGTGTGCTTAAGATTGGCTTGGCTTGTCTTTAAAGGCATCTAGAATAGTAAGCTTGACTCTTGAACCTGGTTCGAGTGCTTCACACCTATGTATAGGTTGCTCCAAGTTTGTGTTATTGATTTGAAGGAATTTAAAAGATATTTGAGTGATTTACAAATCTATTTTGTAATGAGTGCCCTTGAAAGTGCTAGGTGATTTCTAGGTGAGGTAAACAAGTGAGTCATAATTGTTTTATAGGTGTTCGTAGGTTTAATTTTGCATTAAGTGACCCTTGAAAGGATATTAGATCAAATTAGAAAAGTGACCATTGTGCGCTAGGAGACAAGATCGTATGGTTCTAGATCAAAACCCGATACTGAGTTTGGTCTTAGCCAAATAGTCCTAGATAGGTTGTTCAAGAGACTTTGCAAGATTCTTAGTGAGATTCACAAGGATAGTATATTATTGTGGATTATTGTACAAGTAGTTATATTTAAGTGATTGAGTAGTGTGAATAGATCAGCAAGTCATCGAAGAGAGATAAAGACATGTCACCTAGACTCGAAATGTGTGCACAAGTCATGATTCATGTAACAAGCGCAAGTGTTATTGCCAAATAATAAATTGCCAAATTTAGGTGTGTATAAATTTCTAAGTTAAAATTGTTGATCTTCCACGTGTGACTCTTTGCCATGGTTTGACATGGTTGAGTGAAATGATGTTAAATTTGATCGGTTGAAATCCATCTTATTATCTACTTCCCCTTTACCCCATGATGGATACCCCTCGATTAATAGTGGGGGCTCTACTTCCATCATAATAAATACAATAATCTTTCCAAGACCTAGTGGTATTGTATGGCGCGAGTTAACTTTATTGATGTGGTATGCAAGTGTTTAGGATATTGAAAAACCTTCGATAAATATCAAATAAATTTTGACACACAAAGATGATACCATGCCTAGATTGCATTATGCCACTATAAAAATACATACATGCAACGTCTAATAGAGTGAGGGGCTCTACTTCCATCGGTTGAAATCCATCTTAGTATCTACTTCCCCTTTACCCCATGATGGATACCCCGATTAATAGTGGGGGCTCTACTTCCATCATAATAAATACAATAATCTTTCCAAAGCACCTAGTGGTATTGTGTGGCGCGAGTTAACTTTATTGATGTGGCATGCAAGTGTTTAGGATATTGAAAAAACCTTCGATAAATATCAAATAAATTTTGACACACAAAGATGATACCATGCCTAGATTGCATTGTGCCACTATAAAAATACATGCAACATCTAATAGAAATATAAAGGTACTACGAAATTTCAAAGCCTATATAAAAATACCACATACAATTAAACATGGCATGGGCTTAGTAATATTGTCGGATCTTATTTGGAGAAACTTCCCACATTAAAACAATGTTAAAAATATATGAAATTTACTTCTCATTATATACCAAATTATTATGTCTTCTATTTGTATATCACAAATTTAACCTCTAATTTATATTTTTTCATAAAAGGTTACGCGTGTTGAAGTATATAACTAGCCTTATTTAATTTGAAGTTACTTTGCATTGGCTCGAGGGTACACACCAGGGAAAATATTTAGGAGAAAAAAAAAAGAGAGAGGCCGCTAGTCCGCTTTTCCTAGCACAATGGAGTCATGGACCCACAAGAATCTTGTTTTTTTAATTTATTGAAATTGTCGGCTTGGGAAATTTATTTTCAAATGCCCCATATGTTACTACTTTTATAGAGATTTGATATTATATACCTTTCATTATCCCACCAAGAGGTGTTTGGATCTCTTTCTCCATGAAGGTGTAGATTTTAGGTACCTAGAAATATATGTTTTTGTATTTTTTAAATTTTATTCAATAGATACTTAATTGAACATATTTGTTTGTTTTTGTTTTTTTTTTTTTTTTTTTTTTTTTTTTTTTTTTAATTTAGACATCGATATATGGAACGTAGTTTTTATATATTGTAAAACTTTACTTCAATTAAAACACCGTGCAAAGATACTACCTCTCATTTTGTGTGTTGTGATTCACTTTTTCAAATTGTTGCATTAAAGAAGGCGAGTGGTTTTGAAAAATAGGTGAAAGCGATATATAGAAAAAAAAATTCCAAGCGGGACGGCAACTAGGGTTTTCGGGTAGTCCTGCTGGCTCATGGCTGCTCCCACCTCCTCCACAACTTTTTTTGCCTTCCCCCAAGGCCTTTCAATGGCCCCTCTCTCTCAAAAATATTTCCTAACGACGGCAACAGGGATACGAGAGACGAGGGATTTCTGGTTCTCCTGATACACCATATACTGTGGAAAAGGCAACGACCACTCCTGTAGTTTCACTCTCACTTCCAGAGGTAACTGATTCAATCTCTGCCCTTAAAGATTCTACCGTTATTTGTAGATTTAATGGCTTTTGGCCTTGACTAAAGATTTGCATCAATGGATCCATTCTACTTGGACCTGTGACTGTGAGATCCAGCTTTGTGCAAAGGGTTTCTTCATTGTTCATTTCTCATCTCCCACTGATTATCAAAGGACGCTTAATGAGGGTCCCTGGTTTTGGGGTAGGTATGGCCTTTTTCTTACTCCATGGTTTTTGGATTTCGATCCTTCTACTATGGTAGTCTCAAAAATGCCGGTATGGGTTCGTCTCCCCAATCTTCCTCTCCCCTTTGGCACCTGCGGTTTGTGTTGCTATTGGTGATTCTCTTTATTTTTCATCAAGTTGGATGATTGTTTCAAAGAAAGGTCTTTCAAACAATTTGGAGTTAATCCATGATGGCTTCAAGTGGATTCAAATGCTCGACTATGAGAACACGGCCTTTCGATGTCGGTTATGCCATCAAACTAGACACCTTCAGGAGGTCTGCCCGTTGTCACTCACTCAAAATAAACAGAAGAAGAACAAAGGGGTTCCCCATGGGCTAAAGGTTGGCAACCATTTTCAGCGTGAGAATTCAATGAATGCTCTCATCCCGAAACTTCTGAAAATATGAATGTTGAGATTCTCCCTACTGGTGGTGGTACCAAGCGGTCACATGTTTCTAAGTCTTTTGGTTCTGACCCGAGTCAGGATAGCCCTCATCTAGTCTCTCTTCTTGCATTGGCTCCCCATGCGAGTAATGTGGACTATTGTCATGAAATATAAGGAGAAGAAGGGGCATTTTGTTGCTCCTACTTCTCAACCCGATCCTTTGGTTCTCCTAATCCTTATGTTCCTTCATCATTGAATGGTTTTACTTGTAACTTTTAGTGTTAGTTTATTGCTTACTTGTGGCTTTAGGGCGTGCTCTCATACCGCCCACTTTTTTGTTGAGAGAATCTTGTATCATGTTGTATTTAATATAATATAAGATCTTTTTCATCAAAACAAAAAAATTGTTGCATTAAAAGATAGGCATCACTTTAACAATTGTAATAATTAGTGACCTTTGAGTTTTTTAATAAGCATTATAAATATGTGGGAGGGATAAGTTTATATTATTGTTTTCTTATATATTATTTGTGATTATTTATGTGTGGATATGTTCATTAAATGAATGTATTTTTATGGATTAATAACAAAGATTGATGAGTTTCTTATAATTTGATACTAAAAATATTTTCTAAGTTTTTATAAAAAAATAAAAAGTTGTTAAAAAGATTAAAATTTTATTATTTTCTTCACAATTTAATTATAATGAATCTTGGTTGTAAGAAATACAATGAGTTGGTTTTGTTTTAGTTTTTTTAGGTTTGAAACATGTCTACAATAGACAATGTTTGTTGTGAATGTATTTTGCATTGCCATCTACATGAAGTATTAATGCACTCATTGAATGTAGTTTACAATTTCTTAGTTTTTAAGACCATTAGGATGAGGAGTGTGAGTAAAATCCATTTTATATATTGTGTTGTGAAGAACAAAATAAAATATATAGTCTATGTCAAATTTAGAAAAACATTGTTAAAATTATAAAAGAAATATTTATGTGTCACACAAAATATTTTACTATTGGAACTGCACATTATATTAATAATAGAGTTATAAAAGTAGGGGAGACCAGACAACTCACGGTCCCACAAAAAGGCCAAGAAGGCACCACAAAACACCCAAAGGGCAAGCAAAAAAAAAAAAAAACACGAGGGAAAACATCAAAGCACCACCTTAAAACATCAAACCATAGTAGATTAAGCACATGTCGTTGTGCCACACCAAAATGAGGAGGAGGATCGCCCTAAGGAGGTATGTAAACCCCACTAAAAGGTTCATCCGACAATGGATCAACTCACTGTCGGCCATCCCGATCGAGCATTTGGATTTGCAAAGGAATCACAACTCCCCACCCAAGGGGCGAAGAGCCGAAAACGTCTCGGCTTCATGGGGAGGAGAGGCCCATAGCGGAGAACTAGCCATTGCCTTCCCATGAGGAGGAGTACTCCAACCCGGCCTCGAGGAGGATGGAGCTAACGAATGACCTTGAGGAGAGGAAGAATGATGGCTTCAAGATTGGCTTATGCGAAGTGGACCTTGTGGAGGTGGCTATCGGGAGGAGGTAGAATGGTAAAGGGTCGGGAGGGACTTGACTCATCATGCATGGAGCACTCTCCCATTGAGCAAGAATTTCCCGTAGGTGGGAAAACTCCAAAGCAACTTTTTCGGCTTGAGCTTGAACATGTATTTTCACAAAGTTGCTCGAGCAAAATAGCCACTTTATCATTACCGGAAAATATTTTGAAGAATATACAATTTGAAATAAATGTGGATTATTTAAAATCAATCAAATGCATATGCTTTATAAACATCAATCGCTGGTCAATAAGTTTGCTAACATTAATATCAATCATTTTTAAAACTATGGTCTTATTGTAACTTATTACGTTGAGATGTGTTATTACAATGGCAAGCAAGGTTGTAATGGAGTGCGTTGTTCAATTTTATTCTCGACATTAAATTTGATGTTTATGTGACAATTCATTCATAAATTTGACTTCTATTGGACTATCACTTAAATAATTTTGTTTCTATTTTCTTGGAGAATTCAATCAAAAATAGTAATATCTTGGCCATGTAGTAATGTTTGGGTCTTTTTCTTGAATAGATATTTTGAGACCGACACAATCACATAGCTAAATGATTCCATTTGCCACAAATCAATGGGAAATTGATAGAGAATTTAATGAAGTTGTTGATTAAAGATGTATGTAAAAATCAAACCTAAAAACCTTGAAATTGATATATATTGGTGTATTTCATATAGATACATTTATTATAATCATTTTTAATTGTTAGTTTTTTGGTATACTTATATGACCCTTGCATAGTTAGATAATTACCTCATAATTGATATCTCTCAATGTATTTTAAATAAATTTATTTAAGATATCTATACTACTATAATTTTTTTAGTTTGGAAATTTGATATTGTAGGTTAATATTTTTTATGTATTTTACAATATTTATTTAATTTTACTAGTTTAATGATATTTTTTGTTTAGTTTTATTTGTGTATTATTTCGTAATAATTAGTACGACTTGCTTATTAGTTTTACTCCAACAATGTCATCGAGTAAATTGATCTCGCGGCGGTCAATTATGAGTTGTTTGGGGCATTACAAGAAGAGCGATGGCTGCGAGATTGGCTTCTCCAAAGTGGATGTTGTGGAGGTGGCTATCGAGGCGAGGTGGCGGTGGTAAAGGGTCGAGGGACCCGGCTCATCATGCATGGAGCTCTCCCCATTGAGCAAGAAGTTCCCGTAGGTGGGTAAACTCCATAGCAACTTTTTCGGCTTGAACTTCAAATTGTATTTACACAAGAGGGTAAAATAGTCATTCTATCATTATCTTGAAAAATATTTTGAAGAATACACACTTTGAAATAAATGTGGATTATTTAAAATCAATCAAATGCATATGCTTTATAAACATCAATCAATGGTCAATAATTTTTAAAAACTATAATATTATTATAACTTAGATAGTTTTTTGAGTTGGGAAATTTGATATTTTAGGTTATTAGTTTTTATGAATTTTATTGTATTTATTTAATTTTACTAATTTAATGATATTTTTTGTTTAATTTTATTTGTGAATTTTTGGTAATAATTATTAAGAGGACTTGCTTATTAATAAAAGAAGATATGAGAATTGTAATCTAGAGTATTGTGCTTCTTCATGTTTAATTTTTTTATCGACACCATAGTGCAATGAACAAAATATGTAAGTTAATAATAACGTTAATTAGAATTTACAATTTTTAGTTTCACTAAATGAGAACTATACATACTTTTTTATGAAAAGATGGTTCATTATATATAAAATATCAATAAAAATAAATAAAAATAAAAAACCATTTTTCATTTTCATTCCTTAGGGCAGGCTTCATCAATCACATTCACCGTCATATGTCAGCGGTGAGTATCCATCTATGTTTCTCATTTCTTGTTTATGGTAACAGAGCAATACATATATTTCACATCTTATGAGCCATTCAATATTTACATTAATATAAAATATTTCCTTTAACAAAAATCGCGATCTGATGATATTTAGATCATACTGTTGCAAGAGAAGCCCATAAATGTACGTTTTTCCTCCTTTCTAATTACACTCAAAACATTTCTGAAGTGGAATTCGTCGCAAGGAATGGTGAGCCGGCCGGAAGGATTGAAGCCGTATTCTTCTTCTGCTTTGTCCAGCAATTCCCCAAACAAAGGATGGTTTACATCTCTCACCTCACCACGAACCTCTTCTGCTGCTTCATTCCCACGTACACTGGCAAATGCCCCGCCGGAATATCGTCTGAAAAATAATTCAACATTTGTGTGACCTCCTCTGGATTGTAGTAACGATAAATCTTATCTGCAATGTTCAATACAATTGCAGTTAAGATTTTCTAATGAAGAGATACCTTAGACCACGCATTTGTCAGATTTGAGATACAATTCTTGAGAAGAAAACAACAATATTTCTCAATCAATGTAGAGAAAGATTACAGAATTTAAGACAATAGTTGAACACTCCATGAAAAGTTATGAAGCTCCCGCTGCATCGACAGCTAAATTTGGAGGAATTGTCAGCAGAAATTGCGAGGAAGAGCAGATCTAATGAGAAAAAGCAGGTGGCAGCCAGGTTTATGTTGGAAAAAATAATGTTGTGAAAGCAAATTGTTAATGGCCCGTGACACACAAAATGTACGAGCGAATGTTCCGCGAATGATAACACCGTAAACTCTGCGTACGGCCTCACAGAATCGAAATGGAGGGTCCCACGTGTATCCGCAGTTCCAGTTGTTATCAACTCATGGGACATATTATTTACTTGTTTGAATTATGAAGGTGCATAATTGATTTTGAAGCTCAATCTTGGTCGCCAAAACGCGTTACGCCCACAGTTATAATTCCTCGCCAATTTAATGCCAAATTTATCAATATTTATTGTGGGGAGGCGACTCGTCAGTTTTGTAAGTCCTCGCGCTATTGTAATTTAGATATTGATTGATGTCTTCTAGAGGTTAAGAATGGCCAATGGAATTTTAAGATAATACATTATTGAGCAAATAACAGGTGAGAAGTATCTGATTTCACATTGGAAAGTGATATGATTGTATATTAATAAAATATATTGTTTGGATATGCAATTTTTTTATTGTTTTAATAATTTGTTATTTATGTGTATAAATTATCACGAGTTTAAGTGTAAGTTGGAAGTATGGGATCTATGAGCATCTCTACGATGACAAATGTGTCTTCCATGAATCTCAATATCTTCATTTTTTTAGTTTTAGAAATTACAGTTTGTATATACATTCATCTTATTAGATGTTATTGTTTGCTTCCATTTAGAGTTAATGAGACCAAATCCAAAACTTAGATAAAGTGGTCTTTAATAGAACGACATCATATTATTTATACACTCTAGAACTCTAATTTGATCTACATGGAATTACAAATAAAATTTATTAGTATGAAGAAACTTTAGTGTTATTAAAGGCTTGTTGCTAAAAATGAGCCCCTTGCTCATTTTTATAAACTACGATTAAACCCTAATTGTTTTCACGGTTTAGCAATAATTTCATGTTCTATTTTGAATGTTTGTGATTTGTGGACATGTTTGATAACTTGCAACTCATTTTGAAGCGTTGGAATCATTAGAGCATTGTTCTCTTCTTCACTTTCATTCATTTGATGTTACAATTGGCTTTCAACTTTTTCTTTTGTTTGAAGTTAGGATTTGAGTGCTTTCAAACCTTTTATTTTGTTTGTTGTTGATCCTAAAAGGACTAAAATCATAGGCAATGCCTTAGCCGCCACTTGGGTTTTCCTAATGGGGTTACAATCACTTGAAGTTGTGTTTACATGATGACCTTTTATTTTGGTTTTGTGGATTCATCCCACATTGTCTAAAGGAAGGACATGAGTAGAGTTTATATAGAAAACTACTCTATTGTTATAGAGGAACAAAAGACTTTGTGGCCCTTAATCTATTTTTTTGCTAAAGCAAAAACAACTAAGGCATAAGGAAGGAATGTAGGGTCTCCAAAATGCTACCACATGTCAAGAATCTACAAGAAGTAGGGTTTTGACTTGAAGGAGACAAGAAAAGTTCCCTCGATATATAGATGCACATATTTTCGCCACATGGCATAATCCCATGAAGTCAAACTCAAGAGAATGTCGGGGGCAAGATATTTGTTATCGAAAGTTTCAAAGATTTAGATGCATAGATTTATGCCACATGGCACGATCCCATTAGGTCGGACCCCAAGAAAATTTGAAGTGAGGTCAAAATGATGAAGGAATTCATAGAATCTTCGCATACATATGCATGTCATGTGGCACAAAATCATAAATCCATAAATTTTGAAGCACAAGGGAAACTTAGAGTGGTGACAATCAAATGACATGGAGGCTCCGCCACATGGTAAAGGGAAACAAATCATATGATGAAAAGTGGCATAGATTGGATCCTATGTTATATTTGATGGCTAAATCCCCTTCATATGAGAAATCATGGTAGAAACAAAATTCAAAATGGCCTCATCTCTTTTAATGTCATATTTACTTTTATAGAGCTTCAAATTAAATAGGAAACGAGTTTGTTGTGGAGTTCAAGGATATGTGTTGAGATGATATTTAGTGTGGGTTGTGATTTGTATTGTTTATTGAGAAAGGAATGATCGGGTAAGTGCACCAAGTTGGGGGCCAAAGGGGTCCTTAAGTTGAAACTTTTTCTGAAAAATAAAAAATCTTCAACGCCTACGAGTTATTTGAAATAGTTACACTCAATTGGAAGATGTTACAAGAACATAATTCGTAGCATTTTGAGTATAGTTTCTAAACTACTAATTTGTTTTAAAATAGTTAAGTGTAAGTGGGTTAAAGAACTAAAATACCAATAGTTGCTCTTGATTTTGTTAAAAAACATAGTAGACAATCGGTTGTGCCCCCTCCTATTTTTTGAGCATTATTTAGTATTTTTTTAAACCCTTTGGTACAAAGATATATATGAGCTTCTAGTTTGTGACGAGAAAAAAATTTAGATTTTTTAGTGAGCATTTAATTTTTTATGATTTTTCAAGTACAAATATTTTAAATTTTGAAAAATAAAGGATAGCTAATCGTGCCTCCCCCTAAACTACCTCAAAAATATTGATATCTAGATTTTTTTAATATGTGTTGAATTAGTCCTCGTTTGTGATTGTATAATTTTTTTCAATTTGGATGAGTGAATCGAAAGATACAAGACAAAAGATAAGCGTTTACAATCCCTTAAAATAGAGGTATAAAAGACATAGTTTGAAATAAATATAAATAGAAACCTTAGAATAGTCAGAAAAATATAAAAAGCATATATTTAGAAAGAGGATAGTTTTCTTGACATTGTAGGCAAAGTTTTAAGAAAGATAGAAAACGTTTTTGTAGGATTTAGCATGGTGGAAGGTGAGTTTTTGCATTTTTTTCAAAAACATGCAAGTTGTTGTGTTGTTACAGGTCCAAGGTGCAAGTTTAGGAAACCAAAGCAATTCCAAGTCTATAAAATCTTGGTTTGGGGATTAATAAAAGGGCATGTGAATGCGTTATAACATACTCACATTCCTTAGCGTATAATGCAACGTATATACATTATATGTGTTTTTGGCAGCTTGTATTTACAAAAATAAATGTTTAAGTATAAGTTTAAGAAATAATATTATTTCTTATACTTATACTTTAAATTTATTTTAGTAAATATAAGAAATTATGGTCACTCTACACCTTATGGAACTAGTCTCACAACTCCACGAGTCACGGTTTAGGAGATGGTTTTTTATAATCTAATATGGTCAGTACATAAGTAATTTTCAGGATTTCAGCATTAATCCTAAAGCTTGTGCATTTAAATTCTACAATCGATGTCTATTTTGGCAACGAATATAGTCATTGTTTAGGTTTTGGGGCCTTTTGGATTGTTTATTGACATTTGTAGGAGTGTTAGATGTGTCAAAATTAGATTTTATAAACCTCAAAACTCTCAAAGGAAATAAAAGTCTGCTCAAATATATACACTCATGAAATGCCTTATAATACATAACAAATCAAAACACATATGTTAGACATAGTGTCACTAGGTTGTCATTAATTTTAACTTACATTTATGGAAAAGGGTGTTCATGTGGCATAGGAGTTATCGTAAGGTTTCAATCATCAAGAAGCATGAAGGTTGATTAGAATTTTTTGTTTTGGTTTCATGAAGTGTTGCATTAGTGAAGTGTTGTTTTGGAACCAAAAGGAGCAGCTTCACTATTTTCATTTTTATGACACTTTCAAGCCTTAGAGAAAAATGGATGTCTCCAACATGTAAAGGACTCAAGTAGTTTTCCAATTCCTATTTTTTCTCCTCCTAACTCCTAACAAATAACCTGGAATCTTCCAGAGAAGTCAAGTTTCACCATTAGAGTGTTTTTTTCGTGCACCTAGAAAACTTGTTGTTGAGAAGATAGTCCTTGAATGATCAAACGTTTCCTAAATCTTCCTAAATTACTATTGACAGACACCCTTGGTAGACACTTCCATCAGAGTCATGGGAATCCTTAGGTTGGTGGGACGTGTGTCCTAGGGAGCCCTCCAGATTTTAAAGAAGTTGGCTCTTCTCTGTGGGGGGAGCCGTTCATTTCTCTTTATAATTTGGTTAAGTCCCCTCTCTCTTGGTGAAGATTTGGCTTCAAATGGGTTTCTCTTAGTTGTGAAAATTTAAATAATAATTACCTTCAATTCTTCCAATATTCTTCATTATCACCTCTTGATGCTTAATATATTTCCTAAACTCTCTCGGAGGGTGTTTTATTAGCTCTAGAATGGCCAAAATAACTAGCATGGAAATTGAAAATTTTGAAGCATGACAACTAAGCCCTTAATTGAAAATAAGGCTTCTTAGTCACTGTGCAATCTTCCTCTAGTGATGTAGGAGCATCTTGTTAATAATCATTTTTGCTTTCTTAGGTGACTAGGGGTGTCTTGGGTCCACTTGAGATGGTCATAGCTTGTACTAGTCCATTTGAACTCCATATAAAAGATTAGAGAGTTTCCCTCCAAATTTATAATTTGAATATTTGAATAAGCTCTAGGTATGTTATAGGCTTAGGTGTTAAGTTGCACACTCCTCTCAGATTGAGATATCATATTTAGAGGTTAGAGACTATTTTGCAAAGCATTTTCACATGTAAATATATTGTTTTGGATTGTCTTCTTATCTATAATGGTGTTCAAGGCTTCAAGTAACCTTCACAGTTTCCAAGGAATGGAAAATAGATATAAATGCTTACTCGCACTGCAGGACTATACCCCATTTTCAAAGTTTAGTAGTATGTAGCATAAACATAATGATTCAATGGAATCCTTGAGTCTATTTTAGGGCATTGGTCATGAGGACTTGGTATTGCAAAAGTCAAGAAAATTAATAAGACATCTAAAGGAGGATTTCTTAAATTAAATTTGTGTTCATGATCCTAACTCTATGTTCCCGACTTAAGGGCCTATAGTAGAATATTCATTGTAAAATTTAATACTTATGATTGGTAGAGTCCTTGATAAGTGTGTAGGAAGGTAATAAGAAGAACAAGAGTTTCAAAATCCCTAGTATATGTTAGAATAAGAATAAAATAAAAGGAATTATCCATAGGTATCCAACACAACACCACTTCATCGATTATCTAGTACCAGAAGAAGAAAATGAAGAAAATAAGGAGCAAACTGTATTTTTACAAAATCGTCGCCTTGTGCAAAGCGACAGTCCTACAACCACCCCCAAAGAGGGCGGCGGTCCTATAATCACCGATCTATGTAGGGCGTTAGTCTTGTAACCTCCGGTCTACACAAGGCATCTGCCCTATCACTTTTGATGGAAAAATAAAATGAAGCACGAACAATCTCGATTTGAAGCGTTTGGATTGTGTCTCTTCCCTTCACCGACCTTTCTTATTATCCAAATTGCATGGGAGGAAATGAGAAGGAATATAAATACATGGAGGAGCAAGATAATTAGGCATCAAAAGATAAAGAGAATTTATGGGAGTAAGTGAGCAATAATTTTAGTGTTGGATTTGAGTTCTAGAAGTAAGGTATATGTGGAATAGAGCAAGCAAGCATAGGGAGGGAGATTTTGATTGTGTTGTCTCCTTTTCTACGTATTGTAATATATATCTTTAAATTTAAATTGGCCAATACATAAAAGGGAAGAAAGAGTGATTTCCCTTCCCGACTAGTTTTCCCTCACACTGGGGTTTCAGATAAAACTTGTAACACCCACATTTTACACACACAAATACAATAGTAAAAATACCATAACAAAAAAAAATTGACTTACATTGCTCACTACACAACACCACAAGGGCTCCAAGTAGAGAAACTCAACAATGCATAAGACACTTACATAAACATGAACCCACTCATACAATAGGATAACATAGGGTACCCATCAATGTCATACTCAAATGACATAAACCAGAGACAATGACCCAATTACAGTAAGAAACTTCGGTAGGCATACTCCATGACATGGCCTTTTTATGGTTTACATCTTCATTAAATTTAGGTTTCCATTGTATGACCTTATAGTTTTCAAGATAATTAAACACATAAGGTTTAAAATTTCCTACTTTACAATCTTCAATTACTTTACTTTGCAGGGCAATAGTCTTTAAAGGAGAATGCACGATTGATTCCTTTATCGAATCCCATTAATTATCCATAGATCATTTGTTAATTAAATTCAATTTTAAGCAACTATGAGTCTCCCAATAACTTGTTCTTACATTAAAGGTTTATTTCTCAAAATATGTTTAGTTGACATTTAATTTTACCCTCATTATGCAAGGGAACCAACCTAGAAGTTGTCGAGGGAAAATAATACGATTCAAAGGAGGTGAAGGTTCAAGTTGCCCTTTCCTATAAAATTCCTTCCATTAGAAGCACATTTTTTCTCATACTATGGTTTTTTTAGTTCCAAATTTAGTTTGAGTCAATTTAGCATTTACACGTCATAATTTTTATTTTATTTTATTTTTAGTGGACTCTATATTGGCTCAAATGCCTAGTCCCACCAAGAACAATTTGTATCCATTCTTAACAAAAAGTCAATGCTTAAATCAACCATAATGAATTCAAGTGAAAATTTTTCCTAAACCATTATCACATATACTCTTGTTTTTCATCTCGTTTACATTGTTTCTTAGGTCTCTTATTGGTGTCACTTTATAACAAAAAGAGTTACGAAAGTACTTGTCTAACATCTTGAATAAGTACATGATTGGAAGCATTATGACTACACACGAACCACAAGTGATTTGTTTTCAAGGTAAGATCCCATGTTTCCGCATTTCACAATTTCACATGTGAAATTTCTTTTATTCTTAATGTCATAAAAGGGCATAACAAGGGATTACGGGACCAAGTTTTCAGTTTCCTAGTTTCTCTTAAGTCAACATCTTTTAAATCAATTTTGTTTGCAAAGAGTTACTTAAAATTTTCTACCCACAAGTTAACCTCCTAATCAATTGAGGTTTAGTTTAATTCCATTTGCACTCAGGGCTCTACGCCCTATTATAGATCAGATTAAGGTGTGAAAACATATTTACCCTATAAACCCTTCGTAAAAGACCAAGGTGCTATATTGTCACTAGCCAAGGTAACACATTTAGCTATGAGGAACTAAAGAGATCATTAACAAGAGTTTAATTCATAGTACAACTATTTCACTAGCTCCATTTGTGTCATCTAGATCCCATAAGGAATTCATTCGATGATGAAGTTAATTTCTAGATCTAACTTCGTAAGACTTGGTAGTCCACTAGGATACTAAGGAAGTGTTAGTTCTACTTACTCCATATATGGTAAGGTTACACCGCATAGTTGTTGCTTCAAACAATGACTCTTAAGTTATAGAAATGATCTATTGAATACATTTCTTAGGTGTAGTACCAAAAATTTTAGTTGTGAGGATTAATTATCTCTTAGGACGATAGCGTTTTGCAAACTAATGTGGCTAGAATGAGAGGGAGGGTACAACAAGTGTTAAATATTAACTTCATTAATAATCCCAACTACTAAAGGTGACTTTCAAGAGTAGTTGGCGATCTTTTCCACCTAACACGTAAGTCGACACAAGAGGGTTTTACACTATGTTGGAGTTTGGTCACCCATAGAGTACTACCTTAAGAAGATCACATTCTCCTTCCTACACACACGATTTCCAATCCTGGAAGGGAACCACATACTCTAGATAAAGTTTTACCATGTTGTTCCTAACCGTCGAGTTCACGACAATGTCGCTAAACATACCGGCTATGACGACAACTCAAACTTGGGCTCTTATTTACCTAAACTAGGAGGTGTCATCGAGTGTAAAATTTAAGTTCATTCTATGGTTTCAATTTCTTCTATGCTAAGAAGGATCACACAAGAAGAAAATTTATGCATGAATTTTATACTAGGGTTGATTATTGTGGTTAGATTCCTTTATTACATTTTCAAGGTAAGAGACACAACACCAATTATTTAATCATCTATTACACACTAGGAAATGCACTACAAGATATTAAATTCAAATTCATTTAACATATATATATATATATATATATATATATATATCCAACCTTTTACCATACGTAAATCTGAATCAAAATGGCACTTATGATTAAATGCACATTTCCCAAGGCATCCCTAAAACTAGCATCTCATACATATTACCAAATTTCAAATATAAAATTTTCTGTTACATGGCAATTACATTATACATATATACATTTTCCAATAAAATATATAAATTACAATAATAAACAATGAATTACACCACGCCTTTTCGCCATCTTACTTCCATCTTGCAAAACCATGTGAGCATGAAATCAATGATAAATCACTTACACAATGCCCACCTAGATCTAGCATAATTAATGTTATTTAGTCTCCCATTTACATTATAATAATAATAATTTGCATTCGAAAGGAAAAGGGTTAGAGACATGTATTCATTTCATTTCATTTCACTTCATTTCATAACCAAGGAGAGAGAAAGAGATGGGAGAGAGAGAGAGAAACACTATTTTCCCGCAGTCAAATTTCACACTACAAGCCACAAGATAGAGTTCCAAATAGTTATTTAAAAGTGTTAATAAGTTTCCACAATGGTTTTCTAACTTGACTGGGGTCCTACAACTTTCTTTTTACATTTTCCTGCTAGTTGCAAAAACACCTCATTTTGGCTCGGAAGCTAAGAAAGTGCATTCAAAAATTGTCTTCCAATAAGAAAATTCACAACGGAGAATTTCTACGTGTCCACCTATATACCAAAAATACACAGGGACTGATAGGATTCATAACTGGCGAACGGTTTACGATTAGCGACCACTTTTTTCGAGGCCATCGGTCGTAATTGGCCTAGTTGTAAACAATCAAAAGTTAGCTCGAGGGCTCAGAAAACCATGTCCAAAACTAACATTCGATGGATGAACATACAACAATAAATTTCCTACAAGTTCCCCTATATATGGAGAATTCATCAGAGTTGATAGGACTGAGAACTGACAAACGGGTTTCAAACGGCGACGGGTTTTCCGGAGCCACTCGGTCGTAATTGGTCTAGTTTGACCTAGTCAAACTATGACCGAGGCCTACAAAATTCCCTTTATAAACTATCTAGAAGATTTTTTTCCCAGACTAAAGGTTCCAGGAAATTGTCTACTAAAAATACTAGAGGTTTGCAAAGGCGGATAAGCATTTCGTTGTTTAGGGTCCAAACAGTGAGTCGATACAATACCCAACTTTTTAATTTTAAAAACTTCCTAAAAGTACAAAATGAGGTAACAGTGCTCCTAGACGGGTGTCAAAATGAGCACAAACGATCAAATATGGTCGATCTACGGCTTGAAGTAACTCCTCACATAATAAGGAACATGGAAGAAACTTAACATTTCCGGAGTTACGAAGGTTATTTTACAAGTCTCTGAAACTCGTGATTTATTTGCTTTAACAAGGGAATGGTAAACATGTTTATAGGGAATTAAACTTCAACTTGTCAATAAAAAGGGTTACTATAGCAATCTAGTTTGGTTAAGAAGTTTGCTAGATCATCTCAAAATGAGGTTTTAAGTTCATGGTTGTCTACCAAGGAATATTTGGATTGTGCAAGTTATGATATGACATCTTATTGTTTTGAAAACAAGTTTATTTAAAACTATCAATTCTATGATAATTCTACAGTTTAAAATTTTATTTTGTTGCAAATGAAAAACTAAAGAACAAAAATTATGAAAGATAAGGAGAGATGAACCATGCCTAGAGGAACGAAGCCGGTCGAAATTGTGGGACTTGGTTCCGCATCTCAAATGGCCATTTCATCAAGCAGTTCATGGTATTTTCCTAAGATTCCATGTTTTGCACTATCTTGAAGTTCCCAAACACCTTTCCATTAAATCCATTCTAAACAACCACCATAGGCTTAACTGACGTGTTAATGGTAGTTGTTTTGAGTTTCCTTAAGGTGGCTGGCACATCTAAGGCTACTAACCATGTTCTAAACCTAGGCTTCCAGCTAAATAAAACAAAATGAAGCTTAACCAATCATGATATTATTCGATGATACCTTATTACCTTGAGTTATTTTTCCAAACAATTCAAATATTATGTCAAAATCTCTATTTTCATGACTTCTATTTTTGGAGCAGACAATAGGGAATATTGAAATAGGTCAGAGAATTTGGATTTACACTGCATGTGGGTGCTTGGAAGATTCCAAGGAAACTTTAACAAATCCATTTTGGGCATACCCTACAAGTGTGACACCTCAATGCGATCACACCTAGCTTGAGGCATTTATTTGGAAAACTAGAAAGCAACCACCATTTTGTGCATATCCTAAAATCAATGTTGTCCACTAAAACCACGTTTTTTTTCCTTGAGACATGTTGTCGACAATTCATATGCCTATCTATGCTTCCATATTTTGCATACATGTCCACCAGGGCTATTGCAACTACAACATCTGACAATAATCCTCTACCTTTTTTTCTTTGATGGATATCAATACCCTGCTCTAGAGCTCCCATTTTAGCACACACTAGGGAGGATGTTGGAAAAGGAGATGGAATCTGACAACTTCATTTTCAAAAAACCCTATAAGGAAATTGTCGACCTCCTCTTGCATATAACAAACAAAACAGAAACATGCAGTAGTTTTCTTCATGAGACAATTGAAGCTATTGCATATACAGATCCAGATCCAGATAAATCAATTTATATATAGTAATATGAGGAGACATTAAGGATGCATATTTATCTCCATGCATAGGGGTGTTTTTTCCAAAAGAGATTGATTTTAGGATGACTACTGCAAGAGCTCCATTTTGCACAATTCCCTCACATCCTCGTTGTAAATATCCAATTCATGCTAAAATTTATAGTGTTGGTTGGGGTTTCAACGTGGGTAAAGTCTCGGGGTCCAAATAAAGTTCTTGTATCATTTTCTAAGAAGAATGATAGGTCTGACTAATAGTTGAGGGTGCTCATGTGTTGTGTCGAGAGCCCCACCTTCCGCATGCCTTTACTCACTCACCTACTTCATTTTAGTTTATTTCATTAAACGTGTTGGGCACTATAAAACTTATGTGTTGTCTCTTTTAAAATTCATAATACTCTCTATAATTTTATTCTAAGGCAGTAAGAAATCACTCACTAGCTTCAATTCTGTCATTTTCTAATTAAAAATAAAACCATAGCATTAATTTTGTGATTTGTGAAATTCCAAAATGAAGTTTACATATCATTTTGGTATCAGAGCTAACAAGTATCCAAGACTGTGTTATTCGTTCTTGTGATTTGTATGACACTGACAAGGTCTAAAGGTGAAGAAGTTTTACCTTGTGATCCAGACATTTCTACGAAGAAGTGGAAACAGAGAATTTGGGGACAAATGGAGGAAGAGAACTTGGTCCATAGAATCGAGATGTTGGAAACCATGATGGATATGATGTTTAGAAGACAACAAGAACTTGCAGATTTACGAAGATGGCTTCTGTTAAGTAAGACTCCATGGACTCAGTGGTTCGAGGTTTAGCCGAAAAATTTGGCATAGGAAGGAGCCACGATGAGGAAGAAGATGGGGAAGAGCGTGAAGAAGAGACTCCAATTACAAGAGAGAAGGTAAAATCTGATCATGTTCCCTTTAAAGTTGAAACAAAAATTAAAATTAAGAGCTTTAAAGGACAAGTAGATGCAGAGTTACTTGATAAATGGTTAAAACAATTGGAAGTCTATTTTAGCATCCATAATGTCACTGAGGCATAGAGGAGCACCTTTGCATGTCTCAAAATGGAGGGATGTGCTTTGGTTTGGTGGGAAACACATCTAGCCACTTGTGAAAAGAATAAACGTCCCATTGTGAAATTTTGGCAAGAATTTAAAGAATTACTTAGAGCTAACTTCTATCCTATTGGCCACAAAATTGATGTATTGAAATCTGATGTAATTCTACTTGATGCATTTGATGTTGTTTTTGGGAGTTCGTACTTGTATATCATGGATGCTATATTCATGAGAAGGGAGAACAGATACTGAGATGGATCAAGGATGGGATTGGCTACAACATCCGGCACACCAATGTAAGTCATGGGTTACTATAATAATTGTTAACCAAGCAAAGTGGTGTATTCAAGAAAACCATAATCATTTTTGTTTACTTTTGCTAAAAGATAAAAAATATGGGGTAGAAGTTTCAAATATTTCTAACCAAGGGATGAAGGATTTTGATAGTATTATTCAATCTTTTCAGGAATTTTTCAGACTCTCAATGGGTTACCACCAAAGTGGGAGGTAGAGCATGAGATTCAACTATTGCCAGAGTCCCCTCTACCAAACATTGGGTTGTACAGGAAATCCTTGTTGGAGAGTACTGAGGTAAAGAAACAACTCCAAGAATTGTTAGACCAAGGTGTGATACATCTGAGAACCTCACCATGCAGGTCACCTATTGTGATGGTTCCAAAGAAGAATGGTTCTTGGAGAATGTGCATCGACTATTGTCCTCTAAATAAGATCGCCATAAAGAACAGATATCCACTCCCCCGCATAGATGAGCTCTTGGACCAGCTTCAACATGCCAAATTCTTCACAAAGTTGGATCTCAAGTCAGAATATCACCAAGTTATAATGAAGGAGGATGATATATTTAAGACTACCTTCAAGACAAAATAGGGTTTGTATGAGTGGTTAGTACTTCCATTCGGTTTATGTAATGTGCCGCTACATTTATGAGATTGATGAATGATGTATTATGGGAATTCATATATTCATGTGTCATTGTATATCTAGATGATATTTTTATTTTTAGTGCCACATGGGAGGAACATCTAACACATTTGCAGCAAGTTTTGTGAGTTCTCAAGGAGAAACAACTGTTATGCAACATGAAGAAGTGTGAGTTTGCTAAGCAATCGCTTGTCTATCTTGGGCACGTGGTTGGAGGAGGAGAGCTACGAGTGGACCCAAAGAAGGTGGAATCCATCACCAACTAGCCAACACCAATGGGATCCATGGAGACTAGAAGCTTTGTGGGAGTAGTACAATACATGAGGAAATTCATTCTGGGATTCTCCACTATTACAGCACCTCTACACACAATGGCCTACAAAGAGTAAGAGTTTTGACTAGGGTAAGGAACATGATTAGGATTTTGACTTGCTAAAGTATAAAATTATTCATGCACTAGTACTTTCTCTTCCTAATTTTCAGCATCCCTTTAAAGTAGAGACAGATGCCAGTGATTATGCTATGGGCGCAATGTTGCTTCAGGGAGGTAAACCTATATGCTATCATTCTAAAAATTTTACTTCAACAGTTAAAGGATATTCAATATATGATAATGAAATGTATGCACTAGTTCAAGCAATTAAAAAATGGAAACACTATTTGTTGGGTAAAGAAACTATTGTGCACACTAACCACAAACCTCTCCAGTATTTACATGCATAATCAAAATTGCAATAGGCAAGGCACTACAAATGGAGAATTTTGTATAGATGAAAATTGACATGTAACCTTCAACCACACTTGACCCCCGAGGTCATGCCAGAGCAGCCAATGTTGAATGTGTGGATAGCTAACTATAGGAGGATCAGTGACTAAGATCTAGTAGTGTGATCTCCTGGTAGTTGAATTGGCAAAGGGGAGATTTAGAGGCTATGAACGGGTAGCGTAAATTCCCTATGGTTTGTTTGCCTAACTTAGATCTAAGTGTTGATCTAGTTTGAAGTGTCCAAATTAACTAAGATGAAACTAACAATCTATGCTACTACTGAAAGGAAAATAATCTAAAAAAATCACAAAACAAAATATTACAATCACAAACAACAATTTGTTTCTATTTCAAATAATAAAAATACTTCTACACTAAAACTAAACAAGTGAGATAACCCGGTGTGGTTATTCACATGTGTTGATTGTATTGAAACTAAACTAACTTAAAACAAGAACTTTTCCAAATGATCTATGATGTGTAGACAACCTCCTATAGATATGTTATGCTTCAGATCCACAGGGATGGGAAGAAGAGGATCCGTCACCGGAGCTGTTATTAATGATTTAAACCCTCTTGGAAATTAACTAATTGCTTGCAAATTAAATGAAACTGATTTCTACTCTATTTGATATAATGTAACAATGATAAATTGTAAAAATGAAGGAAATCAAACAACAAATCCAACCTAGAATTCTTAAAATAAAGGCAAATCTAGTTGTGTAGTAATTTTTCCCCTCAATCTATCCTTTCATTTTCTTTGTGTCCATATGATTCCAAGGAATTGGGAATGCAAAGGTAGTAGTAGGAGAAGGCACTTGAGTAATGGCATCTTGAAGGTAGTCCGGTCATAATGTAGGTAGAAGAGAGATAGAACAAGTAAATAGAGCTTGGCTATGCAATTTCCAGAGGGGATTGTGGCAACAATACTATGCAAGATGCACAAAATTCTCAAGCCTTTTGCTTGAATACAAGTATAGAATATATATAAATTTCCTAGGATGTGGCTTCATGCACAAGGTAAGAAGAGGCGGTTAAACTAATTTAATCTATTTAAAAATAGAAGAGGGAAGGAAAACCAAGCAATCTAGACTATTTTTAGGCAATTTGGTTTACAAACGCATCCTAAAAGTTAAGTTGAGTGAAACCACCCATGTTAAAATTATGCATGAAGGATTCTAGAAAAGATCACATGACCGCTGCCCTACCCGGATGGTGGTTTTAGTACCTCCGCCTGCAAGCAGGGGTGGTAGTCCTAACACTAAAGGCCAAAACATGTAGAGAATGAAGCAGAAGCTAGAAGACGCATGGAAAAGTTGAAAAAGGATGTTTAAGCTACAAATATACATTGTGAATGGTTTATGAGCTTGAACACATTCTCGAAAGGACATGAATCATCATTGGGGACTTTGTGTAATCATTTTCTCGATAATGTAGTACATTCAATTTTGGGTGCATATAGATTCCTTTAGTAGTTCCATCCGGTGATCAAATACAAGAAAAGTAGTACAAACTTGGTGGCAAACATGTTGTCTAGGACACCCACATAAGAGAAAATCTCCCGCTTGGCCATTATCTCTCGGATCGAGGCCTTCACAAAGGAAGCTTATAGAGAGGCATATGGCCAAGACAAAGACTTTGGGGTGACATTTCAGCAATTGTAGTCCCAAGAGGCTAAAATATGGGGATTGAAGATTGTTACCTCAAGGACGAGTTGCTCTACCAATGGGGCAAGCTTTGTGTGCCGAGGGACATTTTGGTATTGGTAAGACTTTAGCCCATTACAAAGGTTCTTGTATTGGCCCAATATGCAAGAAGAAGTTTCAAAATTTATAAGGGGATGTAAACTTTGTTGTACTAG
The DNA here is from genome assembly GCA_018340775.1 of Taxus wallichiana var. yunnanensis. Lineage (NCBI taxonomy): Eukaryota > Viridiplantae > Streptophyta > Pinopsida > Cupressales > Taxaceae > Taxus > Taxus wallichiana. The sequence continues at coordinate 654,796,648 of CM031241.1, read as the reverse complement.
CAAGCCCAAGATTAGGAAGGAAGGTTGTATATGTCATTACAGTACCTACTCATCTATGGGAGGACATTTATATGGATTTTGTATAGTAAGATGTATATTCTTATGGCATGTAAAAAAACAATAAAAGCACATGAGGTAGCAAATCTTATCTTTTCTAATGTATGGGTGCATTTTGGCTTGCCGAAGTCTATTGTTTCTGACAGGGATTCTAGATCCTTGAGAATTTTTTTGACAACTTTTTGGGGCAAGATGGACACCAAGTTACAAAGGAGTGGGGCCTTCCATCCACAGAGATAGATGGACAGATGGAAGTGGTGAATAGTACTTTGGTGCAGCTAATTAGAGGGTATAATAGCAAATATATGAGGAATTGAAACAATTCCTTAGCCTACATTCAACATTTCTACAATCGGGCAATACATACATCCACCATGGAGTCACCGTTTGAAGCATGTTTGGAATATCTACCTACAAATTTATTGGACATAGTAGTTGGGTAGCGGGATGAGGAGGAGATATGAGACTCGGATGTGAATAAAGCAACCGATAAAATTGAGAAGATCCGTCAAATCCATCTCAAGGTGAAAGAACAGTTGGAGAAATCCCAAGCCAAGTACAAAGCTAGACATTATCAGCATAGGAGAGAGCATAAGCTTCATGTTGGGGACAAATTTTGTATTTACTTGAGCAAGGAGAGACTACAAGGTCAAGCATGGAAGCTCAATCTACTATGATATGGACCCTTCACCGTATTGGAGCAGGTTGGAGAAAATGATTTTCGGCTTGATTTTCCACCATTTATGTGGATGAGCTTAGTAGTGAATTGTGACAATTTACACCTATATGAGTCATCCATGCTTGATGAAGATGAAGGATTAAAGTTGTTACCTTCCATAGAATATTACGTCTTGGACTCACAAGGTGAATTGGAGAAGGATGATGTAGTATTTCAGGTAGAAGGTAAGAGAGACAATGAGAGGTCCGTAGGAGTCTTGGCAAGTTGGACTAAAAGGGAATACATCAAGGTAGGTCCGGTGGTACTCGAAGGAGCAAGTGAGGAAATTATTTCCTTATCTACTCCCCCACTAATATTATTTGTGACCAAAAGCCTCCTAAGCGGGGATGGATGTGTGATCCATAGGGATCCAAAACAACACCACTTCATCAGATCATCCAGTACTAGAAGAAGAAAATGAAGAAAATAATGAGCAGACTATATTTTTATAGAACCGCCACCTTGTGTAGAGTGGCGGTCCTGTAACCACCCCCAAGTAGAGTGGCGGTCCTATAATCGTTGTTCACGCACAAGGCGGTGGTCCTATAACCATCGATCGAGTATAACGGCATCCTATCACTTTTGACAGAAAAATAAAATGAAGCACGAAGTCTTGGATTTGAAGCATCTTGATTTTCTTTTCCTTCCCCGACCTTTCTCACTCTCTAGTGCATGGGAGGACATGAGAAGGGCTATAAATACATTTAGAAGTAAGAAAATGAGGAATCGAGAAGACAAAGAGAATTTATGGGAGTAAGTGAGCAAGAATTTTAGTGTTGGAGTTGAGTTGTAGAAGCAAGGTGTATGTGGAACAGAGAAAGCAAGCATAGGGAGGAGAGTTTGACATTGTTGTCTCCTTTTCTACTTATTGTAATTTGTATCTTTACATTTAAATTGGCTAATACATAAAAGGGAAAAAAGAGCATATTGCCCTTCCCGACTGGTTTTCCCTCACACTGGGGGTTTCAGATAAAATTTGTGTGTTGTCTCTTTTAAAATTCTTAATACTCTCTGCAATTTGATTCTAAGGCATTAAGAAATCAATCACTAGCTTCAATTCTGTCATTTTCTAAGTGAAAGTAGAATAGTAGCATTAATTTTGTGATTTGTAAAATTCCAAATACAAATTTTACAGATCAAGGAATGTGCAAATACAAAGATAGCATTGTTAATTCTAAGTTTGAAGGCTAGGAAGGATGTACTTTTAGAAAAAATAGTCTTTATTCCATGTATTTAAAGTTGGCGAGTCTCCGACGAGGTTGGAGGAAGGCGTAAGGGAATTAAGGACTCATAAAATCGGGGCATAAGGATAAAGTATTTAGTGGTTAGTAGGTAAAGGAAACAATGTACAATCATGTTTATTTCTTGTGACTGTCAAGACCAACCTTGAGAAATAGTTGTCTTAGCAAATAAACTCATAAGGAAGTTTTATCTATCATTGAGGGAGTGGTGTTAGAATGTTTTGAATCCTTCGTTAACAAGGAAAATACTTAACATGTTTAATCAAGAAGACCTAAATTGACTGTCATGCATAGTACCATGAAGAAGTCTAGAGAGAGTAAGGGTTTGTATTAAAATCCTTAAGTTAAAGAGGAAGAGTTGAGTGATTTTCATTAGTGATTAGGAGAGGGGTAAACACAATGAGATGAGTGAAAATAAGATTGAGTAAAAGTCAAGGTGAAGGTGAAAAATAGATTTGAGAAGATTTTTTAGAGATTCAGTAAATAAGGATTCTTAAAAATCCAAAAGTTGAAAATCTAGCAAGATGATGGATAAAGAAGTAATGGAGCATTAAGGTGTGCTTGAGTAAGGTGTATGGGTATGTTGAAAGGTGGATGTAAGGTTGATTTAGGTGGATGTGGAGAAGACTTTGATACCATTATGGAGCTCAAGTCGACACTAAAATTTTCCTCCGTAATTTCTATTTCATTAATGTATGTATTAGGAATAGGATGTGGTTAAGTGTAATTAGTAGTAGCGTCGATAGAAGATAACGGCGCCATCGCATGACAAAGGTGCGCCAATAATGTAGAGTACGATACGATACAGATCAAAGTGCAATAGGAATGTTGTAAAAGTAAATATTTGTCGTAAGTGGTCCGGTAATGTTAATGTTAAATGTCAAAGTTGGGATAAGTAGAGAAGTAGGGTCTACATGATTAGGAATTAGAAATATTATATTGGTAATAAGGACAAGGAGTGAGGTCATAAATATTTTGTGTATTTTATTTGTAAAAATTCTAAAAATGTGGAACCCATGTGAAATGATAAGGTTTATCTTATCTTAAAAGATAAGCTTACATGTACAAATAAGAGTTAAGGTATGGAATATGATTCGTCAGAGTGGATTTCTTATCCTATCTTAGAGATAAGATGGATAAGCCTAGAAGTCTATAAATAAAGAGGCCACCCCCCTCATTTAGCATAGAAGGAAGTAGTGAGAAATATTGTATGAAGTGTGTAAAGGAAGCCATCAGTTTAAAGGTGTGTTGAAGAAGCCATTAAGAGGTGTAATTGTAAAGTTTCTTCCATAGTATTGGTGGAAGGCAAGTGAAGTCAATAACACTTGAAGTACCTCATGGGTGAGATTGTAACAATTTCATGTTAATATTATAATTTACTTTGATATTTCAGATTTGTCATCATTCCGTCTTATCATAGTCGATGGTATTCTTGTGTTACATTTGTTGCTTTGTTTCTAGATTACATCCACCAAACTAAAGGTTGTGCATTAGTAAATAATCATAGCACGAGGAGTTCCCAGTGAAGAATTATCATAGTGCCGGATTGGTGATGACATTTTGGTTCCGTTGCCGGGACCATTCCTCGTTGGTGGATTGTCTGGAGAGATATTCCCACTTAGTCAAAAATCAATTAGAGGGTAACCTTGTTTTTACTTTGCATAGTATGTAGTAGTTACCATGGTAAATTCATTTTTGCCGTGAATAGTAGTTACCATGGTAAAGTCATTTTTGCTGTGAATAGTATTTACCACAAGAAAGTCACTTTTTACCGTGAATAGTATTTACCACAAGAACTTCACTTTTTTTGTGAATAGTGTTTACCACAAGAAAGTCGCTTTTACATGATAGTCAAGTTTTACCATAGTTTACCGTGGTCATTTCTATTTTCTATTATAGTGATTTTAATTATTGGTGCACATAAGTCTTGTTGATTGTACTTTTGGGTTGGTATTTCACTGTGGTTACTTTTGAAAATGGGGAAGATTCCTATTTTTTTAGCTCAATCTAATGAAGATGCTTCCTCTTTCATTCAAGAGTTTAAACGATCTTGTATTTGTAATGGCCTTATAAGAAGGGAACAATGGACTGAATTTTTTCCTACCTTTTTGGATGGTTCAAATTCTTAGGTACCAATTTTGATTAAGTGGACACTTTGAAGATGAAGAAAGTGAGGTTGATGTTTCAATCATGGATATCCTTCCATACACCGACTCATAACCCCATAAAATTATATGAAGAAGAATTTGATGATTGTCTCCAACAAATAAAGATTGGTGATCTTTGTGATGGGGAGTGAGAAGAATCCTACCTCCACTCTTTCAAGGTACATACACATATTCACTTTTGATTACAAGGAACTCCATCAAGTAAGTTGGGTAGAACATTCTATTGAGTTGGTAGATGGTGCTAAGCCCATAAAGTAAATGCCATATAAAATGAATCCTAATTTTTTCAAGACTGTAAAAAGAAGAAATAGATAAGTTGCTTGATGCGGGATTCATATTTGTTGTGGAGAATTCGAATGGGTTTCTCCCATTGTGATCTCAATAAAATAAAATGGGAAGTTACGCATTTGTGTTGACTACAGGAATCTCAATAAGGCAACAAAGAAGGATCATTACCCTCTTCCATTCTCGGATCGATCTTAGACGAAGTAGTGGCCGGGAGTGTTATAGTTTCTTTGATGGATATAGCGATACAACCAAGTCTCAGTATAGCGGAAAAGATCGGTTAAGACCACATTCACCACTCCTTGGGGAACGTTTGCTTATAGAGTTATGCCTTTTGGGTTGTGTAATGCTCCGGCAACATTCCAAATGTTTGATGAATAGAGTGTTCGAACCCTACATTAAGTCCTTCATCGAGTATTTCGGATGATTTTTACATCTATGGGAGCAAGTTGGACCACTTTGACCAAATGGAGACAAAGATTTCAAAGGTTAGATGAAGCACAAGCCTCACTAAACCCTACAAAGTGTGTCTTTGGATGTTCTAAAGGTGTTTTGTTAGGGCATGTTGTATCCAGAGATGGTATTGGTGCTTGATCCTGATAAAGTTTCAAAAATCAAAGATTTACCATTTCCTATGAATAGAAGTAAGTTGAGATCATTTTTAGGCCATGTGGGTTACTATAGAAGGTTCATCAAGAATTTCTCAAAGATTACACACCACTAACCCGATTTCTTGAAGAAGGATGTTACTTATGAACCGGAAATAAGGCACATGAAGCTTTTGGACAAGCGAAGGAAGCCTGGTGTCTTCACTGTTTTCGAAGAATCCAGTTGGAGCAAGCCATTCATTGTGTACACCGATGCCTCGGATCGCAAAGACTAGGAAGTACTTTGAGCCAAAAGGATGAAAATGGGAATGAACATCCAATTTACTTTGGGAGCGAGACAAATGAGCAAGTTTGAGGTAAATTATACATATCGAAAAGAGGCTCTGCTATCATTTTTTTGTAAAGAAGTTTAGAAATTACTTGCTAGGGCAAAAATTTCTAGTTATGCGAATGATCATCGAGACTCTAAAATATATTGTAAATAAGCCTAACCCATCGGGGAGGATAGCAAGATGGATAATTTTGCTATAAGAATTTGAATTTGATATTATAGATAGGCCGGGAAAGAAGCATGTCAATGCGGATGAACTCTCTCGAGCCTATGATGGTTTAGGATCATCTTGTGATGATGATGATTTCCCTGATGTAGCATTGTTATCCCTTGACACAATCCCTAGTGAATACATAGATATTTGGAATTATCCAATGAATTCAAGTTTCTGATGGTGACAATGCAAAGACTAAGAGAAAGATTACTCAAGCCGATCGCCCATATTCTATTCTCGCATGGAGTATTATTTCGAATAGGACACGATGGACAAAAGTCTGAGAGGCGGTTGGACGTGATCAAGGGAAGGAACTGCTAGAAGAATTCCACAATGGTACATGTGGAGGGAACTTCTCTAGACAACTTTATAGCAAAAGGATCTTGGATGCGAGGTTATCACCGGCCCACTCTTTTTAAAGATTGTTATAATTATTGTAAGACATGTGATATTTGTCAAACACATGGTAACCGTAAGACTTCATCGGCTCCATTATGCCCTATTCTTCCACTTGGTCCCTTTGAAAAGTGGGGAATAGACATTGTAGATCCACTTCCAACTACCTCACGCCAAAATAAGTATATTGTAGTTGCCACAGTTATTTAACCAAGTGGGTTGAAGCTAGGCCATTGAAAACTTCCATGGATGAAGTGGCAAGGTTCATCTATGAACGCATGTCACACGTAGATTTGGTTGTCCATTAGAAATTGTAATGATCAAGGAAGCCACTTCATTAATAAGGTGGTAGAAGCCCTAGTCAATAAGTTTTCTATTAAGCACGGAAGGTAACAACATACAAACCAAGCACAAATGGACGGTGGAACAAACAAATTTTGTGTTGTGTCAAATTCTAGCAAAGATGCGGCCTTGCAGTACATAAATGGGATAAAAGGATTCATGCAACATTGTGGGCATATAGGGCAACATCAAAGTCAAGTCAACAGGATACTCCCCATTTCAATTGGCTTATGGCATTGATCCAGATTCTTCCTATTGAGTTTGATATTCCCACGGTCGAGTAATGAAAATGAAAGAATGGATGAAAGTGATTCGATAAAAAGAAAGGTTGGTACATCTTCATTTGCTAGAGGAAATGAGGGAAATAGCTAAGGATAATAAGAAGAAAATGAAGCAGAAGGAATACTTTGATCAAAAGATCCGGTGGTCTCCATTTCATGTGAATGACTTGGTTCTAGTATATGATTCCAGATACAAAAAAAAAAAGACAGAGAAAATTTATTCTAAAATGGATGGGGCCCTACAAAATAGCAGTTGTGCATGCAAATGAAAATGGTACGTCTGCATTAGAGGAATTGGATGGCACTCCCATTACGAAATGGGTCAACCACGACAAGTTGAAGATTTTCCAAGCACCAGAATAGTCTACTCCGAGGACGGAGTAGAAGCTAGGAAGGGGGAAGATGTCGACACTAAAATTTTCCTCCATAATTTCTATTTCATTAATGTATGTATTAGGAATAGGATGTTGTTAAGTGTAATTAGTAGTAGCGTCTGATAGAAGATAACGACACCATCGATCGATCGGTGCCATGATAATATAGAGTACGGTAACAGTCAAAGTACAATAGGAATGTTGTAAAAAGTAAATATTTGTCGTAAGTGGTCCGGTAATGTTAAAATGTCAAAGTTGGGATAAGTAGAGAAGTAGGGTCTACATGATTAGGAATTAGAAATATTATATTGGTAATAAGGACAAGGAGTGAGGTCATAAATATTTTGTGTATTTTATTTGTAAAAAGTCTAAAAATGTGGAACCCATGTGAAATGATAAGGTTTATCTTATCTTAAAAGATAAGCTTACATGTACAGATAAGAGTTAAGGTATGGAATATGATTCGTCAAAGTGGATTTCTTATCCTATCTTAGAGATAAGATGGATAAGCCTAGAAGTCTATAAATAAAGAGGCCACCCCCCTCATTTAGCATAGAAGGAAGTAGTGAGAAATATTGTATGAAGTGTGTAAAGGAAGCCATCAGTTTAAAGGTGTGTTGAAGAAGCCATTAAGAGGTGTAATTGTAAAGTTTCTTCCATAGTATTGGTGGAAGGCAAGTGAAGTCAATAACACTTGAAGTACCTCATGGGTGAGATTGTAACAATTTCATGTTAATATTATAATTTACTTTGATATTTCAAATTTGTCATCATTCCGTCTTATCATAGTCGATGGTATTCTTGTGTTACATTTGTTGCTTTGTTTCCAGATTACATCCACCAAACTAAAGGGTGTGCATTAGTAAATAATCATAGCACGAGGAGTTCCGGTGAAGAATTATCATAGTGCCGGATTGGTCATTTGGTGTGATCCATAACATTGAACTTTCCCCCCCAAAGGTGTGGGACCTTGCAAATGGAAAAGCTCTCAGTTAAAGGTTGGTTCTTATTCCTCTGTTTAGGTGCATACGTGAGAACTTGCGAGAGGATCTATCTCTATACCTAATCTAAAATTTTCCAAGGAGACGAGGGATAAAAAGGGATATAAGAAATAAGAAATGACTAAACTACTGAGGTGATGCAGAAGGAATGATGAACATTAGTTTTGTTGATAGACACAAACCAACAAAATAAAATACATACAATAATCAAGCACAGATAACCAGATTTATAATGAAAGACCGGAGCGAGAGCAAAGAGAGAAAAAGGATCTAGAATCGATCACAAACGTGTTTTATTGCTCTGCTAGATTGATCTGATGCATTACAAAACAGCCGGGAGGCAAGAACATACTTGAATTTTAATGGAAGGCTGAACTCCATGAATTCCTTTCTTTAGAAGGAAAGGGAGCTGTAAAAACAAAGAATGTCGACCCTTTACAATGAGTCTCGAGCCTATATTTATAGATTCGATACAGACGGGAGAAAAAGAAAGAAGCGGGAAAACAACTCCAAGCTCAACCACCACTATTTAATGTCTCCCATAAAATTTGTTCCAAATCTGTCTTGACTGCATCAAATCCTTATTCGGCGCCTCGAAGGAGGAAGAAGCGGTGGAGCAGATCGAATCTGATCTGGTTGTTGAGGCAAGAAGATCTGCATTAAAGGCCCAAGATGTTTCTCCATTTTTCACCTACCAGGCCTAAAAAATGATTTTTATCTTTCCATGGCATAGAGGACATCGAGACATGCTTCCAACGGTGTAAGATTTGCAATATTTTGAGCCCTGAGTCGAAAGATATGCCCCTTCGAAGTTTGTATCGAGTCCATACAAATGGGTGGGAAAACAGTTTGAAAAATGGATCTCCTTTTTAATACGGGGCACGTGGCAGCCAGATTAGGGAAAAATCGGGTTTGCGGGTCCATGATTTATCTTTTTCCCCCTTTTCCACAAAAAAATGCAAAACTCAAAAACTCCCACGGCCCCGACGCTCTGCTTTGGACACGTGGCACCCTTTGGTTGGTTGGGGAGATGCGCTTCAATTTTTATCTCTGTGTCTTTTGACAAAAGGAAAATTTTCACCTTTTCCTCCGACTCCCACTTTGACCTTGACTCGGGCTCAAACAGCTGACTTTTTCCTTTGGGTGAGTTGCGGCCCATTTTGTAACTTTTACACCTTTGGAATAACAAGGGGCAAAAACCAACTTTCCCCCATGGCCCACTTTAGCGTTGCTAGTTTAGGCTTGCCACGTGGCACTTCCTCCATTGCTGCCTAATTTCTATATTTTGGTTAAGTCCTTTGCTCGGTGGGGTCATATTTCTTGACACAGGACACGCGGCGATGTCGGCGCTCATTTTGGAAACCCTCTCTCAATTTGATCCTTGAATTAGCATCGTTCGGACACTTGGCACTCTCTGCCGGTCTGCCCCATGCATTGACTATTCAACTGACTCTTGCCCCTTTTTGAGACTGGAGACACGTGGAGGCACCGTGCTCACTTGAAAGCCCGATTCAAAATTTTCCTTTGAAGGAGCATCGAGTTGACACTTGGCAGCCCCACAGTCTGTGGACTTTTCAACGGTCCCTTTTATCCTTTTGGACTCTGGGCCACGTGGAGAGCTCGCGCTCATTTGGGTCTCCACCTTTGGACTAACTCTTGGAGATGCGCCAAGCTGACACTTGGTGACCTCTGCTTGCACTTTATACTTAGCCAATTTTGGACTCTTTCTGAAAAAGGTTTGAGCTTTGAAAAACTTGAAACTTCACCATTTTTCCCCTTCTTGCTCTGGTTCCTGCTGGCCTTTGCCCCTTCTTTTCTGACCTTGTTATTCCATTGTTGAGTCTACTGACCTATTTACAAGATCTGAATGAGTTTTCTCAGGTTCTTTCTATGCGGGGTCATGTGGCTGATCCAATATTTTCCGGGGGTGAAATATGGATAACAATTTGGTGACTCACAAGGGTATCTTCCTGCTAGATGAAAAGACCAATTGCCTTGTCATAATCATTGGGCATGGAGTCGAAAACAATGGTCTGATACTGATTCTACCTCTTGATTCATGAGCCCACTTTGTTTGCACTCTCGATTTTCATAAGAAATCTCAAAATGAAGGTTTTCTGAGAGTAGAAAATTGTTTTGACCAGGGCTTCATCTGTCTCTCTGAATGGATTGCATAAGAGCAACAAAACAACACCACAACTATATACAAAATTTGAAATCATACATACTCCAAATAGAACATGCAGAGCATGCAAAGCACTTAGGAGAAAAGCAACCTAAACTACAACAAGACAATGTGCACAAGCACTTAGAGGAAAAGAAATTAACTAATATGTACAAGGTGATAACCTTCCTTCTAGTAGCAATGTTTAAGATAGATTCCATTTACTGGAATCTGCAATTCCTCACCATCCAACGTAGACAATTGGAAAGCATTGCTACTTTTACATCTTGTGACCATGTAGGGGCCACTCCAAATGGCATCAAACTTGGAATGCCTTCTGGTTTTCCCGATCTGCATCCCATTTCAAAACCAGGTCTCCTTCCTGGAAGGTCCTTGTTTTTCCTTCTTGTCAAAGCATCTCTTGATTGAGGCTTGATCCTTCTCTATTGCTTGGAGTGCATGCTCTCTGGTTTCTTCCAATTCTATCAGCTCTGCATACCTAGCCTCCATCGGTTCAAATTCAGACATCTCTAGCTGCTTCACGAGCTCCAATGTTGGCAACTCAAGTGATATAGGCAACACTTGCCTCTTTCCCATAGACAAGTTTGAATGGAGAGCTGCCTGTAGATCTCTTGGGTGTTATCCTATCAGCCCATAAGGCTGATTTGAGCTTTGTGTGCCAGGTTCTCTGATTTTCATCAAGAGTTCTTCTGATGATCTTTAGCAGGTTCTTGTTTGTGGACTCAGCTTGGCCATTACCTTGAGGGTAATAGTTTGATGAAGTGCTCAAGTAAGTCCCATTCTTAACAGCCCATCCTGTGATCTTGGAACCTATGAATGCCAATGCATTTATCTGATATAATGGTGGTTGGCACTCCAAATCTGGTCACTATCCCTTCATAAAAATCTAGTATACTAGACTCATTAGCTTCCTTGAGTGCCACTGCCTCGGTCCACTTGGTGAAATAGTCTGTTGTTGTCAAAATCCATTTGTGGCCTTGGCTTGAATTTGGATTGATGACTCCAATGAAGTCCAATCCCCATTGCATGAAAGGTTGGTCATTGAAATTGGGTGCAATGGAAGTGTTTGCTTAACTTTTCTTTGCCTTTGAAGAATGCACAATTCTTACACTTTTTGATCCATGCATAGCAGTCACTAAACACTCTTGGGCCAATAATAACCCACCTTCATGATCTTGAGTGTTGTCACCCTTGGAGAAAAATGGCCTCCAGCTGCTTCAACATGGAATTCTTGTAACACTCTCTCAACTTGATCTGTCTCAATGCATCTCAGCAGAATGCCATTGATGTCTCTTTTGAACAAGACACCATCAATAAGAACATATGGGATGGCACTGTAGTCTGAAATGTCTCCTTTTTGCTTTACTCATCCCATGAGGACACATGCCTATTTTGAAGGAAGTGCACCATGTCTTGAGTCCAACAAGGAGTAGGTACATCATCATTTCCTTCCTCTTGATTATCTTGTAGAACAAAAACAACCTCCTTTTCACTTTGTTTGCTTCATCTTGTTGACCTGAGGCTAGTTGTTCACACAACCCCTTCCCATGGACCAGCTTAGTGACCTTGATCTCAATGTCATATTCCATGACACGAGTGATCCATCCTGCATGTTTTCATTCAGATCCTTGTTGAGAAGGAATTCTTTAACTCCTGCATGGGAGACCAACAATTGGATTTTATTATTTGAAACCAGATGCTTAAACTTCTTTAATCCTCTGATTACTTTGCCAGGACTTGCTTTTCGATGAAGGAGTATCTCACTTCATAGTCTTCCAGACCTTGACTGAAGAAAGCAATTGGTTGTTTTGTACCTTCTTTGTTCTGTGAACTAAGATTGCAGAAATTGTGTCACTGCCACCAAAGGCATACAATATGAAGTCTTTAGAGAAATCTGGATTCACGAGAGTTGGGGCTTGTGATATAGCTTCTTTGATGGCCTCAAAGCTTGCCTTTCCTTCAGTTGTCCACTGAATGCTAAGCTCTTCTTCAACATCAACGTTATTGGCTTAACAAGGGCAACAAAGTTTGGTACAAACTTGCGGACAAAATTGATTTTCCCAGGAAGCTTTGAAGAGCTTTCTTGTGGCTTGGCAATGGCAATGCTCTTATTGCTTCAACTCTCTCGGGTCAATTTCCAATCCTTCCTTTGATACAATATGGCCTAGAAGCCTACCCTCATGGGCCAAGAATATGCATTTTTAGGGTTCAATGATACCCCAAAACTCCTGCATCTTCGAAACACACCTTAGGTGGAAAAGGTGGTCTGCTGCATTTTTGGAAAACATTGTAATGTCATCTAGATAGATCAGTACTATTTTGTTGATCAGTCCTTTGAATGCCATATCCATTGCCCTTTGAAAAGTGGCTCCGGCATTGGACAATCCAAATGGCATTTTTCTGTAGGCATAGGTGCCCCATTTGGTGGTGAAAGTTGTTTTGAACTGATCATCTTCTTTCACCATGATCTGGTTGTACCTGAGTAGCCATCTAGGAGGGAGAATCTCTCTGATCCAGACACCACTTGCAAGATCTGCTCCATTGAAGGGAGTGGGTAGTGATCTTTGAGGAAGCTCTGTTCAAGTCTCGAAAATCTACACACAACCTAATCTCTCCATTTTCTTCTGGCTGGGACCAGGTTTGCAACCCAGCTTGAGTGTTTGATTGGAAATATGATACTTGCCTCTATCATCTTGTTTAGCTCTTTCTTCATCAGAGGCTCAATGTGTGGATTGATTGGTCTCTGCTTTTTCCTGATGGGCTGAGCAGCTGGATCTAGTTCGATTGTGTGTTGTGCTAGCTTTGGATTGAACCCTCTTAGGTCTTCATAGCTCCAAGAAAATACATCTAGAAATTCTTGGCAAAGTTGTATGAATTCATACCTTTCTTTCTCGGTGGCCACTTTGCCAATTTGAAGTGTTTTGCCTTCTCCAACTGGGATTGACTCTGAATCTTCTCCTTTGATCTGTATGTTAGCCTTCTCTTTTCTAAACTGATCATTAGGATTGAAGATAGACTCCAATGTCACTAAGCCTTTGGGAAGCTTGTTTGTATGTAGTTGTACTATTTGATTCCCGTATTGCTTTGCTCTAATCTGTTTTGATTTCTAGCTGAGAATTCAGCTTCTTCTTGCAAAAAATTAATGATCTGTTGATCATTCTCGAACACCTACCAGCATGTGTTGTTATCTGGCACTGTTGGCCTCACAACTATATGGATATGTGGTTGTTCTTTGTCTCTTTTGATGTTGTCGACCACATCAAACGTTGCTCAACTATTGCAAGCCTATCAACAACTTCATTCTCCTTCCTAGGTATGGACACAATGTTGAAGGCCTCAAAATCCTCCATGAGATCCCATACCCTACTCTTGTAGTTCTTGAGCAGGTCATTCTTGACAACATTAAGTCCTCTGACTTGATTGGCAACCAGTTCACTGTCACCAAACACTTGCAAGTTCTTGATTCCTAGCTTCCTTGCCCAATGAAGACCATGGACCAAAGCCTCATATTCAGCAGTGTTATTTGAGTAGGAAAATTGAAATCTGAAGGCTGAATAATATTTCATACCTTTGGGGGACACAATCATAGCTCCTCCTCCAGCTCCTTGTCTACTCCTTGAGCCATCAAAGAACAATTTCCATACCTCATTGTCATCTTTATATTATGGCTTAATTAGGTCAGGAAGAGGATGATTCTCTTCATGTAGATAGTAGACACCTAGCTCAGATTCTTCCATCTCCTTATAGGGGTCAAAAGCATGTCTTTTGTTGGCCCACTCATCGAGAGTCAAGTCTTGGGATACATCCCACCTTGGTATCTACTTCACAAGTGCTTAGGAGGTCTTCTTGATCAAAAGTTGAGTAGTTGGCATTGATTGGGCTAGGCACATAAGATTCAATATGATAATCAACAATGGGCTCAGATCTGATTGTGGCCTTTGCCCCATACCTTGTTCTAAAGAGCATATGTGACCAATCAACAGACAGATAGCCTCCAATTTTGGTAGTGAAGTCCTGGACAAACACAAAGCAAAATGTGGTGGCAAATCTATGATTGATACGTTCTGCAAAACAGTCACATTGGGGCAGGCATGCAGAGTGAGGCTCAGATCCTTGATGATTCCAATAGTTGTCACCATTTGTCCCATCTAATTGCACTACCCCTCTAGAGATGACTTCATATTGGAGACCCAGTTGATCAGCTATTTGCTTGGGCATTACAGAACTACTTGCCCCAGAATCAATCATACAATTGTGCACCAATTTGTCTCCAATAATCAATGAAACATAGAATGGAGGAGGTCTCAGGTTCTTACCTTGTTGTTCTCGATGGTTTTCCCCAGGTTGAGTTGTATTGGTAAGCACTTTCTCTTGTTGGTTAGGGGTGTGATTTGAGCTTGACCAATTTTGTATAGCAGTCTGCAATAGATCCCTCTACCCTGGAATGGCCAGTGACTCCCATAGTGAAATGTTCACACTTGTCCTCTTCATTTGCTCAATGATGTTGAATGAGCTATCCTTTTGCTGCCCCTTCCCAGGCACATTTTTCTCTTGCACATGGGTTGTTACAATGGTGCACTTGAGTAGGTCTTGGAAGGTGGCTTGGATTGACTTTGCACATTGGGAGTTGTATTTTGAATGCCAATACCTTGTTGAGCGATGGAGGGTTGAGGATCACCTGAGCTTGGTGAATGTCCTTCTCCAATATTTCTCCTCTTAGACCATGTATTGGCTATACTTTGAGAAGAGTTTGATTCATTCCACAGAAGTCTTCAGCTTGCCAATTGACAAGCATAGTTTCGTTTGGGGGTCCCTCTTGCTGAGCTCCTTGCTGTTGACTTTCTTCGTGGCTAGGTTCTTGTGACACACCAATGGTTTGCACCATCAGAGCCTGATTTAATGCACCATTGAAGCACATCGACTGATTATGTGGTTGATTACATGGGAAACACCATTCATACTCTTGTGCCATGTTATTTTGTGTTGGAACCAATCCCCTTGATGTTGAAACTATGTGTTTGGGTCATATGACCTGAAAGGTCTAGCAGCTTGAGGTTGCCCTTGGTGTTGACTCGATTTACTGGGTGGTGGTCTATTTTGTTGATATGGGGGTCTAGCACGATCTTGAGCACAGGGCTGATATGGCCTAGAACTCTGAGCTTTGTCTTTTGATGGTTACTAGCTCATTTCCTAGGTTTTGCAGTTGTTTCATCACTTCCTGAAGCTCCTTTGAGGTGTTAGATGATGAAGTGGAGGCTTCAGCTGAACTTTGACTCCTGGGGGTGGGTATAGGAGCTAATGTGGGTGTTTGGCTGGTACCTAGGTTTCCTAACTCGGGGTAAAGGGGCATGGATGGCCTAGGGGTAAGTTTTCCAGCCTGAATCAAATGGTTCTCAGCTCCTATGGAAAGGCTATAGGCTGCAGGTAAGGTTGTGCCCCCATTGATTGAATCATCAAAGAAATATCAAATTTAAAGCCCTAAGAAAGTATAAGAAGGCACCTTCATTAGTGGGCTTTACTTGTTGTTGGAATCTGTCCCAGGTCCATTGAAATCTAAGGTTGAAATCCGTCAGTTGCTCATTCGGGGCTCTCTTGATTGTTGTCAGTTGCTCCAACAAAGACAAGTTATCACCTTTTTCTCCAAACTGGTTGTGAAGAGTTGTGCACAATTGGTTCCAGTTTTGAATAGAGCTTGCTTCAGGCTCCTGAACCATTGTGAAGCTTTACCTTTGAGTGAAGAGGCTAGCAACTTGACTACTGATATCCATCTCATGGATCTCATGGATTGTACAGACATTTGCAATATCTTGGACATGGTCACCAGGAGAAGTCTGGTTTTCCCCAGTGAAATATGGGATGCTCTTTAATGCTATGCAATCGGGACCAGATTTTGTGCATTCGGGTGAGTGGGCTCTTGGCTTAGGTGAAGTTGACATAAGGATTTGGTTGAGCCATTCTGATCGGCCTGAGTACCCTTCTTGTTTGAAAGAATGACCTACTAGGAGGAGGTGTTGATAAGGCTCTTGTTAGGGGAGATGGAGACCTCTGGGCTCTTCTTCTTTTCCTTTTCTGTCTGGAGACAGTGTATGTGTACAAATGTTTCCTTCCTCTCTTGTTCTAGACCTTGTTTGTATCCTTCTCATGAACTTGCTTGGACTTCTGAAACCAGTGGATTTGTTTCTTTTGGAGTCGCAGATGTACAATTTTAAAACTTCTTAAAAGTTAGAATCACAAGTGCACATCAATCTTACTTGTAATAAGATGGAGACTTCTTTGTCCCACTTGGGCATGCCCAAAGCTGTTAGTGCAAAATCACAGCACCCCCAAATGAGTTCTATAGATATTCTTTTCTAAGGCAGAGTCATTTGGTGTGATCCATATAACATTGAACTTTCCCCAAGGTGTGGGACCTTGCAAATGGAAAAGCTCTCCAGATTAAAGGTTGGTTCCTATTCCTCTGTTTAGGTGCATACGTGAGAACTTGCAGAGGATCTATCTCTATACCTAATCTAAAATTTGCCAAGGAGACAGGGATAAAAAGGGATATAAGAAATAAGAAATGACTAAACTACAAGGTGATGCACTGAAGGAATGATGATGAACATTAGTTTTGTTGATAGACACAAACCAACAAAAAATACATACAATAATCAAGCACAAGATAACCAATTTATAATGAAAGACCAGATGTGAGCAGAAGAAGAGAGAAAGGATCTAGAATCGATCACAAACGTGTTTTATTGCTCTGCAGATTGATACTAATGCATTACAAAACAGCCAGGAGGCAAGAACATACTGCAATTTTAATGGAAGGCTGAACTCCATGAATTCCTTTGCTAGAAGGAAAGGGAGCCTGCAAAACAAAAGAATGTCCAACCCTTTACAATGAGTCCCACCTTTGTATTTATAGATTCGATACAGACGGGAGAAAAAGAAAGAAGCGGGAAAATAGCTCCAAGCTCAACCACCACTATTTAATGTCTCCCATAAAATATGTTCCAAATCTATCTTGACTGCATCAAATCCTTATTCGGCGCCTCGAAGGAGGAAGAAGCGGTGGAGCAGATCGAATCCGATCTAGTTGTTGAGGCAAGAAGATCCTACATTAAAGGCTTGAAGATGTTTCTCCATTTTCACCTACTAGGGCCTAAAAAATGATTTTTATCTTTCCATGGCGTAGAGGACGTCGAGATGCTTCCAACGGTGTAAGATTTGCAATATTTTGAGCCCTAGAGTCGAAATATATGCCCCTTCAAAGTTTGTATCGGTCCGTACAAATGGGTGGGAAAATAGTTTGAAAAATGGATCTCCTTTTTAATATGGGGCACGTGGCAGCCAGATTAGGGAAAAATCAGGTTTGTGGGTCCGTGATTTATCTTTTCCCCCTTTTCCACAAAAAAAATGCAAAACTTAGAAAACTCCCATGGCCCGACTCACTTGGACATGTGGCACCCTTTGGTTGG
The DNA here is from genome assembly GCA_018340775.1 of Taxus wallichiana var. yunnanensis. Taxonomy (NCBI): domain Eukaryota; kingdom Viridiplantae; phylum Streptophyta; class Pinopsida; order Cupressales; family Taxaceae; genus Taxus; species Taxus wallichiana. Next base: position 654,778,984 of record CM031241.1, on the reverse strand, counting down.
TTGGGGAGATGCGCTTCAATTTTATCTCTGTGTCTTTTGACAAAAGGAAAATTTTCACCTTTTCCTCCGACTCCCGCTTTGACCTTGACTCGGGCTCAAAACTGACTTTTTCCTTTGGGCGGAGTTGCGGCCCATTTTGCAACTTTTACACCTTTGGAATAACAAGGGGCAAAAACCAACTTTCCCCCCGATGGCCCACTTTAGCGTTGTTAGTTTAGGCTTGCCACGTGGCACTTCCTCCATTGCCTACCTAATTTCTATATTTTGGTTAAGTCCTTTGCTCGGTGGGGTCATATTTCTTGACACAGGACATGCGGCGTCTGCACTCGTTTAGAAACCCTCTCTCAATTTGATCCTTGAATTAGCGTCGTTGGACACTTGGCACTCTCACTACGCAGTCCCCCCATGCATTGACTATTCAACCGACTCTACCCTTTTTGAGACTGGACACGTGGAGGCACCGCGCTCACTTGAAAGCCCGATTCAAAATTTGCCTTTGAAGGAGCATCGAGTTGACACTTGGCAGCCCCATGAGTCTCATGGACTTTTCAACGGTCCCTTTTATCCTTTTGGACTCTGGGCCACGTGGAGAGCTCGCGCTCATTTGGGTCTCCACCTTTGGACTAACTCTTGGAGACTGCTTTTGCACTTTATACTTAGCCAATTTTGGACTCTTTCTAGCATTATTAAATTCACATGACAACATCTCCATATGAAGATCATCCTCTTACCCTTCCAGGATTCAAAATCCTCCTTGAATGGAATCAGATTTAGGATGCTCATACACTTATTTCTCATACCCCTCTCGTGAGAATAGGTGACTTTATGATCCTTCACATATGATGGTCCGAGATGCCTCGTATCTGACTAGCTCATTTTTATTTGTTTCTCGAAGAGATTTGGACACAATGGTAGAGTTGGGATATGATGATCATTAATTCACTCCTTGAGCCTCACTTTTCACCTTTGAACATGATGATCTCTTCTTAATCTCATAATTCACCTCCCTGCCCAAGATGTCATCTGAGTGGAAGCATGCTTATGATGTCTGGACACCCTATTTCTCAATTGCTCCTCATGGAGATAGGTTTCCTCCTCCTGATAGAAGGATTGATCCCTAAATGAAACTTGGAGGAATGTCTAATAATGAATTCCATGTTCTTGACCTCCACATTGTATTGAAACACTACAAATTCCACCTCTTTGACTTGCAAGATGTGAGTTCATTACCAAACATTGATTAAGTGTTTAGAAACACTCTCATAAAATATGCATTGTTTTTAGCCCAAGATGATTTCCACCATCACTCATGGTGAGCTTCTCTTATCATGCTCCTGATGACCATTCCCTTGATGATTTGAATCTTGATGAAGCTCTTGATGTTTCAGATCTTTCACAAACCTCATGATTTTTCTGATTGCACCCATTGTCCTCATGATGTTTCAGATCCTTCAAAGACCTCATGATGACCATTCCATTGATTATTTAAATCAATAAAAAAATTACATGTGTTTTGGTTTATTATGTGTTATAAGGAATTTCATGAGTCCATATATACGAGCAATTGTTGCTACCTTTAGGAGTTGTGAGGTTTATAAAATATAGTTTTGACACATTTAACACTCCTACAAATGTCAATAAACAATCCAAAAGGCCCCAAAACTTAAAAAATGAATATATTCTTTCCCAAAATAGACACTGATTGTAGAATTTAAACCCTAAAAACTTTAGGTTGAATGTTGAAATCCTAAAAATACCTATGTACTGACCATATTAGAATATGAAAAACTATCTTCTAAATCGTGACTGATGGAGTTGTGAGACTAGTTCAATAAAGTGCATAGTGACCCTAACTTCTTATATTTATTAAAATAAATTTAAAATATAAGAAATAATAAAGTATAAAGATTAATAAATGAAAAACTTATTTAAATAAATATTTCCCATTCATTAATCTTTATATTTTATTATTTCTTATACTCTAAATTTATTTTAGTAAATATATCCCTCCTACAAGCACATATACCACAATGCAATCAAGAACGTGAGTGTGTTATAACGCGCTCGCATTTTAGGCTTGGTAATTACCAAACCTAATAATTCATAACGTGATTGTGCTTTCCCAAAACACGCTTGTGTTTCACTTCAAATCAAAAATTTGTCCGTTTTTTTGGCCCCCAACTTCGTGCACTTACCCATCAGTAGTCCCGACCATCATTTCTCCATTAAGTTTAAACCATAAATCACAATACATGGCTTGAAATGAGTTAATCCCTTGAGTTATTGCTATTTAAAAATGATAAAATCTGTTTTACACCAAGGCCCCACCCATTTTCAAGTTGCGGGAGATATTTCAATAGGCGTTGTGCGGGTATATGTCAAATTTTATCATTTAAGTCCATGACCAAATTAAGCGGGGTAATTTTGTAAATAATGTTAAGGGTTTCCCTCTTTTTCTTTTCCCTTATTCCCAATCTCTACTAAAGTTAGTTTCATTGTATTATAATGGGTTCCTCTCCAAGTGTACAAACCTTATTTTAAGATTCAATAATGTGTCAAGTACCTCTTTCATTACTATAATGAATTTTACATACTCTAAGAATTAATATAACATTAACTATTGCTTATATATGCCATTTGACCATTGTGTTCTTGTTCTCTTTCCTTTCTATTCATTACTTGATATATTGTGTGTGGGTTATCTTTACGGGTTTGTAATGCACGGCATCAATAAATTATAAAAAGTGATCCCCTTTCTCTTAGTGCATCTTCATCATGTTTTCTCCTTCTCTCTTTTCCTTTGTAATTGTTAGCATAAGTATGTTAGTGATAACATCAAGTGTAGAGATGAACGAGAAGCCAAATCTCTATAGAGGTTTGCTTCACTATATAAGTACCACACTTATGAAGTAATCCCATATTGTATATATAGAAAAATTAGTTTTCACATCAAATTATTTTAGCCTCCAATAATTTTGGCATACCAAGTGGGACAACATTTCAATGTTTTTGTTTTAAAATTATTGTATTTGTTGATACAAGAATATTTTCCCGTGTTTTATGACTAGGATTTTGTGTTCTTATTTATTTAGATTTTGATACATTTGCAAGCACTTGATGACTCTATCATGCTCTATTTTTTAAGACACGGTGGCTCCCCAAGTATATTTGAAATATTGAGACAGGGAGAGAAGAGTTCTTGAAGGTAGACTCGTTGTGTTCTTATACTTTTCACCCAGAAGAAGATATAATAAAAGATGCATGTTTGTGTATATAGTTGTAGTACCTTCTTATAGAATTCATGAATCCATTCCTTCACCAAGTAGTTTTCCCCACAACTTTCATAGAAACCTCCATCTTATAACTTTCTTGGATCTCCAAAGAAACCTCAATTTTGCTACCATTAATGGAGATAGTCCCCTAGCCTTGATTTTACATAATGATATCCCAACATATTCCCTCAAAATCCTTTCATATTTCATTGGAGAAAAATTGTCCATGTTGAACACATCAAGGATATTTCCAACTTGTGTTATATATACAAAACAACACTCAAGGTGATATTGATATCAAATTGCTAGCTTCATCACTCATAAGAAAAGCTCTCAACTAGTATATAAGTCTTGTCGTAATTTAATGCACAACTTGTATGAGGTTGAACAAGCATATGAAAAGGAGTTTCAAGAGAAGGAAACAATTTGTATCGATGGAGTAATTGACTACTATAAATAGGGCCCCTACTAAAGTCATGACTGACTTCAACTAAAAATTTTAGAAGACTTGGAAAAGAATCCAACTTCAAGTAAGGCCTTCACCTCGTTTTAACTTTCCTATTCTTCCTTAGAGCCTTAAACTATGATAATGCAATCATGATACAATCCATAGATGGCACACCTACATGATCATGGAAAATTTTAGCGGTAAATATTCATAATTAGGCGAATGGTAGGAATTTTGGACTATGCATTTAGCTATTTGGATGACTATGTCACTATACACGTTTTCCCAAAAACACTAATAGTAATTTTTCCCATGTGAATAGCCAACAAATATTTAATCCCAATGTGTTTTTAAAATGGATCGTCATGTAATCGACGGACCAAGATTTCATAACATTATTAAATCACCAAGAATTATATGGACACTTTGGTCTCAATCACCAAGATTTTAACGAGAAAATTTGAAATTTGATTAAATTTTCCACCTATATATATACATACATCTATTTAGTATTTACTCTAAAGAAAACATTTTTTTATTATCTTTTTATTTGTGATTTGAGAGTTGTTCCAAGTAATAGAAAAGCATCATATTACTTACAAAAATCAAATAAATTAAGGTCTTACAGTTTCATGATATTGCAGTTTACATCCTACAAGTACTTAGTGCAAGTAAGTCTATTCAATATTGATCTAATTTAAAATATGTTTTCTATCATGTCGCATTGTTTTATCTTCTTTTGTAAGTTAGATTATTAACATTTCTATAATATATTAAAATATGTCATTTTTATTTTACGGTATAACCAATATATGTGTATCATCACCAATGTCATTTTTATTTCCATGGCATGCGACATCGCCATAGCTTAGTCATTTTTCATCTCATCGCAATTAAGTCAAAAAAATTCCTTACATGAAAAGGAAACTAAAAGGAAACCTCGAAAAAAAAAAAAGTGCAACACCTCCTGGTTTTGGCATATGAAAAATCACATCTTATTTTGAGAAACCATCACGCATAATTTCATCTTCTCTAGCACTAAAAAGGGATAATGATTGCATTCAAAATGAAACTCAAAATGAGTTCATTGATGATTTTATGATTGACACTTTATCATCAACGACAAAGATAATGAACCCCCTTTAAGACATCCCATTCAATAAAGTTGAAACTACATAAGTGGATGATTTACATTTACACTTGAGTGCCAAGACATCATCACCTACACAATTGAATGTTGGGGGTGAAATTTTTGGCATTCAAAAAAATTTAAATTTCACCATGTCAAATACTCGGGGGTGGAGGTCGGGGGGCACCTATATGTAGTAGAAAGAGAAAAGTAAAAAAATGGGACTTTGAAAGGAGTTTCGGGTTAAAGTGAGTTTTAAGTTTCCAAGACAATGCAACTTAAATTGGATACTAATGAGAAGCATGCAATAAAGATATAAGAGTTGTGAAGAATGTTACTAGATGGAAAAGCTGCGAACATGATTGTTTACATATTAGGTTTCAAAAATAATTTGGAAAGAACAAGAGAAATGAAAAATAATTGAACATAATGGAGAGACAATTACATCTCAATTTAACAAGGTCATTCAAAATAGTCTTTTAGGTAAAACAATTCATCTAGCTACTATTTCTCACATGATCTAAAAAAAAAGATCATCTTATAATAGATTTTCCCTGAACATAAGAAGATGTCTTTTCTTGGTGTTTCACACTTTCTCATACTCACTAGTTTGAAAGTAATGGTTGGAATTGGGATAAATGCATAACTATAGTTGAAAAAAAAAACTTAAAAGATAAACTTAAGTCCACACAATACATGTTTTTATATAGTGACAAAGTTACAACAATAGATAATATTGTTTGGGTATGTGTGCATGTTTATATTATTGAGAGTCATGTGAGACAACCTCAATTATTTTCTATTCGCAAGATATGAGACAACTCCAATGTTCAAAACCTATTTGAACTAGTAATAAGAAATTCGAAGGAGATCAAATGGTACAAATGATTCTACAATTAAAAAAAAATGGTATATGTTGGGTCATATGGGCATTTGTAATGCAAAATCATCATAATCCTTTGCGTAAGACTTCAAACATTTCATTGCTCATATATAACTGCCATTAATTTTATGGTTTATAGAATGAATCTAGCATACAAAAAAATCAACAAATTTAAACTTGTAGCTAAAGTTGAAGAACTTGTTCAAGAAATGCATTCTTATTTCTTTCGTAGTCCTAAACTGTTCATGGAATTTCAAAACTTTGTAGGACTGCCAAATGGAAATGAACTATTAAAAGATGTCCGAACTCGGTGAAACTCATTATATCATCTAGTTTGTAGGGTGTACAATGAATATCAATCCTTATTAGGAATAATGTGGCAGAATTGCATTGAAGTGAACAAGGCTCGTGATTTGATACATTGTTTGACTAATATAAAAGAATTATTGATGTTGTGTGGACTCTTTCTCATTTTGAATGAAATGCATCATTTAATTAAACAAGCCCAAGAAAGAACCAAAATGCTTCAAGGGGAGCAGTTCAAAGAAAAAAGAGAACTCGTCTTCATAGAACCCAGCATAATCTATCCCAAAGTCAATGATTAGGTGTATGTGTTAAAATCTTCTCCATTCAAATACTAAGTTATTATCTAGTAACTTAGCATATTGATTTCAAGTTTAGAAGATAAACCTAATGTGGATGGAAATTGCAAAACAACACCCAAAAAAATGTATTTGGACAAGTTATACTTGAACTCTATATATGCTATCAATCCTTCAATTGATCCAAGTTCAAATTCCACAAATGAGCAAATGACATGTTTTGTGCCAAACAAGCTTTAAAACCCCCACTTCAAAGAGGCTACAATAAATCCAAAATTTGGAGTGAATTTAAGAGTTCAAATCCCACAAATAAGCAAATGGCATGTCTCATGCCACACAAGCTTAAAAGCCTCCGTTTGAGAGTCTGAAATAAACTAGTACATATATCTTAAATACATCTATCTGAAATACCTTGAGAGATCAATCTCAAGGTTTTGCTCTCAAATTGTTCACATACATTCACAATAACTTTGCTACCTTCTCACGGCATGGCCAAGATTTTATGATTTTTCAAAGGATGTATCCAAGCAAAAAAAAAAACTACTGAGTGTTATCCAATAGATGTTATATTCAAGGTTGAAAATAGAAATAATTTATTACTACATATCATGTAGAATCATATCTAGAAAATGACGAAAAAAATTATTAATCTGCAGATATTGCATTTGTATCTGTTCAAGAGTTCGGACCTTCTATGCTAAAACGTGAACATTGTGTTTATTTTTGTTTTTATTAATTATTTTATTGCAAAGTCATCTATTATCCAGGGTTCCTCCAAAATCAGCAATGCCGGTCATAACCATTCAAAATATATTAAAACCTTATCATTTAAATCCATAGTTACCAGGTTCAGAAATCCGATTAAATTCGGAAGGGCAAAAAAATCCGAAAATACGGAGTTCTCGAAAAAATCCGGAAAAATCCGGTTCGGAATATATATACATATATTATTATAAATTTATATTGTTGTATACTTATATCATTATATATAGACAAATCATACAAAAAAGCATCCATCTACCATAATCATCATCATCATAATGATTCTTTCAAAAGATTGCAAGAAGTTGCTTGGTCCAAAAAGGTACAAAAATGGATTTTATGAAAATAAGAAAAATATTGCCATCAATGCGTAGAGCTCGAGAAAATATATACTTTTAGAGAAGACGACACCTAAAACGGAGCCACAGAATGAAAGTTATGGCACATGCAAGTTTTTGCTGCTACATCTTCCCGGACCCTTTCCAAAAATGGCAAATTTTTTTCCATACTTGCGATTTTTTCACCAAAAAAAAAAATATGCCAAAAAAGGAATTTTTTTTTCCCTGCAAAAACAAGGCCGAACCGAACCGGATTTATTCGGTTGCTTCAAAAAGTACGGTTCGAACCGGATTTCATACAGATCCGGCCGAACCTGGTAACTATGTTTAAATCTTTACACGATTGTTAAATGCATGGAAACATTTGAATAAAACAGATTAAAATGCAAGTATTTTTTCATTCAATATGTATTATAATTTTTAGCAAAGCAGTAAAACGCATAAGAACTATCTGCAGGTTGGAAATGAGTTCTGGTATTCATACCTAGGCCCAATACAACTCTCGTCCCATTAATACACATCCCCCAATCTAAGCACCTTATTTCTTTAAGACGACCCCTCCAGGGAACTACGACAAATAATCTGTCCTCAACATCTTTATCCCACAGACAACACCAAGAAATAAAATGTAGAATTTACTCAGATTGGTAAAAAAACTCTCACGTAGACAAGAAAATTATATCTGAAGGAAACACAGATATGATACAAAGATATCACAGTAATTAGCATATGCGACCTGTGGTAAACGCTGTCGCAGTAAATGACAGATTCAACCAACAATGATACAACATGCACAGACATGAGGTGTAGTAGTTTTCTACACTTGCACTACCAATAAACAGTAAACCACAAATGCAACAAATCATTCTTGCAAGTCCATTTCTCAAAAAGTTGCTACCTTAATAAAACAACTGAAATGCAGTTTATGCAAATAAATTTCTCCGAGTATGACAGGAGCTATTTTAAGAGGCCCTTGATATCCACAGATTTTGTTATGTGGTCACTTCGCCTTGACAAAAACTGTTTAGCATTATCAGAATGCCAGGTGAATGGACAAAAGCTTTTCGAATTGTTTATGTACTTGTGTAAAATGACCCTTGGTAAGTAATAAAATCCAAGGCATAAAATTATCATTTAAAGAAAAGTGATAGTAAAAGGCCAAAATGCCAAAAACAATATTTATTAATATACAAATAAAAACAACAATAGAAATATCGGCTAAATTATACAAAGAAAACTAGCTTGTAAGTTTTCTTAAAACTTCTTCCGCTCTCTGCTCTATCCTGGGCAGAGCCCACTCATGCTGAATTATATCTAGACCATCTTTCTCCGCGCCAAGACTCTGAGCACACATCAAATAAAATATTAATTACTTAAAGAACTTAGATCAGATAGCTTCTAATGTAGCCATATAAATTAACCCTAAAAATCATTGCAAAATATGAAGTCACTAATCAAAATCAATTTGTCCCAAATTTGTTACACCAAAGACTCTTTAGTATGCAGATAAATTTAGAATGTGACAATTTGAGTCATCAGATAAATGTTTTTTAAAAAGGTATTAAATCAAATACCAAAAAATTACCTTTGATGGATCAAACCCAAATCCACTCATTTGCATCATTCGCTGTGTATCATCAGTGGCTGCATGGGTCAAAATAGTTGGCACCAAAGCGTGCAAATGTGATCAAGCAGTCCAGTCAAACTAGAAAGCACTCAAAACAGGAATCTATCACAGGAATTTCATAAATTTGGAAAGGAATGATCAGTAACTCTGAATCCTTGTAAAAACTTCAGCATAGAATTGCTTTGGAACTAACCATTTTCTTCGCCTAGGATCAAGCTAAACAGACCCCTGAGGCCAAAGAGGTTTAGGAAGTACCTGCATATATCAATAAAAAAACATCTCAACAATAGGTTCCCTACAGGAAAATTGCTATTTCATTCTTACAATCTACTGCTACAGCTGAAAAACAAAGAACGAAGGCACCAATGGCCTCTTTAAAAATAATTCAGAGACAAAATCCTGATCCTAACTGTGGAATTTCAATTTTCTTATTGCTCTGAGCTTCCAAATAAAAGACTTCCTAAAAACCCATGCTCGTGCTGGCATGCTTCTTAATAACCAAGCCTAACTGATTCAGAAAGTATTCCATACCATGAACGACTGCTCACATAGCTGACATCCACTGTACTCAAATCAATTCCATTTTGTAACATAGACCGAAAACGCTGAGTTAATGGAAATGGTATCTTTGCTGCAAAACAGTGGAAAAGCTTTAGATATCAGAAGGTTTACAGAAATATTCCAAATCAAGACTAAGACCAAAACTACCGTGAACTGGCAATGTTGCTCTGAAAAAGGTGGAAGAAAATTGAAGCATGATACCAACTGAAGTTATTGAAAACTACTTACCCCGAAGGAAAAGGGAAGTCAATGTAAGATTTTGGCATGGATGGGTTGCGGGAGATAAAAGGGCCAGCAATGGGAATTGTGATGGCGTATCTGCAAGCTAGAAATCTGTGACTTTCAAGTTTATATTTAGAGTTTCTTTTCATGTATTATGGATACTACCATGTTTTATAATTTTGCATAATGCTTAGTCAAGGGAATGATATGTAGATATATCGATGCCACTTCAAAGCAGTACTTCAGTGTTTTAGAAATCAATTTGTTATCAAACAACATAACAGTTCTGTCAGATGTCTACATGCCTGACAGGTGCAATAACGAAGGTAGCATTCTTGAGAAAATATGAAATCTCATAGTGCATATCATTTCAGGTTCAATCTGCAATGCAACTTATCTCTGCTGACACAGTTTTTTTGTAAAATAGTTACAACAGGAGTATTAGTTATTGTATGGCTAGAAAGAAAAATATCTGTGCGAATGTGTAAATAAGGCAGTGTGGTGCCTCTCGCAAATAGATACAAGCTCATTACTGAACAAAAAAAAGGAGAAAATGGTTCAAGGATTTTCCGGAAAAATAAACTCAATTAGGAGTAAAACTCAAACACTGCATTCCTCCCACAAATAACATGGAGCAAAACTAATAATACTAAAAATCTACTGAGCTAATGATAGAGACCTATCATTCCACGAAATTAAAACTTATAACTTGTGAACTCCGGTTATTTCACTTATATGCTACCACGCAAACAGGAAACACCAGCGCAAACATTTGTAAGAGACTGGACTGGTAAGCTACACATTCCCAAAAGCTGCAATTTGAAGGCTAGTAATACACAACTGGGCAGTGAGTAAAAAAACTGGATTATGATGGGCTTTCATTCAGATATTACGGATTTGTTTGAGACTAGACTAGTAAGCTGCCCACTATTTTAAGAATGTAATATACAACTGAGTAGCAAGTACACAACTGGGCAGTGAGTAAAAAAACTGGATTATGATGGGCTTTCATTCAGATATTACGGATTTGTTTGAGACTGGACTAGTAAGCTGCCCACTATTTTAAGACTGTAATATACAACTGAGTAGCAAGTAAACAAACTGGATTATGAAGGGCTGACAATTAGAAGCTACGCTTCTTGTGAACCAGGGCACCTTGAAAACAGTCCCAAAAACAGTTGAGTGATTCATGAGAATCAGGACCCAAGCAGCTTCAGGTAGACAATAAAGGTTTTGTATAACCCAATAAGTCTACCACAAGTACGGACAAAGTTTCTAATCTCAAGTATACTTTAATCGAGGTATGGGCAGTAAAGGAAAACTTCAAAAGAAAACAGCTTCCGTGGGTGATAATGTGGTTCCAGTCAAGGATAGTGTGAATGAAGTAAAAAACGTGGAAGAGATTCCCTTGGTTGCTCCTATCACTGACAACAATATCGAAACCAAAGAAGGAAAATTCATCCCTCCAGATGATCATGTGCAAAAATCCGAGGAATTGAACTCTCTCAAAGATATCTGTAAGTTATTTCTGATAAAGTTAAATTGTCTGCACCCAGAAAGTCACAACCTGATACCAAGGAAAATGTAGAAACAAAACAATAGAATCAGAGAAGATCAAGGAGGATGCCTGTTTTAGTGTGCAATCTGGCACATAACAAAATAAATGTTAGAATGTGAGGAGGCTAAGCCTCCTCCCACGAGTAGAAATGATGATAATTTCTTGGAATATGAGGTGCTTAAATGCTCCTAACAAACAATGACTGCTGATGACAAACCAAACATCCTCCACGAAACTCAGCTTCTTTCTAGAGAATGTAAACCTGTTCTGAACAATTAATAGAGAAAATGTTTGCATGTCAGCAGCTGACAATGTTGGAGCATCTGGAGGGATAACCATTGCAAGGAACCCAAAAGTGGTCAAAGGTACACCACACCTTTCTTATGCTCTAGATATTGGATTTCAGTACATTTTTAAAATTTCAATAGTTATTTCTGCTCAGTAGTTAGAAATATGGATAACAAAAGACAACGTTGGAACAATTTTATAGCATTCACTGGCATCATAAAAGACAATACGTGTGAGGAAATTTGAATAATATATCCAAAAATCTGGATCCGTTGGGAGGGGGAAAATCCAAAAATCGGGATTCTCAGAGAAGTTCAGAAAAATCCAATTTGGATATATATATCTAAACATAAAGCTGTATGCTGCAAAAATAAATGTTATAATACACATATACCTAGCATTAACATATTATTTATAATTTTAGAACTCTTTATGTATCATTTTAATAATAAATTTAAAAGAAAATTACAAAATTTAACTTATAATATATTATATTTAAATGTTCTCCTAATAATGGGAGTAGGGAAAATCAGTTAAGTTTATGGAGACCACCTAAGAAGGGGTGGATTAAATTAAACTTCGATGGTGCTTCAAAAGAAAATCCGGGAAGAGCTGGTTGTGGTTGCATTTTCAGAGATTCTAATTGTCAACCGGTGTTGGCCATGGCAGTTGATTGTGGTATCTCCTCAAATAATCAGGCGGAAGGGATGGCTCTCCTTTTCGGTTTATTAGAGGCCAAAAAGAAGAAGTGGCATCGTTTATGGATCAAAGGAGACTCTAAGGTAATTATCGGTATGGCCCAAGAAAGGTTTCCTTATGCCTGGAAGTTGAAACCGGTATGTCTGAAGATTAAGGCCATTCTATCTTCTTTTTCCAAGATTAAAATATCCCATGTTAAAAGAGAAGGGAATATGGTTGTTGATTGCCTAGCTAATAGGGGTGTGGATGTATGGGATAATTACCATTTGAAATGTCATGTATGGGAGGAGATCTACCCGTGTGATGCCATGTCTCTAATCTCGAAAGATGCAAGGTTGGCAGATTGTCATGAGGGAGAGTAAGTGTGTTGGCGTCGGGCATTAAAGGCTATAATTGGAATAATGATGGCTTTGCATGGGATATCTTCCTTGGATCTTAGGTACTTACACATTTACCTCCCTTTGTGCGAGGCGTGCAGTGGGCTTTTTAAATTCTGTGTTGGCTAGGGTTTCCTTCACATCCGTTTGAATTTCGAAGCTCGGTGAGAATTGTTCCTTGCATATCTGCGGTGGTAGTGGGTGAGTATAGATGAAGAATTTGGGGAGCATGGAAGTAGGTCTGAGCAGGAAGAGGCAGAGAGCCTTAAATGGTGAAGAGGCAGGGGAATCTTTCTCTTCCTGGATGGATGGAAAAATCCGTAATGCAGCCATGAGGAGCTGGTTGGAAAAAGTTTGGTCTGTGGCTGAGGGCTTTGAAGAGGAGGAGGAAGATATTTGCGAAAGTATGAGGAAGTTGATGCTTGACCCAAATCAGTCAATTGGGAGGAGAAATGTTTTCGACGTGGCATAGGGGCTGAGTGCTGCTAATATCATGTCTAATTCCTCAAGGCAATTTATTCTTCATAAAGAGCATGCGAGTCTGGAGGAGCATTTGATCAATATCCAATTTCATATTCATGCCTTGACGAAAGGTTTGCAGGCAGTTGTGCGTGGGCTGGAGGCCGTAGCAAAGAATCAAGGTATTGAGCTTCCTGCGAATGCCAAGGTGGTGATGCCCGAATGCTACGTGGAGTTGTCTTCTTCCTCAGCGCAGAGTAAGGATGACTCAGATGTGGAGATCATTGAGGAGGTCTCGCCGAGCGGTCGAAGGGCATGACCTGTCATGTTGGGGTCTTGTCGTGGGTAATGTTTATTTTCATGATGAATCTGTCAATGGTTCAGGATATTTTGGTAATCGGCCTGATATGGCGGTTTAGCATATATATTGTAAATAGAATAGTTGTAGCTATGGGTGAAGCTATGTTGCATACAACGCTTCCCCATTAATTTTGGGATGTATGAAGCACGATAATGTGCTTGAAAACTTTATGAGAGTCCACTAATGTAAGATATTATCAGGGACTGGTTCCTCATGTATTTTTTTGCAGGCTAGGGCCTTCTCCCTAGGTATCAATAGCAAAAATATATTATATTTAAATGTTTTAACCGTTTAGATGGACTATTGAATTTGTCTATGCACTCCATTAGGGAAAGAAGTGAGCATGGGTAGATCTTCAAGAGCAAGCCCAAAGACTGCATGCAAGAGCACTGGAGGAGATTCAACCTGTTTGGAGAAGGATCCACCTACAACATTTACCCAGGACAACATCCAAGGATGTGTGCAAGGACAATGGAGGATATTCAATAATCCTAAAACAGGATCCACCAGTAACTATACCCAAGCCAACATATGAGGTTTCATGCAAAAGCTCTGGGGAGAGAAGGATCATGTTAAAGCCTCATTCAAAGAGGCTTCTTTGAAACAAGAGCATTCAACTGTCAAAATGAATTTTGAGCTACACAAAAAATATTCGTTTGTGGGAACACATAAAAATTATGGATCTGGCAACACCTTCGTTCTTTCTCTTAGACAAGGCTTTATTGTTGAAAAGGCATCTTTACCCCTTTCTGTTTGTCCAGAAGGTGAAAACTGAAAAGGTCTTTGAATTTGCGGCTACACTTGGTGAGCAATGGTTAACTTGGAAGTTTAATGTTTTTACATTTTGGCCCACTCGAGTGAATAGGCCAAAATTGGTCTCCTCTCGTTTCTGATGAGGTGGAAATTTATCCTTGTGCCCAAGGGTTTTTCATTATGCCTTTTTAGAACCATGGGATTGGGATGTGATCATAGCAAGGGGCCTTGGTTTCACAAGGGGGTCGAGCTATTCATGAAGCTCTAGTTTTCTGATTTTGACCCTGTGGGAGAAACCATTTCTTCCATTACAATATGGGTTAGGCTTCCAAATTTGACTTTGCATTTTCGCATAACTTCGACCCTAAAACAAATTGGTATTGCTACTGGAAAACTCATTTCCTTGGATAAACCAACAGAAAGAAAATTCAAGATGATGTATCCCAGAATATGTGGAGAGGCAGATTTGAACAAAGGCCTCCTTGCCGATTTTTCCCTTGTTGGGCATGGGCGGGGATGGGGAGGGTGATGGGGTTTCAACAAGAAGCCAAAAAGATGATTATGAAAATATTGCTTTTAGACACAGGGAATGTTTTGAATATGGTCATTTGGTTGTTTATGCCCGTGCATACAGACTTCACCTCAAAAGCTGTAAAAGGTAATCCTATCTCTTCTAATAAATAATCTTGGGTCGTGCAATGTAAGCAAAAGCAAAAGGCCAACTGGTGGAAGGGTGTTTCTTGGATCATATTTGTGTAGCACCTCAAAGTTAAAAGAAATTTGTGGATGGAGAGTGACCATGTCTTTCTTTAGAAGAATCTAAAGAATTTCTATGTATGCACGAACCGGAGGTCCCATTTAACAATGTCATTGGAAAGCGTGGTGCCCCTTCTAGGAAGTGCACAAATTAGCTATGAAGAGAAAACAAGATTCTAGGAGCCGCCCCTCTCCTGATGTGGATGGTCTGACTACAAGTTTTGAAGAGGGACAAGATCTGCAACTTCAAATCATTCGAATAAGCTCAGGGGCAAAAAAAAGAAATATTGTGCAGAAAATTGATGGTTTCTTTTTGAACTTTTTCTTTGGTTTGGACTTATTTGAGAAAAACAGGCATGCGTGTTCAGAAAATGTAAAAGACATGCATGCATGCAGTTAATAGTATTGCAGGAATGAAAAAAGCGGTATCATGCAAAAAATCATGCATGATCTTTTGAGCATGCATGCTTGTCAGTAACTTTGCAAGTCGGATTATGCTTTTGCATGCATATTCTTGCAGTAAACATGCAAAGGTGGGACTTGAAAGAAAATAAAGAAAGATGACTTTCTTAAGATTGATGTAAAATCAAGATGTTATTGGATATCTTTGATATTAATACATTTTTATATAACAAATAAATTGAATTAAAAGTTTAAAGTGTAATAAAATCAACATTAAATTTATTAAAAAATTATGAAATTTATTTTGAACTTTTTAAAGTGAATTTTTACTAGGTTATTTTCATGCATGTTCGGAAAATGTAAAAAACATGCATGCATGCAGTTAATAGTATTGCAGGAATGAAAAAAGGGGAGCGTGCAAAAATCATGCATGTTCTTTTGAGCATGCATGCTTGTCGGTAGCTTTGCAAGTCGGATTATGCTATTTGCATGCATATTCTTGTCGTAATCATGCAAAGGTGGGACTTCACAAGAAAATAAGGAATGAAAGCTCTCTTAAGAAAGCGATACACTTGATGTAAAATCAAGATGTAATTGGATATCTTTGATATTAATGCATTTTTATACAACAAATAAATTGATTTAAATGTTTAAAGTGTAATAAAATCAACATTAAATTTATTTAAAAATTATGAAATTTATTTTGAATTTTTTTAAGTGAATTGTTACTAGGGTTATTTTCTTTCCTCGTTCACTCTTTTTCCACGTTTACTTCTTTAATCCCTCTTGTCCCATTTCCTTTTATCACATTACCTTCAAAAAATATCATTGTTTCCTTCATGCTCTTATGCTTTTACTTTTCAACCTTACGCACTAATTTTTCCTCAATCTATGCTACCTGCAATCTCTTGGTCCGAGGGGGACCACATTGCTTCATCACATGGTTCACTCATCCCCCTTCTTTACTGTACTCCACTTCTCACACCAGTTGTATTCAGCTCAGACATCTGATCTTTTCCATGGATAGCACTCTGAAAACAGGTCCAAACCGAAATAGACTCATCTGGTTGGTCCAAAAACTCCAGTCCAAACAAAATTCAGCCCAGAACAGGTCGGATGTAGTAGCTATGCTTTGCACAGCACTTAATCTATGCTCAATTTATTTGAATTGGTGTTGGATCTGGCTCTTTGAGTTGACAAACTTATCAATGGAAAACTCACCTGAATAAAAGACAACAGTAAAGATTATTTTTTAGGGCATGGCCAAGCAATCCACCAATTTGGCATATGAGACCCCCTTGTGGAAGCCCACAAGGATATTTCTTCTCATTTACCTTATATATTGTTATAATATTGTACCCTTGGGTTTCGACCTCATGACCAAGCTCAGAAGTAAGCTTAACCTTTCCAATCTACCTATGTGCAAGAGGTATAGACAGATTCTTCCTAGTTCAGAATTGTCTTGCACCCGACAGGCTCTTGATCATTGGCCCATCATTTATCATTTTCGGAAGATTTTTCCAAAAACGGATGCCTATTCAAGTTGAGCTGATGTGGGCCTTTAGATTCCACTATAGAGGATCGTGTTGTGGAGTGGAGGGGTACTTCAGTGGATATAATATGAATTGTATTGTTTAAACACTCGAGACTGTCCAGCCAAAACATCATCATTGGAGCAGGTAAGTGTTTGGAACTCTTTGAAAAATTAAAATAAAGCTAGGCTGGAGGTGAAGATGAAAGATATCCAAAAACTCTCCAAGAGCATGGCTTGACTGAAGATTTGGCAGAAAAAGAAAAAGAGTGTCAAATCAGCTTCAAATGGTTCTCAAGATGGAAGAGACCTTTTAGAAGCAAAAAAAAGTATCAAAGCTCAGACCGCATAAACATATGAACTCCTTTCATCAATCTACCATGTTGAGGAGGCAAAACAGTGGGTTGGAAACTCCTTTGGGGTAAGGTTTGGACTCCAAGCAGCTAGTGCAGAGGCAAACAATTGTTCATTTGGAAAAGGTAGCAGAGAGTTCGAACTTGTTGAAAAGGATAAAGAGTTTATCAAGTCAGCTTCGGAAGGCTCTTAAGATGGAAGAAATCTTGTGGAAGTTTCTTAAATGGGTACAGAAATCTTGTGGAGGTTTCTTAAATGGGTAGAGACATACAAAGTCCGTGCATCTATCAACCAACATGTAATGAGTGCCAAGTGGACCTAAGTCGCAAGGTTCGAGTTCGAGTTCGAATTCGACGACGATAAAATTCGATTAAAGTTTGCCAATGAAAAAAGTTCGGGAAAAAATTCGCCATTAAGTTCGACTAATAATTTTTATTTATTATTATTACAATATTAAAAAAACATTATAAATAAAAGTAAATATAAAATATAACTATAAATTAAAAATAAACTTTAAAAATATTTTTAAAAAAACTATAAAGAAAACTTTAAAAACTAATGGAATATAGTAAAACTTTAAATAACATAAAGGACGAATTTAAATAAAATAAAAAAGAATTAAAAATGAAAACAATTAAAAACGAATAAAATAAAACATAAAAGTTAAAACATAACTAAATCAAACATTATTTAATAGCTCCCGAGCTTTTAACTTTTGAAGTAATTGCAAACATAAGCGAAAATGAAAACCCTAAACGTGTTGGATATTACTAATGTCGGCTGCAGCCGATGAAGAGGTTTCCACGCACTTCTCAGTGCTGCCCAGGTTTGCTCATTGCCAGCACAAGGGTGTCTTTGCTGCATCTTCCAAACAAATTCGCCAAATTTAACCGAACATTTCTGTCACCTGAAAAATGCGGCGAATTTCGATTTCCAAGCCAAAAATCAGCGTACCTTGTGACATAGAAGTGGACCAATCATACTCATTGGAGATAGGTACTTGAGAACCTTGTAGAAAAGGAAAAAGAATTTGTCAAGTCAGCTTCAAAAGGTTCTTAGGATGAAAGAAATCTTCTGAAAGCTCCTAAAAGGGTACAGACATACAAAGTTCTTGCATCTATTTACCTAGATGCAATGAATGTCAAGTGGACCATTCTTGCTCGTGAAAGATGGGTTCTTGTGAACCAACACTCATAAAATATGGGTTAATGTAGATTGGCTAGAAATTATGCAGCTAAATCCTGAAAAATCATCACATATTTTGATCCACTGTGAAACACTTGTATATATCAATGAGCTAGGAGATCCATAATGAATACTTCAAACGCATGACACTTGCTGGAGGTTTTGCAAATGGGGCAGCAAGCTAAGCGGACTTGATTGTGGGGAGAACTCCATGTTTAACCAGTCTTGAACCAAAGTAGTACTAGGATGGGTGACCTTCCAGGATCTCTGAATGCTTCACCCCTTTGAGTATCACCTAGATACTATGAGTGCCAAGTGGACCATATATGCTCGTGAAAAACTAATTCTTGTGAACCACTGCTCATGAAATATGGGTCAACATAGATGGCTCAAAACAATGCATCTAAACCACAAGAAATCATCACATAAAATGATCCATCGTAAAAATACCACCTGTATAAATGAACGGGCTAGGGAGCTTCATAATGAATGGTTCATAAGGCACAACTGTTGCTGAAGGTTTTACAAATGGGGCAGCAAGCTATGCGGACTTAATTGTGGGGGAGCTCAGTGTTTAACCATGCTTGAACAGGCAAAGTACTCAGATGGATAACCTCTAGTTGACTCCTAGTTATTTGCCCCTCTAAGCATCACCTAGATGAAATGAGTGCCAAGTGGACCATGCATGCTTGTGAGAGATGGGTTCTTGTGAACCACTATCATGAAATAGGGGTCAATGTAGATTGGGTCAAAACTACACAGCTAAATCTCAAAAAATCGTCACATAATTTGATCTACAGTAAGAAACGCCACTAATATAAATGAATGAGCTATGGAACTCCACAATAATTCGTTCGTAAGGCGCAACATTTGCCTAAGGTTTTGGATGGGAGTTAGTGAGCTGCACTGACATAATTGAGGAGGAAGCTCCATGATCAAGCACACTTGAGTTGGAGTAATACTGGGATGGTTGACCTCTTGGGAACTCCCGTTGATTCAACCTTGTGAGCATCAACAAGGCTAGATGCAATGAGTGTCAAGTGGACCATTCATGCTCGTGAGAGATGGGTTCTTGTGAACCACTACTCATGCAATATGGATCAATGTAGATTGGCATGAAATTACACATTTAAATCCCAAAAATCATCATATAATCCTTCGAGGAAAGTTTTGGACTCCTCCAAGGAAACAAGTGTAGGGGCAGTCAACTATTTAAGAACGCATTTCAAAAGGAGAAATCTAAATTGAGGGGTAGCACAAGAAAAATTACTGGCAACATCCAATGTCTCAGAGGAAGTCAGAATTGCTATTTTTACATGAAAAATAAAAAAGCCCCAGGTCCAGACGTTCACAATTTTATAGGATTCACTAGAAAGGTTCCGAGAAGGAATAGAGAACATTAAATTAATAAGCTAAAACATTAAATTAATTTTTAAGTTAATAACAAAAGACAATTGAATGGTTGAAACGTGTGTTCTGTACAACCAAATTATTGATTTTCTAAGAGGTACTATGTAAATGTGGTACTATATACATTGATCGTAATAGAAGAGGATACTGAACCATGCAAGTGTGTTTCATTAAAGTATAGCTAACCATTAACATAGACAACTTCCCAACTGGATTCTTTCAGCATTAATGGCAAAACAGTAGAATCGATCTTGTGCTTGGGAGTTGAAAAATCCAAGCAAACCATCCTGAAAGAGATTAACTTGACCTTCTTGGCTCTAATTCCAATAACACAAGTAGTTTTATTTAATCTTGTACACAGCCATTTTGCTTTACAATACTGCTTATAAGAAAATTTCCAAGGTTTATGGAAAATAGGCTGAAGCAAAACCTCCCTGACCTCATTTTAAAGGACAAAGGAGAGTTTGTCCAGGGTATACACATACTGGAAAACTATATTGTAGCTCGAGAAGCTATACATTTGCTGAGAAAAAACAAAAAGGAGGGTATGCTGATTGTACTAGACACGAACAATTCTTACAACAGAATTTTCTCTGATTTCTTGTAGAAAATTCTGCGAAGATGTGGTTTCCTAAGCAGCTGGGGAAAAGGGGAGGGCAAAAGCTTGTTACAGATCAGCCAACTTCTCAGTTTTAATTAATGGTGGTCCTGCTGGTTTCATTGGTCAAACCAGCAGATAAACAGTGAAAGATCAATAGATTTCTCCTTAAATATTAAAAATAATTAGCAAATCAGACTAGGAAATATCACAGAATCTAATGTTAGGTCCTTACCCAGCATCTATCTCAGAACCCCGTATTCTCAAGAAGAAATCAAGCTTATCATTGTAAGTTTGATAGGAAGAACGTGGTCCAAGAAGACCAAAAGTGGCTGGCTATGACTGGTAAGCTTCAGCTAAACAAGACCTCCCTTCAGGTCGGCATACATGATGTTCGTTCGAAAAAACATTGTCAGTGTTCTTTTGGAGTAATGCAAGGATCTCTAAAAGGCCCCTCTAATAACCTAAAAAGGTTAAAAACCTGTGCTTGCTTACCTAAGAAATAGGGACAGGCTTGAGATGGCGAATTGAGATGGGGAAATTTTCTGAAGCAGGTTCTCGGAGCAAAACTATTCTGTGGAGTGACAACTGAGGCAAAGCTTTAATATCAAATCCAGCAACTGCAAGGCAAGCATCTGGACACCATGGTTACCAAACAAACTCTCTTGTAGTAAATATATTCATGGCTCAAGTGTATGTAATTTTATTAGATCTTGTGGTTCTGCAGTCTCGCCTCTTCTCCAATTAGAGGTCAAAGGAGGATCCAGAGAAAATTTCCAGGAACCTCCCTAGTTGAACGGCAGACATCTTGCTGCAGTTCTGAAGCTAAACAGAAATAACAACTTTTTCTATGGTGCCGAGGCTCATAAAGTGAAAGAATGCATGCAAGTCAACGAGCAACCTACGATAGGAAAGGAAATGGAAGTGCCTGTTTATTCAGGGAACTGCTGATTCCCAGGATGAGATCAATCTCTTATCCAAGTTGTTTAACTCATTTCCTTTTCCTCTCAGTCAAGATGAAAATGTGACTAGAAAAGTAAAACGCCAAGTCCTAGGAGAACAAACTAGCCTACTACCTAATTCTCCTCTGTAGAAGTACTTCAATTCTTTAAATAAAACGAGTTCATCTAATTGAGCAGATAATCCTTTTTGCATCATATCTCTTTTGAAATAAGGAGCGACTGTGATCTTATTTTTATCATAATTTCCCCGAAATATTTCCCCCCCTGGAAACTCTTCCAGAAGACTCTGTAAAAGATTGGAAGCTAGAGTGAAATCATTCGCAATTATATCACTAAGAGGAGTCCAATTCTCTCTATTTGATTCCGATGTAAACCAACAATCTTGAGCTACTGATCCGGCCAAGCAACCCACTATGTGATAGAATATGGTTAATTCTTTCACAGCTGTTCCAGCAATTGAAGGTTC
Organism: Taxus wallichiana var. yunnanensis; assembly: GCA_018340775.1. Lineage (NCBI taxonomy): Eukaryota > Viridiplantae > Streptophyta > Pinopsida > Cupressales > Taxaceae > Taxus > Taxus wallichiana. The sequence goes on along the minus strand of CM031241.1, from coordinate 654,756,981 downwards.
TAAATACCATTCAGACAAAAAGTACGGCCTTGCACTCAAAAATTCCCTTTTGAGCTCTAAAAAATGCTTAGGATACGTAAGTTTATTTTGTATAATAGCTTTTCCTATCTTATAGGGAAGTGTCCCACTGTAAAAGTAATAATTGGAACAAGCCCACCTTGATCTATATAAAGCGTATCCAGTTATATCATCGTCTATAACTGATGTATTTAGTATCATACCGAGCCGCCAGACATAATTGGCAAGTTTTGCCATATCTCGTGTATTAAAACCGCTGGTCATTAATCCAAAAAAATGATCAGAGTTCCATTCTTTTTTCAAATAGAGTCCTTTGTCACGTAAAAGCAAAGTAAATTCCTTTTCTCGGTGCGAGGCAGGGCACATTTTAGTGTTGATAAATGTATCAATCGTCTCATTTATAAGGAGGAGATATTAGAAATGGATCCAATTTTTTAGGAATATGAGTCGAAGCAATAACAACAATATTTTGTTGTATGGATTCTTCCTCATCTTCATCCACCAGCGGCGGATCTCCAAGGAGTTCACCCAATACTGTAGTATGGTAAACGAAATCATCCATTTCATGAATGTCTGGAATCCATATGACACAAGGAGACATTAATTTTGCCAATTGGATTGCAAGCACAAATTGCGCGTATCTTCTCCCAAAAAACTCCGGAGATACATCATTCTCATCTCGTTGATAATACCAGTTTTTCGGTTTTTGTTGATAATACAGTTTATCATATACGTCGTCCGGCCTTGACCAGCCCATATCTAAAAAGATATCTTCATGCTCAAGGTATGATTTACTAGCTGCAGATGTATACTCAGCTACATTGGTGATCAGAAGTTTCTCTTGATCCAAAAAGCTTTTAGGAGATATTTTTATTAAAGGTAGATAAGAATCTGCTGCTAGACTTTTAGCTAAATACGATCGTCCAGTGTCCTTAGGCCCTATCAATAAAATCCGATTCGAAAGGGACAGTGCCGGGTAGAATGGGAAAAATCTAACTTCGTCAGATAGAGATCTCTTAGTTGGCATAGAGTTAATCTGATGCTGAAAAACATCGAAGACCCGCTTTTCTGCTAAAAATAAGGAATCAAGCTCGCAATTCCTTAGGCCTATTTTATTCATTAGACCTAGTTGAATAATTTCAGCTAAATATCTAAGGTAACGAAGTCCCGGGTGTCTCCCTTTTTCGAAATATTTAGAAAAGAAACCATTAGGGGGAGTCAACTTTGACTCAAATTTAGAGATTCGTTCTTGTACTGAAAACAATACCTTCTCTCTACTAAGGAACTCCTCCGTTCCGTCGTATTCGTACAACCACATCTTTAGGAGTGAGTGCCATTTATTAGATTTTCGCAAAAGCCATTTCAAATTACTTTTGACATGCAAAATTTCCAATATTGGAAGTAATCCTACATCATCAGGATCCGACACCTGATCGACAAAATCGACGAATGTCAACCAAAAACCATACCAATTTAAATTATAATAAATTCTGAGCTTTTTAAAAGATTTCATCTTTTCTTTTAGACCCAAATAGTAATGTCGGCGCATATTCGTTTGAAAATCATTGAATATATAAACGTTTATAACCAACTTAAGCCATGAAAAAATTGTGAAGGAAACAAAAAAGAAAAACCCAAGGAAAATATAAAGAGGTTTATCATACTCCCGAACATTTAGTATATATTTCCATGTATCAAATGATACTGACGTATCCTTTCCCCTTAATACTGTTTGATTAATTGGTTCCTTCCAATCCAAAAGATTCCAAAAGGATAGGAATAAATTCCATTTCGGGAGAAATTTAAATCTAAATTGCCAATGTGACTAGATGGGAAGCAGACAGCCCCGTGTGTTCCCAAGGATGACTTCTCTAATAAGCATTCCAGGTCGTGATTGTCTTGATAAAAGGTGATTTGAATGGCTCTCTAAATTTAGACTGCGAGAGTAATGAGGAATGGGCTGATCACATCATCACTCACTGCTGTCATGCAAAGGAAGTTTGTGGTGTTTTTTCCTAAGATGAATCTGTCATAAGTTGGACCACCCTGTGTTACGGATTGGATAGGCATGGAAGAAACATTATAAAATAACAATTTTATCCATGGTCTTGAAAGTGGCACCAGTCATAATAGCACAGAATATCTGGCTCGAGAAAAATCAGAGGATCCAAGAGAAAAGGGCAGTCAGAAGAGAGTCTGCGGTATGAGTCCAAGGCAGCAATTTCAGAAATAATAAACTCATGTAACCCCAAGGATGAAAAAGATCATAAATAGGAAAGAAGAGTTCTTACTCTTAGCAATAGTTAGACGGAGACCCCCTAAACGAAGTCCCTAGACTGATAGTTTGCTGGAAATAGTTCTGCAGTTTGATGGACAACGGTCTTGATTCTAAACAAGCTGGCTCACAATTCCAAGGTGGACTTTACACAGCATAAATGTCTACATTTACTCTTATTCAAATGCCTACCATAGGTCTAAGCAAGGAGGACACCCAACGACTTCTCATTCAATGACTTCTAAAATTGAGTTCTATGCCATGTAATGGATCCAATTCTCGCAACATTACAACACTTACAACACTGTCTTTGCAGTATTGAGATCTTATATGTAGATAATCAACTTCAAGAGCTTGAATCTTCACTCAACGATCCTGTTGGTATCAGCAAATCATTCTTTTCCAGATTATTTCATTAGCATGTGTTCCACCTCCTTTCGTTCTCAACGTTTAAAATTTATTTATTTGGGGACTCTATCATCACTAATTTAGGTCTGCATGCACTCCATACACCAGTTCATCTTGGAAGCTACAAAGTGGCTCTGATCATCCATTAAAAACTGAATCACTTTCCCTCAGCAATGAGGAAATGAGAAGATAGCCATATGGGCTAGTGTAATTCATTAAATATAGACTAGTCACATGGGCTATATTCTTAAATCTTGTGCTTGTCTGTATGCAAATATCTATGCTCTTAAAAGCATCTTTTGTCTAAAGGGATCTTTCCTCTAAAAGCTTCCTTGAGCATCGCTTGCAAGCAATATATACATAATACAAATGAGTGTACAACATGTATAATTCCCCAATCTCATTCTCTTTTTGTTGTTGCTATTGTGCATACCACTTCATATAGATTTAAATGGACCATCTAACCATTAGGCCGTCCCAAGATCTTCATTAGATCTCAAAGTAGGGGATTTTCAAATACTCATCACTATACATGATACAAATGAGTGCACGCCATGTTTAATTCCCCCAATCTCATTCTCTTTCTGTTGTTGCTATTGTGCATAGCAATTGATATAGATTTGAATGTACCATTTAACCATTAGGTCATCCCAAGATCTTTGTCAAATCTCAAAGTAGGGTGATTTTTAAATATTCGTCACCATGATGAGAAAGAAAAATTTGGACCAAAATTGTCAAATGAGTGAGATTATACAATACGCAAATTTCATCTCCAGCTGCTTAAATATAGTGACCTTTAGCCACATCCCAAACGATAGTAACAATGTCGCATACTACCTAGCCAAACAAGGCATAGACCTTATCAAGTGAGAAGTAATAAGGTTAGAATAATTGAAAAGTGTGATAAGGACCCCATGCTCTCCTTATCCAAGATGACCTTCAACTTAAACACAACCTTGGTAATTCATGAGGAAGAAAGGGAGTGAGGTGGTGAGATTGATCTGCATCAGGCTCAAGAGTGGCATGGTGGACAACTTATAGACTACATAGCAAACAGATCAAAATATCTGTCCTCCAATTTATAGTTGCATATGTAATGGAAAACGTTAACAAGTACAAAAGCACCATTACACATTCAATGAAAGCCACAGATAGAAAACAATAGCTCTTCTATTTGTCTTGAACATGTCATAGTATATATGATTATAATTGAGTAAATTACAAGTAGAGGTTCCCAAATCTATTAAAATTTGGTTCAGTTCCTTGAGACATTGTTGTCCAACCGATTTGGCTTCCCAAACAATTTCTTGATCCAAATGATCATTTGTCATTTGGCTTGCATGCATTGAAAATGCATCTTGATTACTTACCTAAGGCATGAGTTGATTTAAACTCTCAATTGTCTTGTAGTGCCCGTGGAACTCGATATGCTGATGTGTACCTCACAATCAGGGTCACAACAGATTGTGAAGCTGGAATGTTATTTACAATAGACAAGCAGATTCCACTCAATTGCAAAGAGACGATGATGCAATGTCAATTGTTAAGAGATGGTGATGCATTGTCAATTGCACACAATGATGAAAAGTGAAAAGCCAATGATGCATTATGAATTAAGCATTGAATTTGCAATTTATTGTGAATTCATCCTGGATGTGCTCGGTTCGTAGAGCCTCAAAGTAATAGGCTTGGATTTGGAATTGTGAAAGAAGAAATTGTGGTGCCAATGTTGTTAGAGGACAGGTTATAGGAGGACAAAACTCACTCAAAGGCAGGACTGAATTTGTGATAAAGATTTGATTAAACATTATTATGTTAAAACACACAGACTTCTAGATCATTTGCAAAACGATTAGGGATCGCAAAAGATCCAAAAGTCTTATGTTTTTAAATTATGGATTGCCGAAGCCTGGAGTCTTGTGATGAAATTTCATGTTGCCAGCTTGACAAGTGGAAAGGGCCAAATGATTTGTGCTCAATTCCAGCTTTACCAAGAGAATGGCATTCTTTGAAAGGGATTCTCTTCTTTGAGCATTTAAATACAAAGTTAGATCTTAATCCTTCTTAAAAATCGATTCTTATAAGCTAAGTCACAAGGTTCGTATTCGTATTCGACCATTATAAAATTCGAAAGAAATTTGCCAAAGGATAAAAATCGGCCAGAAAAATCGTCATTAAATTCAAAAAAATAATTTAATAATTAAATAAATTTTAATAATTAATAATTTTAGTTTAAAATGAAAACTAAATCTAATTAAAATGAAGAGAATCGATCCCATAAACAAATAAATGAGAAGCTATACTTAACAAAATGTTCAAGATAGATGGAGAAACTAAAATGACATACACAAGATTTATCCTGGGAAAACTTTCTCGGGAAAAAACCTAGCATAGTAACTTCTCTCTCTTATTGCATTAACTTAACCGTTTACAATACAATAATGTACTTCCAAGTTCTACTCTACCCTATTGCATGTCCAACTATATGTAAGCACATCAATAGGAAACTGTCAAAGCGGTTTTACAATACAATGGGTACCAAAACCATGGGCTAACAAAACAACCCATAATGGTTCCCCATAAGTCATGGGTTATGACACCACCCATATACATGTATAGATGAAAAAATCGAATATCTATACTCCCACGAAAATAGGGATGCCAAAAAACATTCTCGAGGGCCAACCCCGGACCCTCGCCGACACTCATGGCATAGGTATACAAGACTTTGGGTATATAGTATGCAAAATATACAACATATTCTAACATAAAATACTAAAATCTTTTGATCTAATCAAAATACTAAAAAAATCTAATTTTAATATCTAAAATATTCATTAGTTAAAATACCTAAAATATTCATTTAAAATCTAAAATTAATACTTAAAAGTTATTACTCAACAAAAGTATTAATAAAAACTTAATTCTAAATTGTATATGCTGAAAACTAGTGTGCAATGCTTTAAAATAAATTTAAAAAATCTAAAACTTAAAACATAATGTTTTATTAAAAAAAAGTAAAACCTAAAATGTTAAATAAACCTAAAACCTATAATAGTGTGTGCTACAATACACTATAGAAGAAGTAAGAGACAGCACATAACGAAAAACTCGATGTCCGAAGCTGTGTTGCCCTCTCGCGTCATCTTGGTCTTCCCCGTGACCGTTGGTTTTGAAGGCTCGGTCAGTTCACATTTTGAAACACCTAAGAGGCTAGGGCATAAAACCTTTAGTGTATTCCACAAGTAGATAAAACACAGGTTACCTCATTTCAACCACGTCCTCAGATCGTTAGTTTTAGTTGAGCATGTTTGAAGGATTCTACCTTTGTCTTAGCAATTTTTTAACGTTTTCTAGATAAAAATAAGGGAAAATACATACTTTGAACTAATTTTTGACGATTTTGGACGAATTTTGGTTGTTTTAATGGAATTTGCCAAATTTTGAAATTTTACATTGAAATTCAGTGAACTCTGTGACACAGCTTATAAAGAGTTGTTACCAAGGATAAAGAAACAGTGCAGATTGAGAATCACACTGTAAAAGTTGTGCAAAATGGAATTTAAGAAATTCTACACTTTGCTGGAGATTCAAAATGGGGTTGAAAATTTCTTACAGTTGATAATCAATCAATTGGATATTTTGAACACGATTGCGCTGAGGAAAAGGTATTTCAGTTAGAAAATTCTGATGAAGATTGACATATATCTAAGGAAGAATATGGTGAAGATCAGGACCTATTTGTTTTGGATAATTGTGAAGAGGAAACTTGGCAAAACAATGCTCAAATTTTCAATAAGCCATGTGATCTAGAGATCTTCACCGATGTGAAACGTGATCCCAAAAATCTAGTATATCAGGAACATGGATCAGATAGGCTTGCAAGTGTAGCTCAAGTTAGAGATGTTGGTGCCAAACACACGATATTTAAAAGCCTGATTTTATGGGATTTCCTAAGTTACCAAACGCTTTTGGATACGGGAGCGGAGCGGGTATCCGATACGCGCAAACGGCAAATTTTTTTTTGACCCCGGATACGGCGTAGGATACGGCAGTACAAAAACTATATAAAAATTAAAAAATATATAAATTTCAGCCTTCTAAATAGGAATTTAATTATTAACCACATATTATGCATATGAAAGACAATGTGAGTTTGTTTGCTTGATGTTTTGTTTTTGTGTTGTTCTTTTGTTTTATTGTTTAGAGGTAGCTTTTAGGTTTTAGATTAGAAGAATTTATAATTTTTTATTGTTGTGTGGCTTTAAAAACATAAAAAAATTTAAAAAAATTAAAAAAACGTTTTTTTAACGTGGGAGCGGGCAGGGAGCGGGCAGGGGCTGCGGAAACCCCGCCTGTAAATTTAAAAAAATTAAAAACGCTTTTAATGTGGGAGCGGGCAGGGGCTGCAAACGCCCGGTACGGCCTGTGCCGCAGCTCCAGCCCCTGCCAGCTCCCACCGCCGCTCCCGCTCCTCCCGCTCCCGAGGCCCCCTACGGCGTTTCCGGTAACGTAGGGATTTCCTTATTCTGTTGCTTTATATCCTAATAGTAAACATATCTAAAATATATCTATCCAAAAACACAGAGATGTCAATATTGGGGTGCCTATCTTGGATTTGAGACAAACCACACAGATTAACAACTTAATTACTATCTCCACAAATTTCCCATTGACAGGTGACAATTGGCTGCAATCTAGCTACACCATTGCTTTGGGCTCAAAAAAACTTTCCTGCTAAAAAGTAAGCTTTAAACTCCGAAAGATATCACAATTTTCTATCACCTTCTCCAAGCAAGAAGAAAAACTCCCATATGAAGGTCAAATGGATGTCAAATTTAAGGTCAACCATTTTTATTGACATCTCACACTATTACACTCCACCACCTCCCTCAGTTGCCATTGTAGGTTACACCTATCCACATAATAGGGCACCAAGCTTGCGTAGTAAGTGTTGGAAGACATATCTACCTAGCAGATACATGTACATGTTTAGAACACATTAGCACATCTTCCTCAATGTACAACAAGCCATTAAAAGTAGGGTTGTGCTCACTTAACTTCGAGCCTACCTTAACAGCAGGTCTATAAATAGAGGGGTTGTGCTTGTTATTGTTAGACGAGCAATGTAATGAGAAACTGATAAAGTGGCAGCACTTTTTTACCTGAACATCTCTCTGTGTTCTAATGTGATGCTAGATTGCAATGGATGGATGCTATGTAACCATGAAGCATAGCAGTTGTTTGCTTTGATTAAATAGGTTTGGCTAAGGGTTAAACTAGATCCAGCACATTTTCAGTTCTAATAGGGAAGAATGAAACAAAAGAGAAAGATGCAGAGAGTTACATGTTAGATATTACTGGAGACACAGTTACAAATTAAATATCAATCTAAGACACAAATCTAATTGAAGCTTTGGATACAAATACAGTTGAGGGAACAGAAATTCCACTCCAAGTGGATAACACTCAACATCAACAAGAATGTTTTATGACTGTGCACGGAATTTTGGATCACTGCGAAACACTTTTGCAGATCATCTTATGTTTATAAAACCTATTGAGCATTTATGATGAATGCCAAATTACCATGGCAAGTACCTTCACCTAAAGCTTTAATGAACAAAAATCTGTTACACCCAATGAATCAGCAAGCCTCTAAAGGTAGATTTTTTTGTTTCCGTTGTTACATGTTCTGCAGTCTTGTTTCATCTGTGTAGTTTGCTTATAAGCAGCCATGTATTAACTTTATGAAATGATCTGGATCCCAGGAGGTCCGCGGGACACCATTCCAAAAGAGGGTTTAGATGATTTGTATGCAAATGCAGAAGCAATATTGAATAAGATGGAGACTAGAAAAAGTAACAGAGCCAGAACAAAAGTAATATTAGTTTGTGCTAATTGTATATAGCATACTCTTGAGAAAGATGTATGGTTGTCTACGTTACTACTATCTACCCGCCTGGGGCATATGTGGCATACCATGGGGATGCATGGCTACATGGTATACTCTTGAGAAAGATGTATGGCTGCATGGCATATTCTCATGAGAGAGGTGTGGCTGCTGAACCTCTGTTATATGCTTGCCATCTAATGCTACGGATGTGTACATTTGTATTACAGAGCAGTGTAGGCATAAAGAACCATTATGGAAGTCAAAACAGTTAAGCTTCCATGTGTGACTCTTCACCATTTGACTGTTACGCGCCCTGACTACCAACTACGCAGTATATTGACAGATTTCCCAGCATAACATGAGCTCTAGAAGCACCACTAGACATGGCGCAGAGTCTCCACGTGCACAAGTGAAGCTTGGGGGCTTTGCAAGAGTTAAGCTATTTGGCATGGTGCAAGACGCTGAGAATACGGCAAGATGTTATAAGACACTGCAAGTGGTGTGAGACATACAAGTATGTTGCGAGACACTAGGAAAATGTGCATGATGTTGTCTTCTGAGTTGTGTTGCATGTTCCCTAGAAGACACTGCAAGTGGTGCGAGACACTACAAAGTATGCTGCAAGACACTAGGAGAATGTGCATAGTGTTGTCTTCTGAGTTGTGTTGCATGTTCCCTAGCAATGCGTTGGAGGAGAATGATATGAGGGATTGTGAGGTGATGCTCGAAGCATGACTATGGTGCGGCATGGCGCAAAGTGGTGTGATATCTCCACCAGGCAGCAAAACATAAGTGACGACCTACAGTATGGCGCAAGGTACCAACATATCTCCACATGGTCGCTGCGTGCTCAAGTGATGATCTCAGGGGTGCAAGGTGGCGTGACATCTGCACAAGGCAACTGCGCACAAGTGATCTATAGTGTTAGAAGATGTGAACAGAGAGATAATAAAGAAGCAGATTGCACACATTGTAGATTGTGTGTCCATCATTTTATCATGCAAGAGATAGTTACAAAATGGTTGAGATAGTTACAACCGAACATTAGTTAATACATAATTAATAGTGATTTAATAATAAACCATAACCCTTATATTCCTATAAACCCTATTAGGGCTTACACTACAGAAAGCAAAAACAAACACACTGACAAAAGATTAAAATAAAAATGCTAAGCAAAGTCGCACATTCTTCAGCAGCTTCCTCTTTGAAAACAATTCTTTGACCAAGTAGAACTCCATCAAGCTACCTCATAACCCTTGTAAAGGTGTAGTTCCCGAGTTGAATTCTTGATTTCCCATATTCCACATCCCCAAACTCCTGAATTACGAACCTCCCAAATTATTGGACAATCATCCATTTTGAAAGACATCCAGAGTGCTCATCAAATTGTCTCATGAGCCTCGTAAGGGTATTATCCTCAATATCCACAAACCCCCAAACTAACTAGGCAACCATCCATACCGAGCTACATCTACACTAGATTTCTTCATGTCTTCAATGTGTAGGCTTCTTCAACATACGTATTCTTCATCAGCGAATTGTTCACACATTTCGTTTGTCGTTGAGCTTTCCTCGAGAGTTCATCATTTGCATATTTTACCAGTGTTGGCAACTATAAAGTACTCCCCTACCCGTGCAAGCAATCATAAAGACTCCTCCAAACATTTATTTTATAATTATACATATATGAGGTGGTTTTGTACAAGCACCAATGAATTGAACAGCATTCTTGTATCTAACATTCCATAAGATCATGATTTCCTACACACATTCCTACTTTAAAGCTTCATTAAGACGTTCAGGCTTAAGGACTTTAATTGCAACATCCTAACCAAGATATGTCCCACAATACAAATCTCCACAAGAACCGATGCCACTTTTTTGTCCATCTTTAGTAATTTTCTATCAACTTCACAGTCATCAAATGGAGTTTTGTCACTTGTCAACAAAAGCCCGACTGAATTTCACCTTTGAACGGACAATAACTTGGTTTCTCATTCTCCCACCATTATGTCATGATTTTCAACCTCACGTTCTTTTGTGCATCAATGGCGACTTGTTGAAACAGCCTCATGAATAGCAATTGGCTCACAATTTTCGTGACATTTTTGTTCCCTAAATCGACCTTTTGATTCACAATTCACGATTTTTCCTTTTCGCGATCGTATTCCCTCGATTTTTCCCTAATGGTTGTTGGATTCGTGATTTTCCTTTTCCCCAACTATATTGGACCCACTATTGCAGGAGACGCGTCCCCCACCACGTGGGACGCGCATCGGGTCCGGGAGACACGTATGGAGACATCTCCCGTATGCGGAGACCGTTGTTAACGCCTCTCCTCCCGTCTCCACACACACACATGACACACACACAAGCACGCACGCACGCACACACACACACATGCACACAAGGATTGTTTGCATTTTTCTGCATACAATGTACTCTTCCCACAATATGTGAGCTATCAAATATCAATAGAATTATCATCTTTTTTTGACATTTGATTTCCTTCAAAAAGTATAGTTATTTTTAAATTTCGGTGCATTCGAATCTAAATAAATTAATAATGTACAATAGTATTTTTCTTGTTATTTCATATATATATATATATATATATTATATATATTGTCCTCGTACTGTCTCCCACTTTTCTAAAAATGGCGTACCAACACCCATACCCATCTCCACATACCCATACTGCACTGTACCCATCTCCCGGTAACTATGATCGACCTTGATTTCTTCCCCTAACGGCTGTTAATCCTTTGTATTTCTCTGCTTTCTACCCTCATGTGACTAGTTTTTGATGTGTTTGCCCTCACAAGAGTGGTTTTTGATGCTAACAATGGCGGATTCGCAAGTTAATAGCGATTGTTTCTTCTTTGTCATCGACTATGATATTGTTCTCTTTTTTGTGCCCTCCTTGACTATCACAACATTCCTAGCGTAAATGGAAACTATATAGATGTTATTTTCCTTTTCGAACAACCTCTATTGTTGTCGTGCCCTTGAAAATGGTTTGATCAATCTCAAAAATACTTTGCAATGACGTTTTCGCAATTCACAATCTTTTGTTCACGATTTGCAATCTTCTATTTGAATTACAAACCCTATCGAGCACAAATGGCTCTAATAGCAATGTTAAAAGATGTGAACAACAAGATAATGAAGACGATGCGGATTGCACACATCAGAAGTTACACACCCATCATTTTTTCATGCAAGGGATAGTCACAAAATGGTTGAGGTGGTTGCAACCAAATATTAGTTAATACATAATTAATAGTGACTTAATAATAAACTATAAGCCTTATATTCTTATATACGGATGGCACAAGGTGGCGCAATATAAACTATAAGCCTTGTATTTGTTCCTCAACTACCTACAAGGTTGCAAATAAATTTTGCATCCCTAGAAATCAAGTAATCCATAAGATCCATCATATGTCACGGTGTCCTCCATTGCATTTTTATAGACATGCAAACAACAAGGAGTTGAAAATTTGTATTTGTATCTAACCTTGTAGATAGTTGAGCAACAAATACAAATAATGCTTGTAAAGAGCCCCGCAAAGATTGGAGGGGTCTAACTTCTTTATGGCCTCTCACAAAACCTCAAACTATACACACTGCCTTCCAATTCAATCGAATACCGAAAGTGATGTTCAACAACAAATTATGATCAATACTTGTCCACCCATCACTTATAAATTAATAATCAAGCATCCTATCATTTACCCAATCCCGCCTCACATCTCCAACATTATTGTCCATCTTAACAACCTCTATATCGAGCATAATCATCCTCATCTTATTACTCCTTTATAAAATTGTAATAAGGATAACAAGTGGCAATGAAAGTAATTCCACAACTCTCCAATTGCATCCTCTGATCTCTCTTGTAAATGTGTATTATACACATCTTAATTGGACCCAACAACCCTCTTTCAAATTATGTTAATGCGTTAGAATACCCACTACTTCCGTACTTTAGTCTTCACCTCTACAACTTTACAAAGTCCATGGAAAAGCATTATCGAAGCTAGGTAAAAATAGAGTATACAACAGAAAAAGAGGAAGAAAAAGGAGAAAATTGCTTCTTCTAGTTCTAAATTTCCTCCAAATGATTTTTAGTATCCCTCTATTTAAGGCATTGTTGTTAAGAGTCTCCTGATCAGAATTAAAACCCGTAAGCATGAGTGGCCAACAATAAAAATAGATCAACTCTTCAAATCTAGCATGCGATTCGACTGCCTAAAAATTGTGAATAAAGAAAAACAATTTAAAAACTTGTTTGGAGTACAAAGATCTCATATGGAGTAGCCAAGTCATATTTCGAGATTTGGGGAAAAAAATTACCAGACCAAGTAAGATTGTCACATGGCTCTTGTCAAGTCCAAGTCTGGCGAATGAATACTATCATCAAAAATGTTATTTTCTAAGCTGAAAACAGCCCCTTACCTCCCCAATTTAATGTTCCACTTTTTCCACTTTGATGAAGGCAACATTTTTTTCCTTGTATGCTTTGAGTTGGGTTAAGGCTAGTTTTGAACAGCTTGTGAGTGGACCCTGGCTGACACAATCTTCCATTTTTTTTTTTTTGGCACAGTTTCCCCCATAGCATATAATGTGGAGATATCCCATTTGTTTGTCACTTCTTAGCTGTGGGTTGCACCCATTTTAACTTCATAAGATTGCGTAGCCCTGGCCCCTACCCATTTCTGCCCTCCATGTCCTTGCATTCTTATATATTTAGTAAAATAATCTGCTTGCTCTCTGAAAATAATTCTTATTGTATTCTTATTAGGTTAGTATAATAATTTATTGTTCTCTGAAAATAATTTTTATCGTTAATATGTGAACATAACATAGATTGAGTAATAAATGTGGTTGTACTAACAAACATAATGCAGGCACCCAACTTAGCATAAGTCGAACAACAACTAAATCAACTGCGAAATCAAATGCAATGGTAAGGGTGAGACCACACACCTGCTACAAAGCCAGAGAAAAAGAAGTTAACCCACGCAAAAGTCAAGGTCTACACAAGCAGAACAAGATTGATTTTAAGTCCAGTTGTAATGATGGCAGGCAGACCAGATGCTCATGGCAAAATAAAAAATATTTTCATAAAAACTGTTGCCACCACGAAGTTTCTCAAGGATGACAAAGCTACCCTACCTGAGGTATAATCATTGAGAGGTTTTTCTTCATCATGTCCATTGCCATGTTTGGATCAGAAAACATCTGAGCTTGCATATTTTGTGTCTGGCCTTTTGGGACAAGTAAAAGTCCATTTTCCTGCAAATATAAATCAACCATCCCCGAAATTATCATTTGATGTAATACACTCTTCTGCTACGGATTTTGGAATTCTGGGGTTTCACATCTACCAATGTTTGTTCAAAAGTAAACAAAAAATTCATTTTGTGCAAGAAAGTTTGCAAGATCGAGCATACAAAGTATTGGAGAGCAGAATAGAAAATGAGTAATCAAAAACCTACCCAAAAAGAATAGTCTATCGGATAAGCAGAAAACAGAATGGGTAATCACGAAGAAATACCCAAAAGAACATTTTTGAGACAAAGTAAAATACCTCATTACTGTAGTATGTTCTGCGCGCGCGGAATGACCGACCAGGGATCAAAGCCGCAGCAGCCCTCAAATTCCTGACCCTCAATACTAACTGGCTGTAACCCAAACACCCAAACAAGAATGAATAGACAATATTACTAATCCTCAAACTTTTCGGTGAAAATTGTATAATTTGAGGTCTTACCCTTCCTTAACGGCTTTAGCATCGGGAAGCTGATTAGATTTCATAAGCCTGGAAACGAAATAGCGTAAGATGCCGATCAAAACCATAACCAGAGACAATGGTACCAACACCCAATTCCTAATGGCTGTGTCCAACACCAAGTCCTCCGCCATGGCTTCGCACTCGAACAACCAAGATGCCAATGCCTGCTTCGATCGGTGTGGGTTATTAAAAATGTAATGGACTGGATAATTATGTTTGTCTGCAATTAATGAAAAATTTAGAAGAGATTGTGGTCTAGTGAAATTGATGCAAGAAGATTTAATAAAGTAGAAGACAGTAACATATCTTAACCCTAGGTTGTATGTATTTAGAGCTAATACAAACTCATTGGCATCCTTTTATCGTCCTCTATATTTGGACATAGGTATTTTTATATATGAGGATGAACATTTTTTTTTTTTAATTATTTTTTTGGGGATGAAAAAGATCTTATATTATATTAAATGCAACATGATGTAAGACTCTCTCAACAAAAACCTAGCGGTATGAGAGCACGTCCAAAAATACAAACACACTAGGTCATGCCTAAAAAACAACAATGCCAAGCTACATGGACATCCAAGGAACACCAAAAACAAACCCCGCACCGAAGCAAAACGAGAAATAGAACATTTTCATATTTTTTCAAAAATTATTATAACCAAGTGAGGGCTAAAATTAAAATGCAAAGAAGTTTATTCAACTTAAATTGAATTTGATTCAATTTGATAAGAAAGCTTAAAAGAGGTTTGTAACAATTTAGATTTAATAATTAAATAATTAACATGTCAATTAGAATATAGCTCCAAGTAATGAATGATATAAACGATAAGATTTGATTGCTTAAATGATAAGAAGGGAGTGTACTTCGCTTACATAACACAATTTGGATATGTAGACTAACTATGGAGACCGATGAAGACTTCCAAATGCTTCGTTCTTGAAATTGAATCTAGAAGATAACTTGGGGCATGATTGTACAAACTGGGACTGTAGTGGAATACAGTTTGGTCACTTTTTGTACAGTTTTGGGCCCCTTTGTGCTAGAGTTCTGCAAGTTCTTGTGCTCGTTGGTGGTCCGAAATGTGCTTTGTTGTTATAGATTATAGTTCACACAAATCTCACATTGCTTATAATGACCCACAACAATTAGAAAACCCCAAATACCTATAGTAAACTTCATACAAACGTTAGATGACAAAAGGAGAAATCTACGTGTGGTAAGGCTAGATTGACCTCGCGCAAACCCTTGTTGAACTCGGTCCAGCATCGACTACATCCCCTTGAGCAGGAGCAAGTCTCATGTAGTTTTCCTAGTGTATGTGCAAGTGTAGATACAACTCTAAGCCAACCCCCTAATGTGCCCTCAGATCTCTTGCCCAAAGATAGTAGGTGCATCTATGAATAGACTGAAATGTACCCTTCACAATTGAGTGCATAGTATTAGCGTATGCAAACCTAGATAAATGCTCTTTAACCCTTTTTTATGTTTGGCAATGTGTAACCTTGGCTTAACCTTAATTATGGCTTTGTTTATTAAGAGGGAAGTTAAACACTTTGACCTAGTTGAGTGCTTCAAAACTTATGTATGTTATGCTTCTAAGGATGTGTCGTTGATGTAGATGGAAAGAGGAGAGCTTGAAAGTGCTTGAGAATGATATTTGCAAAAGTGTCTCTTCAAAGTACCAAGTTCAAACAGTAAATCAAGCATGTTTATATAGGTGTTTGTGATCACTAAATGACATTAAAGTCGATCTAAGGAATAGGAAATGACCCAAATAAAGATTTCAAATTAATAAAATAATTGTGAGGTGTGATAAGATAGGATCACATAAGTCAACATAGAGTATATTACAACTTGGCCCAGGACCATAAGGTTTCGTACATGTAGTTCATGAGATTAATTAGGAATTTCAAGCCAGATACCTAAGAGTTGTGTTATGCTTTACATTAATGTGATTGGGTAAATTGACGACTAAGAAAAGCATGGAATATATCAAATCATGCAACGGAAACGTGAATATGATAGATAGGATTAGGATGCATGTACAAGTCATAGTGTAGCGATGAAGTCAAAGTTGTCATTTCCAAATGATAAATTGTCAATTTTATGTGTTTATATTTGTTGTCCCTTTTAAGTGTGAAATTGAAAATTGTATATGTAAAGGAAAAGTTCCATGAGTGTGGAAACACACTTGGTCTTCGCCAACATCATGTGTGCCCTTGAGTTGGTGTTGGCACGCTCCATTATAAAGCCTAAAACACATAGTGTAGTCAATGTCCAAAAATAGAAATCAACTTCAAACTCAATTTAGAAACATGTATTTGTAATTTGAACATTTTCAATTTGTAACCAATGAGAAGTGAAAGAAAGTAAAAAAATAGAAGGAATACACTGTTGAATTTTATCGAAGGAAAATCTTTTGAATGTTATGTGCTTGGAGCTTTGTTGAATTTGTAATTGTTGTCAAAGGATCAGTAATCCATAAACCAAGTGGATATTCCACTCTAGGTTTTGTCAATATAGATTTTTTAATCATATCTTAACAAGTGAAATAAATAGACTCAACTTTGTATTAAAATTGAGTTATGAAGTGTTGTAGATGAATATGTAAACCACGTAACATACATAAAAGAAGAGAGGATAGCTAGAAGTACACATCAACACAAAGATTTATTCTCGAGAAACTCAAAAAGGGAAAAAAATCTAGTGGGTGAGGTGATAACACTCCCCTCCAATTATTCATTTCACACTTTTGTACAAGATAATACCAATTCATGGTCTCTATGGACATGAATTCAATTTTTTCCCTCTCTAAAGCTTATACAATATTTGTGTAACACTTTACACACCTTCACCCTCATACTACCACATTGAATCCATCATCGCTTGTTAGAACTGGATGAATGAACAAATACCCTCATCTTGTTATTTTACAATGGATAATCCAATTCCAAAACTCCTCTTTAATTTCTTGGTTGATTCATGACATCCATCGACTTGTAGTTATTCCCTTGTAAACACTAAAATTTGGTAACTTGTCCTTGTGCAATGCTAAGTTTGACCATGTTCCCTTGCTAATACAAATGCTCACATTCATAATCCAATCTCCTTATCTCTTCATCTCTTCTACAACTTGCATATCTTTACACTATACTTTGTCATCATTTTGAGAATTTTATTTAATCAAAATAGCATTAAACCTCTAATATTCATGACACAACTTTTAGTTTTGAATTTTTTGTCTTCGGTTCGAAAATGTACATAAGGGTTGAGATGTAAGGTCTAGGCTTGGCTAACTTATATGGTCCCACCCCTTCACATTCACCAACTCTAATTTGAATATAAAATCCTTCTTTGGGTCATTTCATCTTCCTAGGGTTGTCCTTATTAGAATATTTCACCTACAGAAGGCTATATAAGCAAGTTATTATCACTATATATCTCATGTGGCATCCTTGAAAGCTATTATTACAAATATCATTCCAAAATCACTCAAAGGGTTCCTAAATATACCTAAATTAGTTGAACATCATCTAAATCAATCCCTACTATAAGTGTGAAGCACTCAACCAGTCAAAGAGTCTAGCTTCCTCCATTTCCAAGCATGTAAAGGTCATATACCCATGTTTTAGCAAATTCAAAGGTGCTCTAAGAATTGCACAAGGGTTTCAATCAACAAAGGGTTAGGTCACGTAATTAAGACATACCATATATCACTACTACCAAAATAGGTACATTTTATGCTACACGCTTAGCTTATTATCTCGGTGTCAAGAGATGCGAGGGCACCCCTAAGGGGTTGGTTAGCTTATCACACTTACACAAGTACCTAGGAGAACTACACGAGGCTTGATCTCATAATGAGGGCATGTAGTGCAACACTTGGATCGGTTCACTAGTAGGAGTCTAACCACCAAGGGTATTCCAACCTCACCACACAAATGTTTTATCCTTCTACTTTGTTAATGCTCGATGAAGAGTTATGCAGGTTCTTACTTTGTTACAAATATTTATAGGTCATCGTGAAGTTGTGAAAGTAAGAGTGACACATAGTGAATATCATTATTAGATAAGAAAAGCACATAGAAAGCTACAATTTTAGAGTGTCAAAGGGCCCAAAGCCATACAGATTCCATACGAAGACCATACATATCAGTGTCTGATTGTAAAACAATTATATAATCTCGCCTCTTGTTGGGTTTTTAACTCCATACCTTTAAGTGAAGATTCTACAATTCTAAATCATCTTATTTCATTATCTTGCACATCCAAATTTTATTTGTCCTATCTCAAACAAATAAGTTTATCTCTCCTCTTGTGCATTTAAGTAAGTACTTATCACTTATCAATCATTACAATCATTTCAAGATTGAATGCATTATTTTGATTGTGTATGATTAATGTTGGAAGTTAATTAGATCATAATAGTCTACCTATTGCAAACCCTTACATCATCTTTAATGTTGTGTACTTTCTACACCTAAAATTTGACTAGGGTGAAAACATCCCTCTACCTCATAAAATCACTAAGAAGTCCAAAAATAGATCATGGAAGCTGAAATTTTTACAACCATTTCAAATCCACGTGATTTTTAGATGAGTCATGAAACCATTGCTCTCTGCAAGAGGTAGTTATGGAACCACCACCGACAATTGCATAACCACTAGTGACACATGTGTGACAATTAATGACATATATGTAACTCACGAGTGACACTTACACAACCACTAGGGATACGTACGCAACCACGATCGACACCTACACAACCACAAGTGACACAGCTGTGTAACCACTAGTCTACTTTCAAGGGTGGTCTTATAACCTAGAAAAGTAATCCAAATTCTAGAGCCCATAAATTTTATATACAAGGGTGTCATTTTTTAAGTGTGTATTTTTAGAGGAACAGAACATGTAGTCAAAACCTGACATATTATGAAGTCCATATATGAAAAAATTCTAGGAATTATATGATCCGATGTGTTTTTATAAGGATGACCTTCTACAAGTATTCACAAGTATAAATTACATTAATTAGGTACGTTTGAGATCCTATTCTAGATCATACCTTCTTGATTTGAGTCTTTTAAGTCCCTAAAATCTTTAAGAACTAATTGAGGAAATTTCTTCCCCACATCTTCTCTAGAATATCATTTAGCTTTGCTAGGTAGTTGACCCTTTAACCCAACAAGCCAATGTTCTTGCTCTACTCTTCAAGTTGTCATTTCCTTCCGCTGTAATACAACATCCTACACAAGGTATATTTTACTATTAAGAGAAATATCTTCAATAGAAGGTGAGAAACAACCCTTCATCTTCATTGTCTAGCATAGAAGGCTCAAAGAGACATAAGTTCTCAACATTGACAACTGAATAAATCTTCATATAAGGAGGTAAATCAAGCATAAACACATTCTTGCCCACTTATTCCAAAACCATATCTCAAAGGAGTGAATTTTTAGCAACACCTGGATTCTCTCTCTACTCAAGTACAACTGGACCTTATCTCCAATAAGGAAAGAATGCCCAATTCTAAGTTGATTATATCATGCTTTGTACTTGGCTTGTGAATCCTTCAACCTCTCTTAAGTATGGAGGTGAATGTGTTGAATCTTCTCAATGAATTTATCATCTTTGTATACCTCTAGATCTAAATTGAATTAAACCTTATTTTAGAGTAATTATCAGAATTCAATGATATATACAAAGAATGAGCAAGCAATAAGCATTCAAAGATATGAAACCCTAAGAAAATGATAGAGAAGGACAACTTAGTTGATTTTGTGTAACTCCGAAAGTGATTTGGATTGAGTAATCTGTTGGAACAGACTAGAAATGTTGTCATCAAGGCTCGCTCAAGAATTTGGAAGTCGAATCACAAGGACATAAGCGCCCATAGGAGGATAGGAGTGCCTCGGCGCTAATGACCGAACCGGGCACTTGTGTCTACTCAAATTCTCATATTCTCGGTCTTTTTTGGGTTGGTGGAGCTTTATTGTTGATCTTCTTTTATCACTCTGCTTTTCACCGCAATGTCATTAGTCGTATATAACCCGTAAAATAGATGTCTACCTACACATGTCCATAAACCACATAAAATATAATAAAAAAGATGCAGAATGTGGAGTCATACTAACCCCGAAGTCACCCAAATATTAAACTTACGATTGAGTGCAACACTACATCTCACACTCCATGTATTTATTTGTGTGTGTGTGACTAATGATGCCCTAGGTTGCCCTTTATGCAAGTTGTAGATATGATAAAGTGGGTTGGATCTAGATTGCTTCAAGTACACAAGATGTGTGTGATGAAATAGAATGAACTTCCCTCTTATGTTGTGTATGTAGATCAATGCAACCCTTTCCCTTATATAAGTGTGTTATATGTATGCTTTGTAGTGCTCTCATACCTTTGTGTAAGCTCTGTGTGGTGATAGATAATGCTTATATTGCTTGGTTCTTGATTTAGAAGAAGTAACTAAGTATATATATATGATTCCCTTGTTTGAATTTTGTAATTGACAACTGAAAGTCTGACCCAAAGTTTTAAAAGGTGACCAAGAAGTAAAAGATACCTAAAAGAGTAAGAATAAGATAAAAATGGACAAGGACACCTAGAAGGGACATGAGCACTTAGCGCTTCTTTCCTAATTGGGCTAGTGTCCAAGGCCCTAAAATATAAATAAGAAACATTCGAAAAGCTATAATATATTTAAGGTCAATAAAATTGTATGAGATAAAGCAAAAGGCCCAAAAGAATTTGTCAACCACTAGTTTTCTTGCTTAGGAATCATGTATACATTAGTATGATTTAGGACCTAGAAATGTACCCAAGTGCATAGATTTGTGTCTACATTTGCCCCCACTTTATGTTGTTGAGTGAATACTCGATAGCATAAAGTAGATAGAAGATGCGTACCTTGTAATCCGAGAAGAGTGTAGCCGATAGTGTGTCGAGTGGACAAGTGAAGCGTGAAGTGATCGTAATGTGAAGTGTGTAAACTAGACAAGGGAGGTAGACCATAGGGTTGAAGATTATGCATAGTAGTTTGATTTTGGATATGTGAGCTACTTCTTATTATGTATAAGGATGAACCTACAAAACAAGAGAAAGAAATTAGTCAAAGTCTCGTATATGAAAAATTAGAGTAACGTGTGTATAAGTAGAAAGTGTGTAAAGGAAAGAGTGCACTTGATGTGTGAGAGTAATGTAGGATATAAATTGTCTTCTTTTCTTAGAGATGTTGTTGGATGGGGTTGAGGGTGATCAATTCCCAACCAAGAAAGCATCGAGTCATGGATTTGAGCATCTTTCCACTAAGGATGAGGTTTTGGGTGATCTCATGCCAAGAGCGAGTTTTTTGGACAATCTCACGCCAAGAGAAGAGTGTTGGGGAGAGAGGTTTATTTTTCTCTCCTTCCATGATGCTTCTCAAATAAGTTCCACTATATATTGGTAGGTCCCTACTTGTAACCAATTGTAGAATCGAATTATAACCGATTGACTAAATTCTATAACCTGGAGACAAGTGTCCATACTTTAGAACTATATTGTAAACTACTAAAAATTGTGTTAAACTTAGGAGTTGTTTGTTTTTTCCCTAGGAAAAAGCACCTGTGGGGACACAATCACCCACCATTCCTGTTTGATATTGGGTGCTAGTGTTTTCTCTATGTTTGTGATCCAAGTTTGATTCTGGACCACTCTATAACTGTGTGCTTTTTCCATTTTTGTGTTATTTTGATATGTTTACAACTTTGTGTTGTTGGAAGGGTGATTTGTTCACCTAATATATGTCCCCCTGTTTGGGGTGCATGTGATGAATGTAGGAGGATGTGGCCCAAATGAGAGGACCTAAAGTTGATATGCATATCATGTATTTGATACCTATAAGGGGTAGAGGACATGTGCATGGTATAAACCAAGGCACATGCAAATAATATCGCTTTAGAAACAAACGTTAGTATAAAATATCTAAAGCATGCAATAGAAGACAATGTATAAAAAAACTACAGAGATAAGAGGGACCATGAAAAAGTGGGTTTGCATACATGGGACATTGCTCATAATGTCACAAGACAATCAGGGTTGAATCATCCATAAGTAAACAATGAACAAACATGACATAGGGCATAGCCCCAAAACAATAAAGAAACAATAATAAGCATAGAGTAAAGTAAATAACCATGGTTATATAGAATCCTTCAAATAAAATACTACACATGAAGCACCCGTTAGCTTTCTAGAAAGATAAGTAATATTTCAAAGCATGTATATATCAATGAAAGTAAGTGAGAGTGCCAAAAATGGTAAAAATATTGTAACAATAGGACCTATGATGTGTAGAGTATGAGAGTAACAAAGGTATATGCCCCCGGAGCCTCGGTGGGATTGGTAAAGAGTAGTGTTGAGCATCATACATCATGTGAGAATATGTAAAATTCTTGCATTCACCTCAAGATACCAAGTGAATGTGCATGTGTATATAGAAAAGATAATGACATACTAAGTATCCAACTAACATAGGAAACAAAGTGTAACATGTAAATAATATAAGATAACAAGAGTAAATGCAACCAAGATGTGCAAATGTTGTGTGAGTGTGACGGTGTGCTTTGCGATATAAAATATGTGTAGATGAGGGGGAGCCATGTTTCCCCCAACGGATGTGTGTGAGATGAGGTTCATTTAGGAATGTTCCCTCAATAGTCAAGTATGAACCATAGAACAAGAGTGCATCATCGAGTAATGAATGTATTGTATGTGACTGAGATTAGATGCTAGGAAAGATGTATTTTAAAACACAAAGCATGAAGTGTAGAAAAAGTAGATGATGTAAGGTTCATTTAAGAATTGCACCTCGATAGTCAAGTATGAACTATGGAACTAGAGTGTGTCATCGGGTAATGAATGTATTGTATATGATTGAGATTAGATGCAAGAAAGATTAATCATGAAGAAATGAGCATGAAGTGTAGAAAAAGTAGAGGATGTAAGGTTCATTTAAGAATTACACCCTCAATAGTCAAGTATGAACCGTGGAACTAGAGTGTGTCATCGGGTAATGATGATACAATGTGTGTACCAAATATGTGAGAGTGCTTGGAAATATTTATCATGAAGCACATAACGTGAAGTGTAGTAAAGAAGCTAGAATATAGACACTAGAGATAACCAATAGTGATAGAGGGGGAGAAAGTGTGATGCCCCTCAAGTGTGTGAGGGATAGAAAGCTATCCAATAATGGTGAAAGAGTGAGGGGCCCCATATGATATCCGAGAGACAAAGGCATGTACCCATCATCTAAGACCGATGATGTAGGAGAGTAACTATGTGCATGTGCATGAGAGACCAATGTGGTAAAGGAGGTGGAGAACACCTATAGGAATGGGTTTCTGGGCAGGGGTCTTAGGCCAATGGGGTGAACTCATAGACCAATGGAGGGACAACGGGGTCATGATGTAAGTCGTGTACGAATAAGAGAGCTAGGTGTATAGATAAATTTAGACTAGAGAAGTGCAGGAGGCCTAAATGTCGTGACTTAGGTTCTAAAATAGAGGAAAGAGTGGGCCAAGGTAATGGTGTATGTGGTGGAATACCTTTTATGGTGACAACTTGTTTGTTATGGATGAACTTAAGACATAAGTGAAGCATGGAAGGGATAGCTTGGGTAGTGCGAGCCAAGGAAGACCTAGGACCATGTCACAACCTTTGATTTCAGATGTAATGAGGAATGGTGTTGGTATGGTAAGAGACCCACTAGTAATGGGAAGAATGACACGACCATAAGAATTAGGGATTGGAAATGTTATTTGAGAGGTTGGAAAGTTGATGGCTAATAGGAGTGCCATGAAGCATGAATTGGAAAAACCCAAAGGATGGACCATGGTATTGTTGACTATATGAGTACCAATGGAAGCATTAATATGTCACTGAATCAAAGGAAAATGTAACATGATAATCATGATCCAAGAATGTGATAACTGGTGGTGGCATGTCAATAGTAACAATGAGAAAATCAAGTGGCCCCGATGAAGGAGGAGGAAAACATGATATGTATGGTTTGCGAGAGAATCAATAGCTATCTTGTCATGTTTTGGTAATGGGTCATTGAAGATTTTAAGATTTTGATTATCATTGATCGACTTAGAAGTAGAGGGCTCAAGGAGCTTGATTGCATTGTTATCGATAAGATGTTGAAGGAGATGTTTAAGAATAAAACAATGATCAATAGAATGCTCATTACATTTTTATAATCACAGTGTGTATTTTCATCGTAATTATGACCACATGGGTGAGAAGGATCAAGATTAAGTGGTGGAGGAAGATTAACTAGATTTCTTCTAATGAGTTGAAGTAATAGGAATAGAGGTGCGTAAAGTAGTCTAGTAAAATTCTACCTCGTGGATTGTAATTGAAGCGTGGTTGGTGTAGAAACATCATTGATAATAGCTTGAACTTTGGTAGGCTTAGTGGATGGTTTGAATGTAGATTTGGCTTGAAACTTTGTGAGAAGAGGAAGTGGAAGAAGTATCATAATACTTTAATTTTCCCATAGATAGTAGTTTTATTTTGTGTAATTTGAGCGTGTGACATAATTGATCGAAAGATGGAGAAATCTCAAAAATGACACTCTCTTGGAGTGGGGAAAAAGGCTTTGAATAAAGAGGTCTTACAATTCCAAATCAACTAGAACATTGGTCATTTTGGAAATATTTCTTATATCATAAAACATAGTCCACAATATGTTCATTAGATGCTTTTGATTTTGGCTAGTTGTGCATATGTTATCTTAGTATCAATATTCATAGAAAAATGAGCAAGGAAATCATTGGCTAAGGATGTAAAAGAGGTTACTAAATGGACATGTAGATCATATAACCATCACATAACATAATCATGTAAGCTTTGAGGAAACAATTTAGCCAATAGTGTAAGGTCATAATCATAGTCAAGACATGCAAAGTGAAAGGATCAAATGTGATCCCGAGGGTCATCATGATAAAGGTGAAGGAAGAAGCTCAGGTGCGTGAAGTTAGGAGGTAGTGGATAAGAGGTAATGATGGGTGAAAAAGGGCTATGAAGGAGAAGTGAGGAATCTAGAGATGGAGAGAAAGATGAAGAGGCTTGTTATAGTTAGTGAATTTGGGTTTGTAAATCATGGTATAATAAGGCTATATAATGGTGTCAAAGAGGATCCAGTGTGTGAATGGGAAGTATTAGGAGGAATAAGGGGAGTGGTAGTTGTAATAATAGAAATAGGAATAGTGAAGGGTGGGGTAGAGGCCATGGCTTCTGAGGAGGAACCCACGAGAGGGAGATTGGCAACATCTCGAGAATGTTTAGCAGTGAGTAAAACATTTAGGACATGCAAAATATGTGTACGGTTGGTTCGTAAAGTAAAATGGAAATTAGTGAGCTTGTTAAATTGTTCTTGGTCAACATTAGTGTCTTCATCATATGTTTTTTTACTATCATAAGTTTCAATATTTTTCGAGAGGAATGTTGGTTGAGTTGATTAGTGGATTATCATATTAAACCATTGGTTTAGAAAACTTATGGGCAAATGGAGGAAGCTCAATGTGCTTAAGAGGACTAAAATGACCACTATGGGTAATGGGCATAAAAAGAAGGCCTTGAAGCATTATATACGAGTCGATCAAATGGGTTCACCAATTGATTTAATCTAAATTGAATTAAACCTTATTTCAGAGTAACTAATGATATTATGGTAAATATGTACAACAATGCACAAGAAATAAGCATTCAAAGATATAAAACCCTAAGCAAATGAGAGAGAAGGATGAATTAGCTGATTTCATGTAACTTGGAAGTGATTTTGACTGAGTAATTGCTATAATAGACTAGAAACAATGTCATCGAGGCTCGATGAGGGTTTTGGAACTTAGAACTATTAAGAACAAAAAGCACCCACAAAAGCACAAGAGTGCCTTGACACTAGTGTAGTGACTCTAACTGAGGCACTTGTGTTTGCTTAGATGCTCAGGTTCTGGTCTTTTCTAGGCTGGAGGAGCTTCATTGTTGATCTTCTTTTGTCACTCTAGTTTCACTACAATGTCATTGGTCATACATGTAACCTACAAAATAGATGTCTACCTGCACATGTCCATAAACTACATCAAATCTAATAAAAAATATGTAAAATGTAGTCACTTGAAGAGTGAACCTATGATTGAGCATTTCACTACATCTCATAATCCATGTAGTTCTTTGTGTGTGTGTAATGATGCCCTAAGTTCCCCTTGTGCAAGTCGCACCATGAATAGCAACATAGATCTAGATTGTTCTAATGTACACAAAGATGTGTGTGATGAAATAGAATGAACTTCCCCTCTATGCTGTGTATACATATCAATGCATCCCTTGTCCCTTGTATGGTTGTGCTAGATGTATGTTTTTATTGTTCTTGTGCCTTTGTGCAAGATTAGGTGGTGATAGATAATGTTTATATTGCTTGGCCCTTTATTTAGAAGAAGTAACTAAGTATATATATATGATTCCCTTGTTTGAATTTCGTAATTGACAACTAAAAGGCTGACCCAAAATGTTAAAAGGTGACAAAGAAGTAAAAGAGACCCAAAAGAGTAAGAATAAGATAAAGAAGGACAAGGGAACCCAGAAGGGACAGGAGCACTGGGCACTTCTATCCTAACTGGGTTCTAGTGTCTGAGGCCATAAAAGATAAATCAACAAAAATTTAGTAGAGATGTAAGATATGTAAGGCCAATAAAGTGTAAGAGATAAAGTAAAAGGGAAAAAGAAGTTGTCAACCACTATTTTTCTTGCTTAGGAATCATGTATACATTAATATGCTTTTAAGACCTAGAAATATACCCAAGTGCATATATTTTGTGTCTACATTTACCCTTGCTTTACGTTGTTGAGTGAATAGTCAATAACATAAAGTAGATAGAAGATGTGTACATTTTAATTTGTAGAAGAGTGTAGCCATAATGTGTTGAGTGAACAAGGAAGCATGAAGTGGTCGTAATAATGAAGCATGGAAACTATGAAGGGAGGTAGACCCTAGGGGCAAAGTGTACACATAGTAGAGTGTTGTTGGAGATGTGAGTTGCTTCTTGTTGTGTATAAGGATGAACCTGCAAAAGAAGAACAAGAAAGTAGTCAAAGTCTTGTATATGAAAAATCAGAGTAATGTGTGTATAGGTAAGTAGAAAGTGTGTAAAAGAAAGAGTGGACATGATGTGTGAGAAGTGAAGGATATAAAATTGTATTATTCATCTTGGAGATGTTGTTAGAAGGGTTAGGGGTGATCAATTCCCAACCAAAAAAGTGTAGCCACATATTTGAGCTTCCTGCACCTAAGGATGAGGTTTTTGGGTGATCTCAAGTCAAGAGCAATTTTTTTGAGCAATCTCATGCCAAGAGAAGATTGTTAGGAGAGAGGTATGTTTTTCTCTCCTTCCATGATGCTTCTCAAATAATTTCCACTTGTAGATTGGCATGTCCCGATTTGTAACCAATTGTAACCAAAATGTAACGAATTGACTAGATTCTATAACTGGAGACAAGTGTCGATATTGTGGAACTTGTATTATAAACTCGCTAGAAACTATGATGAACTAAGAAGTTTTCAGTTTTTCCCCAGACACAAACACCCAAGTTGGACACAAATGCCCACTGTTCTTGTCTAATATTGGGCACTAGAGTCTTCTCTATGTTTGTGATCCAAGTCTGATTATGGACCACTCTTTAATTATGTTCCTTTTCCAATTATGTACTATTTTGTAACTTTGTGTTGTTAGAAGGGTGATTTATTCACCCAATAGATGCCCCCTTATTTGGGTGCATGCGACGAATGTAGGAGGATGTGGCCCAAATTAGAGGACTTGAAGTTGATATGCATATCATGTATTGGATACCTATAGGGGTAGGGGATGTGCATGGTGGAAACCATGACACATGCAAACAATATGGGCTAGAAACAAGTGTTAATTAAAAGAACTAGCATGCAAATAATATAATGTATCAAACAACTAGGAAGACAAGAGGGAATGTAAAAAGCGAGTTTACATACATGGGACATTGCTCACAATGTCACAAGACAAGTAAGTCGAAGTGGCCATAAACAAACAAAGAACAAGCATGACATAGGGCATAGCCCACAAACAAGAACAACTAATAGTAAGCAAAAGTAGTAAAAATAATCATGGTTATATAGAGTCTTGCAAGGTAAATGCTACACATGAAGCACCCGTTAGCATATTAGAAAGATAATTAGTATGTCGAGCATGCATATACCAACAAGAAGTAAGTGAGAGTGCTAAAAAGTAGTAAAGATTGTAACAATAGGACCATGATGTGTAGAGTATGAGAGTAACAAAGGTAGATGTCCCCAAGAAGCCTCAATGAGACTAGTAAAGAGTAGTTTCAAACAACATGCATCATGTAAGAGTCTATAAAAGTCCTGCATTCATCTCAAAATACCAAATGAATGCGAATGTGTATATAGAAAAAGATAGTGACATACTAAGTATCCAACTAACATAGGAAACAAAGTGTAACATGTAAATAGTATAAACTAACAAGAGTAAATACAACCAAGATGTGAAAATGTTGTGTGAGTGTGAGGGTGTGATGAGATATGCAAGATGTGCGGATGTGTGTGAGATGAGGTTCATTTAGGAATGCTCCCTCAACAGTCAAGTATGAACCATATAATAAGAGTGCATCATCATGTAATGAATGTATTGTATGTGATTGAGATTAGATGCTTAGGAAAGATGTATCGTGAATCACTGAACATGAAGTGTAGAAAAAATAGATGATGTAAGGTTCATTTAAGAATTGCACCATCAACAATCAAGTATGAACCATGGAATTAGAGTATGTCATCGGGTTATCATGGTACAATTTGTGTACCAAAGATGCGAGAGTACTTGGAAAGGTTTATCATGAAGCGAGAGCATGAAGTGTAGTAAATAAGATAGAAGTAGACAATAGAGATAGCCAATAGTGATGGAGGAGGGAGAAAGTGTGATGCCCCTAAGTGTGCAAGAGATAGAAAGCTATTCGAAGATAATGAAGAACGATGGCCCCCATCCGATATCTAAAGAGACAAAGGCATGTGCTCATGGTCTAAGACCGATGATGTAGGAGAGTAACTATGTGCACATGAATGAGACTGATGTGGTAAAGGAGGTGGAGAACACCTATAGGAATGGGTTTCCCAGGTAGGGGACTTAGGCCTATGAGGTGGACTCATGGAATGGTGAGGATGACGGGGTCATGATGTAAATCTTTTACAAATGGAAGGGATAGGTGCAAAGATAGCTTTAGGCTTGAGAGAAGCATGGCCTAGATGCCATGACTAGTGCTAAAATAGAGGCAAGAGTGGGCCGAGGTAATGGTGTATATGGTGGAATACCTTTGATGGTGATAAATTTCTTGTTATGGATGAACTTAAGACATAAGTGAAGCATGGAAGGGATAACCTGGGTAGCGCGGAGCCAAGGAAGACCTAGGACCATGTCACAACATTTTATTTCATATGTAATAAGGAATGGTGTTGGTATGGTAAGAGACCCAACAATAATGGGAAGAACGACATGACCGTAAGAATTAGGGACTGGAAATGTGATTTGAGAGGTTAGAAAGTTGATGACTAGTAAGAGTGCCACATAGCATGCATTGGAAAGAGATGAAGGATAGACTAGGGTATTGTTGACTATATGAATACCAATGGAAACATTAATATGTAGTGAATCAGAGAAAATATAGCATGGTAATCATGATCCGAGAATGTGATAATTGGTGGTGGCATGTCAACAGTAGCAATGAGAAAATCAAGTGGCTCGATGAAGGAGGGGCACAACATGATGTGTATGGTTTGTAGAGGAATCAATAGCTTGGCATGTCATGTTTGGGTAATGGGTCATTGAAGATTTTAATATTTTGATTACCATTGACCGGTTTAGAAGTGGAGGGCTCAGGGAGCTCGATTGCATTATTATCGATAAGATCTTACATGAGATGTTTGAGATTAAAACAATGATCAATAGAATGACCATTACATTGGTGATAACCATAGTGAGCATTTTCATTGTAATTATGACCACGTGGGTGAGAAGGATTGATATTAAGTGGTGGAGGAAGAGTAATTAAATTAATTTCGATGAGTTGCGTAATAGGAACTGAGGTGCATAAGGTAGTCTAGTAAAAGTGGGCATTATGGATTGAAATTAAAGCATGACTATTATAGAAACAACATTTACAATAGCTTTAACTTGATGAGGCTTAGTGGATGGTTTGAATGCTGATTTGGATTGAAACTTACTAGAAGAGGAAGTGGAGTAAGTATAATAATACTTCAATTTTCCCATCGATAGTAGTTTGCTTTCGTGTATTTTGAGCGTTGTTTGGTATTTGAAGATCTTATACGTAGATTTAACACATGAAAAGATATTTGAAGCCAAACATGCATATTAATATTCATGTGTACACCATGTAATTTAATTCAATATAATACATATTTATAGGACGACATTTCCTATATCTATGGAGATATGATCTCCTTTAAAATCTCCCCAAATCCTTATGAATAGGCAATCTCCTATATGCGTTATTTTGTTGTTGCATACAACAATATAACTCATAGCCATATAACCATAAGTATACTTTGATGATACAATAATTAATTACCATGGAGCACTATGTATTTCCTAACATCCCCCTTAGTGCGAACATGACGAGAAAACAATCGTACTTCCTTCGTAGATTTCCGCGTGTGTGCTCATGATTTGGATGTTTTTTCAGGATAGCCAACTAAAAGGAATGATAACTAGATCATACCAAGCCAAGAACACAGATGCTAATCAAACACCACGATCAATAAGATGAAAGTAATTTGCCAAAATAACTTTACATAAACCTTTGCAAACAAATGAGCAACAATATCATATATTATTATGGAACTCAATGCAATACAATGAGAATGGGCCTTGCTTAAATAGGCAAGGAATAACAATCTAAGAACCAATCAAGGTCGTAGATCAAGCCATAAATCAAGGAAATAACTAGTCATCAAAGAACTAGTCAAGACCATAGATTTAGGAGAGAACTAGACATCAAGGATCTAGTCAATACCATAGATCAAGGAAAGAACTAGTCAATACCATAGATCAAGGAAAGAACTATACCTAATAACTAGATAATATCTCCTAATATCAAGTTAAGATAAAATAAATATCCACACACATAAGTGGGTGAGGATAAATACAATAAAGGTAAATAAAGTACCTAGGTGAACATGAGCTAAGGTAAATACTTGCTCTAATACCCCCTCAAGTGAAGCTAGGGGCCAAAATAAAGTGGCATGCCCACATTATGAGTCCCGACAATTAGGCTTGATGAGGTACTCATGTACAATAAGTGGGAAAAAGGGACACCATGAGGTACCCAAAACCAAAGAATAATAAAGTAAAGAGAGTAAAAACCGCTCAAAGGCATCCTAAGAAGCTCGGCTCAATCTTTGAAGAAGTTTGGTGTGCACCGTGTGAGTACGAATCAACTACTCGATCACAAAACTAAAAACAACAGCGACACTGGGCTTTACGAATAGCTCCATATAAGGAGACACAACGGAGTGACGTCAAAGTGCAAAAAACACCAAATATAATGTGATCAACTATTATAAATAGGCGTGTCACGATCCAAGAACAATAACCAAAGCAACAAGGCAAGGAGACAAAATCAAGAGTGTCATGATCCAAGCAAAGCCAAGGTAATAAGGCAAGGACATAAAACCCGAAGAAGTAGGATCAA
The DNA here is from genome assembly GCA_018340775.1 of Taxus wallichiana var. yunnanensis. Lineage (NCBI taxonomy): Eukaryota > Viridiplantae > Streptophyta > Pinopsida > Cupressales > Taxaceae > Taxus > Taxus wallichiana. The sequence continues at coordinate 654,724,771 of CM031241.1, read as the reverse complement.
CACCACACCCTCCCATACTGTTGAATGGGTGGAGGGATGCTACAAATCTATATGAGTTTTCAAAACAACTACTCGAACACTGACAAATTAACACTGGACTGCACTAGAATAGATCCCCGAAGAGATACTGTAAACATGCTAAAAATTTAAAAAATACAGATACAAAATCTCTCAACAAACAAGAGAGATACACTACATCTGCTAAAGAAAAATGCTCAAAACAAGAAGCATCACAATGTAGAAGGTATAGTAAGTAGAGCAAGAGGCTTGAATGGTGGAGGAGCCATGCCTCGTAGAGTCCTCTCAACAAATGCCTATGTCATTACCACCACCACGAGTGATCAAATATCCACCCCAAATCAACACATATGGACAAAGAAGATGCTTGCATATGACTTAGTGTAAAATGCACAATGGGTGCATGCAAAAGAACATCAAAATGTGTGTCATGTTGATCATGTCTGACAGCTGAAATCTTAGGTTTCTCAAGCCTGAGTGAAGATGCAAGAACTCATGTGTTGCTCATGATCCTAAAAAGAGTTGAGCGAACAAACACAGGAGCTATGTCAATGTGTGATCCCAATGAAGTATCTGCATAAAAACTAATGTCATGGCGAGAATTCCACTTAACATGTGGAAGAGGGAAAACAATACCCTGTGAGTGTCTGCCAATACCTCCGCTAGTGAAACCCCTAAAACGCGGAGCATGCGAGAACGAAGGCGATGGTATGCTTCTAAAAAGGCCATGCGAGTTGAGCAGAAATAAGATACACAACATGTGGTACTGTAATAGGCACATATGTGGAAGAGCATGCAGTAATAAGCCTCACATGTTTAGAAGCATAAAAACAGAACATGCTCAAAGACTAACATATCAATGTCAGTGGGTACATGAGCAATAGCTACAAGTGGACTAGGAGCATGGATATGGCTATCCACAATATCATGGTGATGTTGTAGGCTAGCAAGTTGTTGCTGCAAGGAGTGGATTATTGTATCCTTATCATGAATGAGTGATTGTAGAAGAGAATTTTGCTTCTTGAGCGATCTATTTTCTTCTATTTTCTTCCACAAATTTTACAATATCCTCTTGAAGTCCACATACTTAAGAGAAAAACATATCATTCTCAGAATCCATGATAGAGAAGAATGTAACTCCCAAAAGTTTAGGACGTTGGGCTCAACTGAAATTATGTAAAACAACACTCAAAACCGAGTTACTGAAAGCAAAAGATACAAACTTTTCAATATTTTGCTCTACTATTTATTTTAGTTGCCACTAAAACAAAATAAAATGTTGTTGCCTCCACCACACAAATAAAATTAAAGGGGGTTGAAGTTAAGCACCTACTAGTAGGAATCACGAGATTTAAGCCCTCATACGACCATACCATATGACTAAGGGCTAAGGATTTTAATGGTGAGAATCTCACGGGCCTTGCTTAAATAGGCAAGGAATAACAATCTAAGAACCTTACAAAAATGAGTCAAGGTCGTAGATCAGCCATAAATCAAGGAAATAACTAGTCATCAAAGAACTAGTCAAGACCATAGATTTAGGAGAGACCTAAACATCAGGATCTAGTCAATACCATAGATTAAGGAAAGAACTATACCTAACAACTAGATAATATCTCCTAATATCTAAATAAGATAAAAGAAATATCCACACACATAAGTGGGTGAGGATAAATACAATAAAGGTAAATAAAGTACCTAGGTGAACATGAGCTAAGGTAAATACCTACTCTAACACCAACAACTTTCAGGATGGTTTTACTGGACAACCACTAACCAACAAGGATGGTTTTTCAGGATAGCCAACAACCTTAACAAGGACGGTTTTTCAAGTGGCTTACTAATAACCACAACAAAGGATGGTTTTACAGGACAACCAATAACCCAAATATCATGATACTTTTTTTTCTTGTGCTTTCATCTATCTATTATGTTTTTCCTTCAAGGAAGTACATAGGAATCATTTTCTCACAACAAACAAAATTGAAAAAGGAGGCAGAAATGGAAATGGAACATTGAGATCACGTTCCCCCCTCAATGTGAATTTTCCACTTATTCAACACAAAACAGGAACTTTGAAATAGAATCACACTACACACAATTGAAACAAACTATAACTATGAAATGAAAGAAAAATCAAGCCACAAAATCCACCACAACTACTACTTATCATCATCATTGGTGACTGACGAGAGGTCCCTGATTAACCTCTAATCTCACGTGCCTTCATCCTCCAGTGTGTCACTCTTTACTTAGAAAATTAGAACATGGGATCAAATTTACACCACCTTTTTATGCATCTTCCCCACAAATCTTCACTTTGGTTATGAAATTCCAAAGTGAGGGTCTAGGAGCGAACCACTACGGTGTCAAGGGGTAACGCCTCTTGCGAGGTCTCGGGAAGCACCCTTGGTGAGGTCCCTATCGTATTACGAGGGTGGGGTTGAGGGCGAAGCCCCAAATCCAAACACATTTTCTTCTTTGAAGTCATCAAAAATATCATGAGAACTACAATATTATTCACCTTATTCTCCCAAAATTTAGGCGTCAGTACCACCGAAAATGTGTTTGTAAGGATTTTTTTTCTCACACTTTAGACCATGACTTAATGAAAAATTGACAAATATGACATTTTTTGACTCGGACTCACAATGGTTATAATGAGAGACTCATAACAATACAAATTTTAACGATACTAGACACAACAATAATGACTTATTACAAATTCTAATTAAAGATTGGAATTAATGAAAAATAGACTCTAGACAACGAAACTTTAACTCTTTGAAAATTGATGACACTCATTTGACACAATGATCCTTTTTACAATTTGATAACAAATGACCTTGATTCTTTTAACGACACTTGACAACATGTTGTCCACTCAAAATTCCCACTCATGCCAAAAGTAAAAAAATTTCAAAATTTTGAGTCTAAGTGTCTTTTACATCAGTTTGGTGGTGTGAAAAAAGTCTTGGAAGTCTAAAATCTAAGTTTTGGGTCATTCTGTAAGTATTTCGGGCTGTTGGACATTTTGTCCCAAGCTGTCCCAAATGCGAAAGTGCATTTTGTTCCCGATCGGCGAAACCTCCGAATTTGTCCCATTTTCGGGCCCGTCGGAAGTTTTGTCCCAAGTGTCCCGAGATTCTTGTGCGAGATGTTCCAATTTAGCGAAACCACTCGAACCGCGTACTTCACACTTTCTTGTCCCCAAATGTCCCAATTTCAAAGTGAAAAGTTCCAATTCCCAGACCGGAGTAGGTCGCGTACTCGAACTTTTGTCTCAAATTTCTCAAGTTCAACTTAAAGTGCACTCTGTTCCATCGGAACTTTTTCGTCCCAATGTCCCAGTTCAAGTGCATTACAACGATCGGCCTTACCGCGTACTTTCAACATTTGTCCCAAATGTCCCAAAGTTAAAAAGTGCAAGTTGTCCCATTTTCTACGAAACTCCCGAGTCGCGCACTTCGCTCTTTTTTTCATCCCAAATTGTCCCAAAATGCATTTGTCGTCCTCTCCCGTTTTACCCGAATCGGCCGAGACCGCGTGTTTCGTGCATTCGCGTCTCACTTGTCCCAAGCGAACCAACGGTCATTCATACTTAGTTTTCCCACTCTTCCCGAATATCTTGTTTTTCAAAATATGAATTCAAATGCGCATTAATTATCCTTCCCTCTCCTCAACGGCTATATAACAGGCAAAACTCCTTTGCAATTCTTACATTGTTTGAACCCTTGCAGTTTGAAAACCCGCGCATGTCCCCTCCCTCTGAAACTCCTTTAGAGCTGGTTTGCGGCTCACTGTTACTTATCATATGAAGATCAAGCTCTGGAGGAAGCTTGGGAGAACTAAAGAAGCGATTCTGAAGGACAAAGTTCAAGGCGCGGTTACATCGGTTTTGAAGATATTCGTTGTCATCCTCAAGATGGAAAAATTCTGGTGTGTCCCTCGTGGCGAGGACATGGTGAGGCGTGGAAGAAAACTCAAGCGGTGGTTTCCAAAGATAGTGGGTCCCTCTCGAATCGGCCACTGTCTCCTTCCCCTTGTCCTTTTCTCTTCTTCCATTCCTTTCGTATTCCATGTAATTAGTTAAGAAATTTGCGTTTGGCATTCCTTAACTATTCTCTAGTTAAAAGAAATGATTACGAAGAGTAAGCTGAATTATAAGCTATATAATGGCCTTCTTTCGCCATTTTGAGAGGAGGAAGAACTTGGCATATTTTACTGAAAGTGTAAATAGATCTTAAAGAAATCAATACAAAAGGGCTTTCTATTCATTATCTATCGATCTCTGCTATTTACGTGTTTTCCATTTAATATTGTGAAGATCATTTTGTCTCTAATTTGTTAGTCTCTCGATTGCATCTTTCAGGTTTTGCAAATACGACGATCTTGTATAACCAAGAAGGAACTTTGTGTCCTTGATTAATGAATCACGAAGAAGGTTATTTACTGAGAACTTTGTGTCTTTAAATTTAATCCTATTCACCAATACAAAATGATCTTGTCTTAAATTCCTTGAAACTTCGCATACATAAAGAATTATTACTACTATCTATAATTCGAATGTTGCTATTATTACTACTCATCCTCTTATTCCCTTTCCTCAGTCCTTTTGTATGGCCGATGATCCTTGTGGAAAACACTTTCGTAATATCCAAGTTCAACCATAAAATAATATTTTGTACATTTGTAAATAAGTTCGTTTGAATAAGGGAACCTCTCCCATCGAAGAGGAGGGACTTCTTGTCCCACATTTGTTGCTCTTCTAAAAGTCCTATTTGAAAACCAACGATTTTTGGCGACTCAGCCCAGGGAAAATCGCATTCCAGTTCTAATTTTTGATCATCTTTTGATCGGCGACTCCAGCGTTTCACTCGAGGAGAAGGGCCCTTGGTATCGAAGATTCTCGGTTTCACTTTTAGAACAACAAGGTTTTCCTTTCCCTTCAAATTCAACAAAAATAGAAGGACCCGTTAAACAAGCACTCCACATTCAAGATAGAAGTCCCTACGGGTGGTATTCCTTGAGCTGCTAGTCCCAATCTATGAGCTTTGATCCTTGCAGTGTTACGGTTCCTCTCAGCCGTTTTTCCAAGAATGGCAGCGCCATTACCATGGGGTCATCGTGTCGGGCCTCTGGCCCTTGCTCAGCCTTTGCATGAGTTACCCAGAGGAAACTGGAAGAACTTCCCCAAATTCAAAGGCGATGGCAAAGTGCACCCTGACGAACACATCGCAGCCTTCGTTGTTGCATGTGGAGTTCTGGGAGTCGAATATGAAGACGTCTCGTAAGGCTTGTTTGTTGAGGCGTTACAAGATAATGCTTTCTTGATTGGTTCTATCACCTTCAGGCCGGTGCTTATAACCGGCCCAGGACACAATGAGAACTCAGTTCGAGAACCGTTTCAAGCCGGCAGAAGATGTGCATGCCTTGCTTGCCCAGGTCTCTCAGATAAAGAAAGATTCACAAGAGCCCATGAGGGAATTTGTGGCCCGGTTCAACAGGTTGGTAAATAAAATTCCAACGCCTACCCGACCTGTCGACCAAATTCAAAAGTGTTTCTTCCTAAATGCTCAATCGCCCAAAGTTAGTTATGCACTAAGAAGGGCTAATCTCGGAACACTAGCTCTGGATCAAGAACTGGCTGTTAGTATCGAAGATGACTTGATCATGTCAGGGAAGTTGAGAAGAGACCCTCCCAAATCTAAGTCTGCTGCTTCTTCCTCTTCCACCCCTGGACCTAGTACTGATCCATTAGTCCAGAAACTCGCAAATGATCTTGTCGCTATAAAGAAACAGTTGGCTCAGCATGCCCCGTATGCAGATGTTCCAAGAAGAAATTTTCCAGCCCGAGAAATCGTTTGCTGCTCCTCACACAAGACTAGCACTTGAAGGACCTCTGTTAAGGTTCACTGTGAAACGAACTGTGAAGTTGAAGAGCCAGATGATGATGAAGCTTGCGAGGAGTTTGTGGAGGAATTTGATGATGAAGCAGAGGAACTTGAGGGATCTCGGGTTAATTTCTTTACCACTGAGGGCATTGATGATTATGATGAAGTGGTAGCGAGACATGAACAACGAATCTTTTCTTTGTCATGACTCGAGAAAGAGACAAAGCGAGAGGAGAAGGTGACCCGACCACCTAAGAAATCCAAGGAGCGATCGCGGACTATCCTGTAATTGCAAGAAGAGGATCTCCTATCCCTACTTCGTCTACCACGAGAAGGTGAGTCCTCGATCCATTGCACAAAGTTGCTTCTTCTTTTTCTCCTAAAGTTGATAAGCCTAGAATTCCAAATGATGATGGCCCGTCCATACGGATCCTTTGATATTGTTGATCACTGAAAAGACCAAGGTCCAAATCTCGGAAGGTGAATACTATCAAACCCATCCCAAGCCTTTGCCAAAATGATCCACTTTGTTAATTCCCATTCTAAGACCACTTCTAAAGGCCTTTTGCCTACTCCTCCTGCTGCTGCGGCCACCCAGTTTGGTAGCTTCTTGTCACCTCCACAGTGACAAAATTAAACCATTTTATGTAACACTTCTCATAGCTGGCCATAGGCTCGAATTGTGTCATAGATTAGGAGCCTCGAGATAATGTGATGCCTGCTAAAGTAGCTCATGCTTTAGGCTTGACCCTCACTCGTACTTATGGATCTGCTACTCTCATGGAAGTAAGGAAGTGCCTTTGGTTGGAAGGATTAAAGATGCACAAGTGGCCTTTGCTTTGCTTTGCACGAAAAGAAAGTCTTGGCTACCATCCTAGTAGAGACATTCCTCCTTCTTATGGAATGTTGCTAAGTAGAAACTTACGTAAAGATGTGGGGGAGATTGAATGGATTGGTCACGTGCACTCATACTGTCGTGGACACATGAAGAAGTTACTACACGAGAAGCATCGAGTATATTGTGTAGAAAATGGATGATCCTAAGGCACAAATACTCTATGAGGATATGGGGCATGGTAATTACATGATTATGTCCCCGATGAAATCCAACCCTCAAAGTAAAGCACCTATAGATCCCAATGGTGTTTGGATTTTAGAATTTGATGGAAGTTGTTCCTCAGTGGTTACGGAGTGGTGTCTGCTTTGGTGTCACTGAAGGATGCCTACATCCTTTTTCATTTAAGTTGCGAGTTTGAAAACACTAATAATATAGAGTATGAGGCTCTCATTCTTTGGATGCTAGTGGCCAAAGAGCGAGGTGTGAAGAACCTTACGGCTCGTGGTGATGCGAGTTGATTGTGAAGCGGTCGAAACCTCTTTCGGGTAAAAAATGGGAGGTTAAGCATTACTAGAATCGGGTTTGGGATTCCATTGAATTCCTTGATGCTTTCTCTATTGAAGCAATACCTAGAAAAAGAAGCAGCGGGGCTGATTCAGCTTTGTTTGTCTCGGGGTCACTTTGCTTGATTCCCCATCTGAATTCTCTCGGGATAAGTTCACTATTGAAATGGTCCATAGCCTAGTGTACACGACAATACCAATAAGCGGCAAGTTTTCAACGATGACCAGCATTTGCTTTCCTTCACTGGAACTCAAGGTAATTTCGAACAAGCTGTATTTTGAGGAAGTGACACTGCCTCGTGAGAGTGTGTCCTCGACCAAGCCATCACCCAGGAGAAGAAGCGGATCAAGATGGATGCATCGATCTCAAAGAAACAAGATTCCTAAAGGGTTGGTGAGTTTGGAGGAACTATTTGATAAGCATGACGGGTATGTGAAATCTAAAGCTTCTCTTGGACCTCGTGATCAGTGAGTATGATAAGATTGATATTGGGAGTTCTAATGACCCTAAGGTGGTAAATATTGAAAATGTTGTACAATGAGATGAAAGGAGAAAAGCAATTGATCTTCTAAGAAGGTATAAGGGCGTTCTTGCATATTCTTATGAAGATCAAAGCCTTGAAGCCAAAAGATATGCAGCACTCGATTCCTCTCAAACCAGGAATTAAGCCTTTGTAGCAGAAACAAAGGTAGTACAACCCCAAAATAGCTGACACCATCTTTCAGGAGATTCAGAAGTTGTTGAAGGCTAAAATTATTTTTCCTATTCACCATTCGACATGGATTGCAAATATTGTGCCTGTCAGGAAGAAAAATGGTGAGATCCGCATCTGTGTTGATTTCAGGAACCTGAATCAGGCTTCTCTGAAAGATAACTACCCTTTGCCTATGATGGATCAGATATTGCAAGCAGTAACAGGATCTGAAATGTTATCTATGCTTGATGGATTCTCGGGATACAATCAGGTAGAGGTTGATCTTGCGAGATCAACACAAGGCAACCTTCACCACTCCTTGGGGTACCTTTGCCTACAAGAGAATGCCTTTTGGGCTTATTAATGCTGGTGCCACTTTCCAGAGAGCTATTGGAATGTCTCCTTTTCAAGTGGTGTATGGAGTAGAAGCTCAGTTACCAGTGACAGTGGAGCTGCCAGCCTTGCACCTAATGAAGGCCATTGAGGATACTAGTTTTAGTGATGCTCTGGATAAGAGAATTATGTACTGCACAAATTGAATGAAGGACAGATTGGAGGTTCTTTGATAGGATATCATTCACGGTGAGAAGGTAAAGGTCTGTTTGACAAGAAAGCTAGGTTTAGAGAGTTCCAGTTGGAGATATCGTCTTTGTTATGGGACAAAAGACATGAACCTCGTGGCGGCCATGGAAAGTTTGATTCCTGTGGCTCGGGCCTTTCAAGATCGGACACTTTCTTTGGTGAGAATTCCTTTTATCTTGATTACATGGATGGTTCCCCCTCCCACTTCCTTATAGTGGGCAGTATCTCAAGTTGTTCAAGTCCTAGGTGACTAGGGAGTCCCTTTGTATATTCTGTACAGTGTTTTCCTTCTGTTGTTTTGGTGTGTTTCCCTTCTGTTGTTTTTGTGTGTTGCCCTCTGTGTTGGTCTGTTTTTGACTCCGTTGCCCAAGGATAAGGCAGCTTTGCTACTTCACCAAGTTTGTCTAAGTTCTTGCCTTGTCTCATTCCTTGAATTTATGCCAAGTCATCCCCAGAAGGAGCCAGTTGTTGTCCACTCAAAATTCCCCACTCTGTCAAAAGTAAAAAAAAAAATTCAAAATTTTGAGTCTAAGTGTCTTTTCTGTCGAGCTGGTGGTGTGAAAAAAGTCTTGGAAGTCTAAAAAATCTAAGTTTTGGGTCATTACAGCAAGTATTTGGGCTGTCGGACATTTTTGTCCCAAGCTTCCCAAGTACGAAAGTGCATTTGTTCCCGATCGGCCGAAACCTCCGAATTTGTCCCATTTTCGGGCCCGTCGGAAGTTTTGTCCCAAGTGTCCCGAAGTTACTTGTGCGAGATGTTCCATTTCGGCCGAACCGCTTGAACCGCGTGCTTCAGCACTTTCTTGTCCCAAATGTCCCATTTCAAAAGTGCGCTCTGTTCCCAATTTTGCCCGAACCGCCGAACTTGCGTACTCAGAACTTTTGTCTCAAATTTCTCAAGTTCAAACTTAAAGTGCCTCTATTCCATTTTCGGGCCTTTTTCGTCCCATTTTCCCAGAGTTCCAAAGTGCATTACGATTCGCGATCCAGTAGAAACACCCCGAGAACCGCGTGCTTGAAACTGTCCCAAATGTCCCAAAGTTAAAAGTCAAGTTGTCCCATTTTTAGGCGAAACTCCCGAGTCGCGCACTTCGCTCTTTTTCATCCCAAATGTCCCAAAATGCATTTGTCGTCCTCTCCCGTTTCACCCGAATCGGTAGAGCCGCGTGTTTCACGCATTCGCATCTCACTTGTCCCAGCGAACCAACGGTCATCCATACTTAGTTTTCGCTCTTCCCGAATATGTTTGTTTTTCAAAATATGAATTCAAATGCGCATTGATTATCCTTCTCTCTCCTCAGCTATATAGCAGGCAAAACCTCCTTTCAATTCTTACATTGTTTGAACCCTTGCAATTTGAAAACCCGCACATGTCCCCTCCCTCTGAAACTCCTTTCCAGAGCACTGGTTTGCAGCTCTGTTACTATCAATATGAAGATCAAGCTCTGGAGGAAGCTTGGGAGAACTAAAGAAAGCGATTCTGAAGGGCGAAGTTCAAGGCGCCGGTTACATCGGTTTTGAAAGATATTCGTTGTCATCCTCAAGATGGAAAGTTCAGGTGTGTCCCTCGTGGCAGGACATGGGCCGAGACGTGGAAGAAAACTCAGCGGCGGTTTCAAAGACAGTGGGTCCCTCTCGGGGCGCCACTGTCTCCCTCCCTTCCTTTCTCTTCTTCCCATTCCTTTTACGTATTCCATGTAATTAGTTAAGAAATTGCATTTGGCATTCCTTAACTATTCTCTAATTAAAAGAAAGCGGTTACGAAGAGCTAACCGAATTAAGCTATATAATGGCCTTCTTTCCGCCATTTTGAGAGGAGGAAGAACTTGGCATATTTTACGAAAGTGTAAATAGATCTTAAAGAAATCAATACAAAAGGGCTTTCTATTCATTGTCTATCTAATCTCTGCTTTATTTACTGTGTTTTCCATTTAATATTGTGAAGATCATTTTGTCTCTAATTTGTTAGTCTCTCTGATTGCATCTTTGCAGGTTTTGCAAATACGGCGATCTTGTATAACCAGAAGGAACTTTGTGTCCTTGATTAATGAATCGAAGAAGGTTATTTACTGAGAACTTTGTGTCTTTAAATTTAATCCTATTCACCAATCTGAAATGATCTTGTCTTAAATTCCTTGAAACTTTGCATACATAAAGAATTATTCTGCTATCTATAATTCGAATGTTGCTCATCCTCTTATTCCCTCATCCTCTTATTCCACTTTCCTCCAAGTCCTTTTTGTACATTTGTAAATAAGTTCGATGATCCTTGTGGAAAAGGGACTTTTGTCCCCATTTATAATATCCAAGTTCAAAACCATAAAATAATATTTTGTACATTTGTAATAACAATACTATTATTTTTGACAAAGTATTTTCTTACACATTAATTTACACACTACAAATTTAAATACATAAGACTCTCTCTTGAGGGAATAATACATGCGAAGATATTTGAAGCCAAACATACAAAGTAATATTCATCATACACCATGTAAAACATAAGTATTCTTTGACTATACGGTAACTAATTACCATGGAGCACTATGCATTTCCTAACAAACATGTGACACACCTGATTGATCAAAAGATGGAGAAGTCTCAAAATGAAACTCTCTTGGAGTGGAGGCAAAAGACTTTGAATAAAGTGGTCTTGCGATTCGAAATCAATAAGAACATTGGTCATTTTGGCAAGATTGTTCTTATATCATGCAAAACATAGTCCATGAAAATGTTCATTGGATCCTTGTTTGATTTTGGCTAGTTGTGTATAGGATATCTTAGTGTTGATATTCATAGAAAAATGAGCAAGGAAAGCATCAACTAAATATGTTAAAGAGGTTCTTGAATGGACGGGTAGATTATAGAACCATTGCATAATATAATCATGTAAGCTTCGAGGGAACAATTTAACCAATAGTGTAAGATTGTCAACATAGTCAAGACATGCAATGTGAAAGGATCGAAGGTGCTCCTGAGGGTCGCCATGGCCATTGAAGGTAGGAAACTTAGATGCAATGAAGTTAGGAGGAAAATGATAAGAGGAGATGGCGGTGCGAAAGGTGTATGAAGGAGGAGTGAAGAATCTTGAGATGGAGTGGAATGTGAAGTGGCCCTCACAGTAATTGAAAAATTTGGGTTTGCAAATCATGGTATAATGAGGCTAGATCATGGGTGCCTAAAGAGGAGACATGTCATGTGTGAGAAGTAATAGGGAGGGTAAAGTGATTTGTAGGAGTAGGCATAGAAACCAGGGACATTAGATGTATGTGGAAAAGTGGTTACAAAACGAGGAGGAAGTATCACAATAGGAAGAGAAGTATTATTGGAGATTGGAGGGTTGAGCTCATAAATTTGTGTCTCCCTCATAGGAAATTAATGATAAGAGATCTAAATCCACGAGGGTGTTTAGAAATATAATCCTGGAGACCATGAAGATCTTCGTCGGTAAAGGGTTCATAAGTCTCAACTATGGAAGAAAATGAGAAGAATGCCTTGAAGCAAGGTATGGTTCGAGTGAATGGGTTCACCAAATGATTTAATGTAAATTGAATTAAACCTTATTGAAGAGTAACTACTATAACTAATGATATTCAGGTAAATATATACAATAATGCACAAACAACAAGCATTCAAAGATATGAAACCCTAAGCAAATGAGAGAGAAGGATGAATTAGCTGATTTCGTGCAACTTGAAAGTGATTTGGATTGAGTAACTACTGGTCTATACTAGAAACACTATCATCAAGGCTTGCTGAGGGTTCTAGAAATTAGAACTATCAAGGACAAAAGTGCCCACTGGAGGATAGGAGCACTTGGCGCTAGTACTGAATTGGGTGCTTGTGTTTGCTCAAGCTGCTCATGTTCGGTATTTTGTGGGCTGGAGGAGCTTTGTTGTTGACATTATTTTATCACTCTGATTTTTCACGTAATGTCTCCGATCATACCTATAACTTTGAAAAATAGATGTCTACACACATGTCCACAAACCACCTTAAATATAATAAAAAGATACAAAATGTGGAGTTGGATTGACCACGATGGTCACTTGAAGAGTGAACTCACGACCGAGCTACACTACATCTCAAACTTCATATAGTTCTTTATGCGTGCGCGCATGTGTGTGTGTGTAATGATGCCCTAGTTTTCCCTTATGCAAGTCACACTTTATGATAGCATCCTAGATCTAGATTGTTTTAATTACGCAAGATGTGTGTGATGAAATAGAATGAACTTCCCCTCTTATGTTGTGTATGTTGATCAATGAAGCCATTATTCCTTGTATGAGCATGCTTAGATGTATACTTTGTAGTGCTCTTGTGCCTTTGCACGCTGAGGTGGTGATAGATAATGCTTATATTGTTTGGCCCTTGATTTAGAAGAAGTAACTAAGTATATATATGATTCCCTTGTTTGAATTTTGTAATTGACAACTGAAAGACCGACCCAAAGTATTATAAAGTAGTAAGAAGTAAAGAGACCCAAAAGAGTAAGAATAAGATAAAGAAGGGCATGGGCACCTAAAAGGGATAGGAGCGCTTGGGCACTTCGTCCTAATTGGGTGCTAGTGTCCAAGGCCATAAAAGATAAATAAACAAAGTTTTGGTAGAGTTGTAAGACATGTAAGGCTAGTAAAGTGTAAGAGATAAATAAAAAGGTCCAAAAGAAGTTGTCAACCACTAGTTTTCTTGCTTAGGAATCATGTATACATTAATATGATTTTAGGACCTATAAATATACCCAAGTGCATAGATTTTGTGTCTACAAAATCTATTTTCCTATTATGTTTACATGTGGTTTCAAAAAAACATCAAATGCACATGTGGGTAGATATCCAAAACAAGTTTCAAAAGGAGTTTTACTAATATAAACATGAACTACCCAGTTATAAGAATGTTGGATATATACCAAATTTTCATCCCATGTCTTACGATGTTTCCTATTATACTCTCTCAAGTGTTGTAGCAATGTTTTATTCACCACTTTAGTTTGGTCATTGGTTTGTGAGTAGATAGTGGTATAAGACTTTAATTTTGTATCCATCTTCTCCCATAATGTAGCCCAAAACTTTCCAACAAATATTGAGTTCTAATATGAAATAATAGAGTTAGGAAAACAAAAATGAACCCTTACATTAGTAAAAATAACTCAACACCAACACTTCCTTTAAGGGTATTCTAACAAGGAATAAGAAAACACATTTTTGATAAATTGGTCCTGACCACAAAGAGATTGTCATGCCCCTTATTTGGCATCGACAACCTACCCACAAAATTAATGGAGATGCTTTCCCTCAACCTAGAAGGAACTAATAAAGGAATATATAAACCCAACTTCCATGTTATTAGACTTGTTAGTACTACATAAAACACAACCTTTTATAAACTTGGCAACATCAACTTGCATATTAGGCCAATAAACATACCTTTGTAAGTGTGCAATAGTCTTTGTAACACCAAAATGTCTTGCAATATTTGTAATGCTTTCCTCATCAACTAAACTATTTCCTCTTTAGGCACATAAATCTTTCCCTTGTTGTAGAGTAACCCATCTCGAGGTAGTTCTCCCCCTTTGATTTAAAACCATCATCTTGGGGCCTCTTTGTTTGAAGGAAAGGATCCCCAAAATTTGAATCTTGTTCATATCCTTCTATCTAAGATTCACACACAAAAGGATCAAGAAGAGTTGTGGTGAACATAGTTGAAAGAAAATGAGGTTTAGACAACATACCAACTAACTTGTAACTCACACCTTTATTATATTTGATAATCAAATGATAATTTTGTAAGAAACACATCTATTTTTAGTCTACTAGTTTGTTGAAGTTTGTTTTGAGATTACACATATTGAAGAGGTTGATGATTTACATGAATAATAGTTTTCTTACCCATGAGATAATTCTTCCATTTCTTGACCACTTGAATATAAGCATATAGTTCTTTATTTTATGAAATAATTTATAATTACACCATGAAACAACTCGAATGATAACACACGGGTCTACCTCCTTGAAGTAGGACAACCCCATAACATAGTCACTAACATTTGTATAATGGGATAATATAGATCCTCGTTTATGTTCTCAAATGTTAGGGATCAACTCTAGGCATGCACATAAGATGTATATACCGAGGTGCTCAAGGAGCACAAGTGTAGTAATTCTAGAGGATAATAGCCCCAACCCTAAGGTAGTTATAGATTTCCAATTCCTATACCTAAGATAAAAGATGTATCCCATTAGGATTTATAATAAGGATAGGTCAAGAGATGGAGAAAGCCAAGGGAAATAACTGATTTAGCATAATTATATATTTATCAGAGGATTGAAATCAAATAGATATAATAGTAATAAGTAAGATCTATCATGCAAAACACATGCAAATGTGAACAATAAAGAGATAAGAGTGACTTAGATTATATTCAAAGATTTGAACTGATTTTGAGCTGAAAAGTGGGTGGAATAGTCTAGATCTGGGCTAAGTATACTTCTTTTAGAATATTGAGACTTGCGGGGCTTATAGATAGAACCGCACAAAGGAAAATAGGAACACCCAAGTGCTGATATCCAAACTAGGAATGGTGTCCTAGAAATAGCTCGGTTACGATTTTTTAGGTATGAAATTATCTTCTTCCTTTCACTCTTTGTCACTCTAGATTCATCGTAGGGTTTTACTATCACACCTAAACCTACAAAACAACCCCGACTAGCTACACAAGGATCAAACACACATTAGATGGAATAAATAATGCAAATGCTTGAGTCAGATTGACCTCAACAATCACCCTAATGTGATTGTCACTGAAAATTGCACTACATTTCATACTTAATGTAGTTCTTGTGTGTGTGTGTGTGAGAGAGAGATAGAATGATGTCCATTGAAGCTAGGTTTCCCTTGTGTCGATTGCATGAAGCTAATGGGATGTAACTAATTTTCTATCAAGATATATACGCGAGATCAAATTGAGAAATAACCCCTCCATGTAGTGAATGATGCAACCCAAATGCAATGTGAATATTGTTCTTTGCCCAAGTAGTAGATAGGAAGTAATATCCCAAATTTCCCAACCCCTAAGTTTATAGTTTTGTGTCTATATTTTCCCCCACTTTATGTTGGTGAATGAATATTGATGGCATAAAGTAGATAAAAATTAGTGTACCTTGTGGGGAGCCAGGGAGGTTATTCTGCGATAAGCGTGCGGATGGAGATTGTTATTGTTAACACGTCGAATGGATATTAACATGTGTATCATGGAATTTAAGAGGGATGCTAACCCTAGGGGTGACCTTATGTGCATAGTATAAATGATGCCCACATTTGTGCCTTGAATATTGCCTTCACTTTGAGCATCTTGTGTTTGAGATTCCTTCTTGTTCCAATTGTGTGTGATGCCTTTTGTCGAGTAAGGTTGGACTTGTAAAAGAAGATAAGTGAAGTCGATGCTCGTCATAAATGAAATTAAACTTTAATTTATTGAATGTGAGAATAGAAATGTGTATTGAAAAAAATCAAGGAAAAAAACACAAGCTTGAATGTTGTGAGAAAAGAGATATGGTTGGAAGAGTCAATAGTGATCAATTCCCAAATTGATTTAAACATATTGAGGATTAGGCATCGTATCACCACACTGAAGATTTAGGTATCATGTCGCTAAGAGAAGAGTGTTGGGAGAGTTGTAGGATTTTCCCTCCAACATTGACACTTCCTCACAAATAATTTCCATTGCAGATGGTCACAAACCCAATAAAAAGTACACATGAGTAACACATTGTTTGAAGCATATCATTGTTCTGTATAAAGCCTAGGTTCCACTTGCTTATTTGATACTAAGAAAATAGAGTAAATAGTTCCCTTACTCAAATTTATAACTTGTCACTGATTTTTATTCCTACTGTGTTGAATTGTAACTTGTAACTATTTGTTGTTGAATTCTAGAAAATCTTGTCACTAAAAACATGTTAAACTTTGTATTATACCCATTTCCCCAGAGATGAGAACCTCTTATATGGAACACTACTACCCATCATTCATGTTTGTATCGGTGCTTTTATCCATGTTATATTTTTGGCCCAAGTCCGATTCTCTTCAACCAATTTTTAGCTCTTTTTATTCTAATTCTATTGTGTACAGAATTTATGTCAGGTTTTTGAACTACTAAGAGGTGAAATAATTACCTAATTATTTCCACCATTCATTGGGGTGTGTGAGGTAAATGAATGTGAGCAAAAATCAAATGAGGAAAGCTAAAGCTGATGTTCACATCTGAAATAAAACTCCTTCATGGGGAATCTAGTGTTTATGGTGAATTACTCGCATTACTATTGTACTAAAATACCAAAAAAATATAAATGGGGTAGGGTTTAGTGATACTTGCACTTTGAAAAACACAATGTTGAGATGAGTGGATACACGAATAAGGTGAGAGACTCATCCTTCCACCGAATGAGAGGACTCAGACAGAAAGACATCTTGTAATGAAATTACTTGTATAAATCTAAATACCAACAATAGTAAAACACCAAAGAACACAAGATTGTAGATACATGATCACAATATGCAAGTATAATAACTTAGCCATTTTGAGGGGACAACCTCCAAACCATACAATAAGACTAAAATGCTCAATATGATGATTAACTACTCCTTACCACTACCTATATATACCAATCCTATGTTATGGGCAACACTAAGGCTGACCTACTAAACATATGAAAGTATAACTAAATAATATATGACAATAAGATAGATTATGTAAGCCACAAGTTAGCACTATGTATCCAATATAAGATATAGGACTAATGGCATAGCATGCCCCTCCCCTTCAAAGCAACATTGTCCCCAATGTTGGTAAGCCTTGGATGTTGCTGCAAAAGTGCTTCATCTTCCCATGTTGTATCCTCAATATTCATATTCTTCCACTTGATTAGATACTGCAATGAATCTGGTCCTTAATTTTTTTGGTGTGTGTTTGAAGAATACCTTTACGGTTCAATACGATCCTTACTTCCTCATCCATTTCAAGAAGAACTGACTAGGTGGAAATGTGCTTTGCCTAATGATTTTCTTCAAGTAAGAAACATGAAAGACTAGATGTATTTTACTTCTTGGAATTAACAAAATGACATAATCATAATCTCTTTCAGGAAGCAATCCTCTAGGATCCTTAAAGACAACTGCATGTTGATCAATAACCTTCTAAAGATCAGGATGCACTACCGTAGTTGGTAGTTGAACTTTCATTGAGAACAATCATTCTACAAATCCTTTAGCCTATTTTTTAGAATCTTTTACATTTGGTAAGAAATAACCACTTGAGGAGTTTTTGCATGCGATCGTCTAAAGATCAAACCATCTACCCTTAGAATGAAAGTGCATGAACAACTCTTGGAAATTTAGCTCTATGGTGCCCAAAGTTGTGAGCCACTGAACACCTAAGACAATATTAGCTCCGCCCATGGGAATAACAAACATAGTAGATTCCATTGTGTAGTTGCCCATCATAAGTCTGATTTTATGGCATTTCCTTGAACATTGGACTGTGCCACCATTTGCAATCATTACTTGAAATTTAAGTGTTGGGTAGATGAAACAATTTAGCTTTATTGCACTTATTATTGATGAAATTATGTGTGCTCCCGAATCAATCAATACTATCGCCTTCTGCTTCTTAAGGTAACCCATGACCTAAAGGGTTTGTGGAGTGCTAATACTTGATAGATCATGACATGAGATAGTGGGTTGCGGATCTTCTAGAGTCTTCCTCTAATTTTTCAACTTCCTCACTTGATGGTTCCTCATCTTCTTTCTCCTCATCGGTCCCTTCAATGTAAATTTTTTGTCTCAAAGCAAATTTATGACATGGTCCATATTTATTTGTAAATTTTTGATCTTTTTTCTTCAATTTGTTGAGGTTTTAATTGAACTGGCCAAGGGTATGATGGTGACAAGGTGTTATGGTCTTTTATGTTAGTGAAGGCTTGCCATCTGCTAGAAATTTTTCCCTCTACTATACACACCATGATAATAGAATCAGAAACCTTGAGTGGATTAAACATGCATATCTCATGCTCAATGTGGTCCTTAAGACCCCGAAGAAAAAGGTCATTTATATACTTTTATGTAATATTATCCATATGCAAGGAAAGATTTTGGAATTGATGAACATACTCCTTTATTGAACCTGTTTGTTGTAACTTTGCTAGTTGGACGAAGTAATTCTCTAACACAATATAAATATAGTATAATTGAAGCTCTTGATAAAAATTATCCATGTGACATTGATACCATTCTTACGCTTTTTGAGCACATAACCAATGATACTAGACGAATTGGTCATATTCTAGATATAAGGATGTCATGGTAACCTTTTATCTGATGGGATTTGATGAAGATCAAATAAATTCTCCATTTGGATTATGTGTAGACAAAGTTACATCAAGACATAAAGGCAGAGACATGGGACACCCATGGTGTCACAAGATAATCAAGACACATAGGCCACATCTGATGATAGAAGTAATGTCACATGATAAAATCATAGAGCTAAGTCCCAGTGTGTCACAAGATAAATAAAGCACACAAGTCACACATAATGAAGCATTCAAGAAGTGGAAAATATTATAACAAATAGTAATGCCAAACATTGATAAAACATCATAGAAATCAATAAGAAATCACATGAAGTAAGATATGTTAGAGGCCTTAGCACAAGACACATGTGGTAGTATTGTTAACTCAAAATATAACATGTACACAATATATGTAATTAAACAAAATGAGAAAATATAAATAAACTATAATGAAACAATGATACTTGTATAGTGGAGGATGCCCCCAGAAAGTAATATAAGGAACCAAGCTAGCTTCTATCATCATATAACGATATATATATTTTGCATCAAGCTCAATATACCTCGTGAATGCATGTGTGTAAGGAGTAGAAAAGGTATGATATCCATCAAACCATAGTGCCAAACAACGTATGTAACATAAAGTGCTAACAAATCAAGCTATGTGTATAGGTCTCGGTTTTGTATTTTAACAAATATTTGAATGTTTTACTAACTTTTAATTTAGATATGTGCATAGAGAGGGGATAGAACAAGGGTTACCCAAGAGGTGTCTCGTAGGGGAAAGATGAAACCTAAATGATGAATATGTCATAGTATATGTAGAAATTGTAGAGGAGTCATGACACGATAGAAATCAAGAGGGATAAACCCATTAGAAATAGTATGAGTAAAAGGATTTGAATTAAGATTTTTGATTAAATCTTTGTGTTTGAAGACATTTCATTGATTGATTTTGATTTTGATTTATGTGTGAAACCCATTGTGATTGAAGAGATATAACATGTGATGATTAGGGATAATATTAACACTATTAGCAAACATATTGGAAGTATCATCCTCTTGAAAGTACATAGGGAATATACGATCTGAGGAAACCTATTCTTAGAAAATAAGTAAGGGAGATCTACATATGCCCCAAAGATTTCAAGAAGGGATTTATGAATATATTGATGTGGCATGATGGATAAGATAACACTTGAATACTCTATATTCTAAAGACACACTCTTCTAATGATTTGATTGTATGCTCTATGGATAAATGAGTGTAGTACTTAGCTGCATATAAGATATTGTGTTGTATACATACCATGGGAAATGACAAGTTATTGAGAAATATATAATGATTCTATCAAGTAGTCTCTTTTTTCTTCATTAATAGGCTCGAGATTGAGTTTTGCAAATGATCATCATACATATCAAGGTGTTCATATTCATTGTAATAATAATCAAGATTGAAGAATCTCTGTCATTAGAATTAAATAGTAGTGATAAATCAGTTCTTGTTTACACCCTAGTTAGATTTATCAAGAAACCTAATAATTTTTAGTGATTTAGTACACTAATGGATGTAGGGTTAACAATAGGTGGATGCTTTCGATAATTAATTAATTTCTATAATTAGAATAACACTTTTATCTTAGTAACCGATATGCTAAATAAGATATGAACTTGACAATACAAAGGAATGAATGCACTTAACTTATTACATATGATTATGGAAGGTTATGTGAATGTGCACTATAGGAACATGGAGATCTAGACTAGAATAAGCTTCATTCTAGAGAATTTCATTGGAAAATAGATTGGGAAGGGCCATACCGTATGGTTTTACACCTCTTGTATGGTTTTAGACTTGCTTTGAGATTTAAGTTCTATAACTTTTGCACCTTTGTTGGTTTTCTGAAATCCTTTGTCACTTTGAAACCATAGTTTGAGATCATCAAGTGAATCTCTATGAATTCTTTGATCATCATCTCAAACCCTAGTCATGGATGAGTATTCCTACAAAATAAACATTAATTAGGTTGTAGGGTACCCCCATGCATTATCGATGTTGGCACTACTCTAAAGAGGCCTCAAACTACATGTCATTCTCCACCTAGCATGTGATATCTGAATGAATGTAACTAAGTTTGACAATCATCTTTGACCATGCTTGAATTGAGTTTTTATCTTGCTAAGATACTTGGGAAAGGGATCTTTGAGTACTTGTGGATGAGGGATATTGTTGCTTTGACCTAGTAAGGATATTTATACCTATGTTTATTGTTTCCTAATGACTTTAGATGTGCTATTATGAGATTTAGGGAGCCTTGGGTGCCTTTTGCAAGTGTAAAAAGTGAGTGTATCAATGTAGTTCCATAGGATTTCCAGGTTAGTAAATGAGGTAGTGTTTACTTGCTTATATAGGGTTTTATAGATGATTTATCAATGAAAGGATGGCCGTGAGAGATTAGAAGACACAACAAAAGATATGCATTTGAAAGTAAAGTTAGAGGACATGTTGGCCCAAGACCATACAATTCGATCACAACCAAATGTACTATCTTGACCAATTTGTATGGTCGTGCTTAGGGAAGGAAAACATGCAAACATGAGACCTCAAAATTTACTAAGTGGGAATGCGAAAGTTGTATTTATATTAATGCAAGAGTGCATTGTCAAAAATAGCGAGTGTCGAAAAGTGAATTGTGAAATTTAAGTGTCTACGATTATCTGTGAAATTATTCTGCATGTTTCCCCATTTGGGTTAGGAGCTATGGTGGAAGAATAAATTTTAGAAGAAAACTTAGGTTTTAGTTGTAATGTTCCTACATGGTTTTGAAGAAAACTTAGGTTTTAGTTGTATTTAGATAATTATGTCCACACATAATAGGTGTCACCTTATGAGTAACTGGCACATGAATATAATCATTCATATTTATATTACATCTAATATCATCATTTATATTAGGATATATCCCAACTCCTTGTGGAGAAGTAAATATATCAACATAAGGCTCAATTGGTGTATAAATTTGTTTATCATCACTGACATCAATATCAAATTCAGCCCCCTAATGGGAGTGAAATATAACACGGATAAATGTTCATATGATATATCAAATGGTTCATAGTAATAAATATCATCATTTGAATCAAAATTTATCTTAGTTCATTATGGTATTAAGCAAATATTGAAATAAATAAATATGCTAAATCTAAATATGTAATAACTTCATGATATAAAAATTAAATACATAATTAACCCAAGCAAATAAGCAATTAAGTTTGAAACCCTAGTTGCAAATGAGAGATAAAAGACTTAGCTGATTCACAGTGATGCCAAAGGTGTGTAGACCTGGAAAACTACTGAAACAAAGTGACAATGTGTCATAATCGAGAACCAAAAAATTGTGAGGTGTAAAAGTGCCAGGACTAGGATGCATATAGAGGGTCGGGGCACTTGGGGCATCGAGGACTATTTTCTGGGTGCACTATGTGATTTCTCGGAAGCTGTGAAACCTAATTTTATAGGGTCATAAGATTTGTTACTGTTTAGGTATCTCCTTTGATCACCCATATGTCACTGGACTTTTTTGTTATTCACCTGAAACCTGCAATAAGAAGAAGCACTTGTAAAACCCCCAAACTACATCAAATCCTAAAAAAAAAGATGTAAAATGGGAGGTCAAACTATCCTCAGTTGTCAACAAAGTGAACTTATGACCGAGTGTTGCACTACATTACAAACCCCATGTAGTTCTATATGTGTGTGTGTGAAGAAATCATGCCCTAGGTGGCTCTTGTGCATGTCACACTTGATAGTGAGCAAATAGCTAGATGTAGAAAATGTAAGATAGATGTGTGCATGAAAGAATGAACTTCCCCTCCTATGAAGTGTATGTAGAAAATGCATGTCCCTTTCCCTTGTGTGGATGCTAGATGGATGCTTGAATGCTCTTGATAATGCCTTTGATGCAACCTTAGGTGGTGATAGTAATGCTTAGTGTTTGGTCCTTTATTATGATCACATAACTTTATATTTATATGATTCCCTTGGTTGAATTTCATAATTAACACTAAAAGGCCGACTAGTAAAAAATAAGATGCCCAAATGGCTAGAAAGGACCCAAAAGATGTGAGCAAAGTACAAAGAGGTCAGTGGTCGGGGGCACCTAAGGGGATGGGAGGGGCACAAGGTGTGCACGGCATCTAGGCTTGGCACTGGTGTCCAGTGTGAGAAAATGTTAAAATGCCAAAGTATGAAAAGATAGACTGGGAAAGAAGAGTGTAAAGACCAAAAGAGGAAAAAAAAAAGCAAGCAAAGATGGCCAAAGATAGTGATCAATTAGTACTTTTCTCACTTAGGAATCATATGAATAGTAGTATGTGATCAGGACTAGATAAATACCCAAAGTGCATGATTTAGTGTCTACATTTTCCCCCACTTTATGTTGTTGAGTGAATGCTCTGATAACATAAAGTAGATAAGAGATGTGTACTTGATAACCATGTAGATTGATGATGGCAAAAACATGCGAGAGACAAGAAAAAGTGTGGAGTGATAAAAATGTGAAGCATGGAAGCTAGAGAAGAGGAAGTGAAAAAAAAATGATGATGATGACCCTAGGGTGAGAGTGTATGTGTAGATGTCACATTGTACTTGTTTTTGATGTTGATGTGATGATTGATGTGTGATGTGATTGATGTGACTATTGCTTCCCATAAGGATGGACCTACAAAAGAGAAGAATGAACAAGTAGTCAAATACATGTATATAAAAAAATTGATCAAAATGTAAAAAAATGTAAAAAAATGTGTAAAAATGAAAAGGAACATGTGCACCTGATCCATGATGAGTGAAAAGAGATAGAAAGGATCTTGAAGATGTTGTAGAAGAATGAGTTTTTTGGGTGATCTCACACTGTTGCGTTGAATGAGTTTTTTGGGTGATCTCACGCCAAGAATGGAAGAAGTGTAGGGAGAAAAGTCTAGTGTCATCCTCCAACCTTTAACTACTTCCCAAAGTGTAAACACCACTACAGATGGTGTGTAAAAATCTGATCCATTTTGAACAATTTGATCCAACGCAAAAGTAGAAAAGAAAGTGTAATGCATGTGCATGCATGAGTGTGTTGAAGGATTGTGTGTCTATAAAAGTTGTTGTGTAAACTGTCTGAAAACTATGTTGAACTAAAAAAATGTTGTGTAACTTCCCCCTAGTCATAGGCATCCAAGAAGGGTCAGGGGCACCCCAAGTGCACTACTTTGTCTCTGTGTTCAGGCACTGGTGTTTATGTTGTGTTGAGGACCCAAGTCAAGATTTGGGTCATTTTTGAACTACTAAAGACTGTGTGTTGACTGTGTTGAACTATGTTGTATGACTATAAAACCATTGTATGGGGTGACTGATTCACCCAATGATGCCCCCTCATTTGGGGTGCATGTGATGTCACTGAGGAGTATGCAGGCCCAAAGGAGGACCGACCATTGAACTGAAATTGATGCCCTATAGGGGGAGGAGGGAATGTGCTTGGTAGAAACCAAGGCACACAAAAAAAAGTGGCTAGAAACAAGTGTTAGTGCAAACAAGATAAACACATGTATAAGAAAACAAGTAAGCTAAAAACAAGAAGAAGAAGAATGTAAAAGCAAGATAAAAATAATAAAAATGTAGACCATGAAAAGTGGGTTTCAAACATGGGACATCACTCATGATGTCACAAGACAATCAAGGCCGAATTGGCCAAAAGCATACAATAATGTAAGAACAAAAAAATAGGGAAAATCCCACAAACAATGGCAAACAATGACAAATAATGAAAAAAAAAGTAAGCAAACAAATATATAAAAACCATGGTGGAAAAATAGTTCTGCAAGACAAATGTTGCACATGAAGCACCCATTAGCATGTTAGAAAGATAAAAAAGTATGTCAAAATGTGTATAATCTGATATAATATAGTGTGTTAGTATGAATAGGAAGTAGTATAAATCAAAACAATAACACATGTAATGTGTATGTAAAAGTGGATGCCCCTAAGAGCCTATTGTGGGACTGGTAATAGGTATTGTGCCAAACATCCATGTTGTGTGTATCGATCTGTATGTAAATCTGTGATCATAACTAGAAAGCAAGTGAACATGCATGTGTATATATAAAAGATAATGACATACAATGTATCTAGCTAACATAGTAAGTAAAAGTGTACATGTGTAAGTATAAGTAAAAAGAAAGAGTAAATGTGACCAAGATATGTAGTATGTTGTGGATGTGAGATGGAATGGAATGATGAGTGAGTGTGATAGGATCCATGCCCCCGAGTGAATGTGAATGAGTATGCATGAGATGAGGTTCATTTATACATGCCCCTCAACAAGTCGAGAATGAACCATAGAACAAGAGTGCATCATCGGAAATGGTTTGAATGTGTGCTAGAAAGATATGATCATCAAAGCATAGAGCATAGAGAGTGAGTGAGTGAGTGAGTGTGGTGGGGTTCATTTTAGATTTAACCCTCAACAGTTGAGTATGAACCATGGAACTAGAGTGCATCATAGGGTAATGAGTGCATGTAATGTAGTGTGAAGAAATGTCGTGAATGCATAATGTGTAAATGTGTATGTGTGTGTGTGATGTATGTAGTGTGAAGAATGTAAAGTGTATGTGTGTGTGTGTGTGAAATGTGTAGTGTGTGAGGTTCATGTGTATAAGATGCCCTCAATAGTCAAGTGTGAACCATAGCACGAGAGTGTGTCATCGGGTAATGATGATACAAGAGTGTATCAAGTGAGTGTGTAAAAGTGTAATGTAAGAAAGATGAAGATGAAGTTGAAGCATTAAGTGTGATGGTCATGATAGAGACATTTGATATGCTAGAAGGGGAGAATAAGTGATGATGCCCCCAAGTATGTATGATGATGGAGATCTATGCATGACATAGAGATACCATGCCATTATTGTGGAGAGTGTTATCTGTGTGTGATGATAAGAGAGAGAGCCAACATAATGGTAGGTAAAAATGCATATAGGACCATGCGATGGTGGTGAGTTTGAAATGTGTCTTGAGGATCAAAAGTAGGAATAGTTTCTTTTTGATGAAAAAATTGGAAATGAAGTGGATAGTGGGTGGAATTATTGAATGGTAATGTTAGATGGGATTGAGAGAGACTTGATAGGAGGAGGTGTTGAACTTGATTTTTAGAGGAGGTTGCTTAGGTTGACTTGATAGTAATGTGTAGATGACTTGAGAGGAGGCAGAGTGAGACTAATTTTGAGAGGTGGTTTCTTAGTTTGAGTGGATTGAATAGGTGGTGCTTGAGTGATGAAAGAAGAAATTAGAAATGATGACATGATGCTCATTAGACATAGATGAATCAGATTTAGGAACCCATTGATGTAACAAGTGGAGAGGACCATGTAACATAATGTGTGCGATGAATGAGATAAAACCTTGATGCTCAAGATGTTTGATTCTTCATTGTAAAGCATAACAATCATTGTCATTATGTCCATTGATTTGATGATAATTACAATAATATGGATGACCTTGATTTTGAAGCCGATAAGGAGGATAACAATGAGTAGATGGCAAATTGATTAATTGATGAACTATGAGTTTCAAAAGAATATCTTGTTGCTTAGCATTGAGATCAAACTTGAGAGGTGTGGGAGTGGAAAGATTTGAGGTTCACTAATATGAGCACATGTAGAAGACATAGAATGAGGATGAGATGTAGAAGAGAACTAAACATGAGCTTGAGAAGTGTCCTTAAGATGTTGGATTTCATATTTAAGAGATGTAATCATGGATTCCATAGCCTAAATTTATCTTGAAATAAAGAATGCAAAAGTTGAATGATTTGCAAATAGGTTGATTGATTGGATTAGAACCAAGAGAGTCATCGAAAAGATGATCGAAGATAACATTAACTTGATGAAGGACATGTATCTTAGGAGATACATATAATGTTTAGGGATTTTTTAAAAACATCTTTACAAGATGGGTGCATTTGAAGTAATTGAATACAAAGAGACTTGAGAGACCTTATGAGCCATGATAGAAAAAAAATGAGGATCCAAAGAAGATCATATTCGAATGAATGTGGGGTTCACCAAATGATTAAGCAAATATTGAAAAAATAAATGCCTAAATCTAAATATGTAACAATGTTGAATATAAAAAATTAAAGTACATATTTGACCCAAGAAAATAAGCTAAAAAATTTGAAACCCTAGTTGTAAATGAAGAGATAAAATACTTAGTTGATTCACAATAAGTGATGCCAAGATGTGTAGATTAGAAAAGCTGATGAAACAGAGAAGAGTAAGTGTCACAATCAGACCCAAAAATTGCAGAGAGTGTCAAAAGTGTCTAGGACCAGGGTGCCTATGGAGGGTCAGGGGCACTAGGGCACTGCAGACCTGTTTTGGGCACCTATGTGACTACTCAGAACCTTAGAAACCCAATTTCACAGGGTCACAAGATGTTTGTTGTCTTTCACTTTTGATTTCATGTATGTCACTACACTTCATTTATTCATTCACCTAAACCTACAATAAAAAAAGCACACCTGCAAAACCCCAAACTACATCAAATCCTAAAAAAAAATGCAAAATGGGGGTCAACTTCCTCGGATTGTCAAAAAGTGAACTTATGATCGAGTGTTGCACTACATCTCAAACCCATGTAGTTCTATGTGTGTGTGTGTGTGAATCATGCCCTAGGTGGCTCTTGTGTGTGTCACACTTGATAGTGAGCAATAACTAGATGTAGAAAATGTAGATAGATGTGTGCATGAAAGAATGAACTTCCCCTCCTATGAAGTGTATGTAGAAAAATGCAGTCCTTTCCCTTGTGTGGATGCTAGATGGATGCTTGAATGCTCTTGATAATGCCTTTGGAATGCAACCTTAGGTGGTGATAGTAGATGCTTAGTGCTTGGTCCTTTATTATGATCACATAAATTTATATTTATATGATTCCCTTGGTTGAATTTCATAATTAACCACTAAAAGGCCAACTAGTAAAAAATATAAGATGCCTAAAATGGCTAGAAAGGACCCAAAAGATGTGAGCAAAGTACAAAGAGGTCGGGGGGTGCCCTAGGGATGGGGGCATCTGGTGCGGTGTCATCTTAGTTTGGTGTCTGGTGTCCAAGATGAGAAATACTAAAGTATAAAAAAAGAAAGATTGGGTTGAAGGCAGTGTAAGACCAAAAGAGGAAACAAAAAGCAAACAAAGATGCCAAAAATAGTGATCAATGGGATAGTAATGAGTAGGTAACAAAGCGATTAATGATTTATCTAGTATCTTATATAGTATATCATGTTGTCCAACATTATTTTCAAACCAAATAGGTTCTTTTAGCTATGGTTGCCTTATAATTCGAGATTAATCTTATGGAACATGCACCCTGTTTCCTTTATGTAGGAATTTTACTTCACTTGCATGAGCACATGTATCATGCATAAAATTTTATTTCGATGAGCCTTAGGACTATATTGATCGATGCATAAAGACATTATTAACATGAGCATTAGAAGAATCCTTTAGACATGCATTGTCTCATCCTTGAGAGATTTTATTTTAGTACTCATAACTTGAAATTGGGCTTAAAAATCTTGTTGTAACACTTTAATAGACTCTAGTGTAACTTTATGAAAGATGCCATAATTATAAATAGAAGGGTTGGAATATGTCTCAAAATTAAATCAACATGGGAAGGTGTCGAATCGGTTGGGAGCATTATTTTTGGAATACTTCCAAGAGAATATGTTTACATGTGCGATAATGTTGAAGCAAATCATATAAGGAAGCTTGGGAATTTCTAGCATGGGCCATGATGGAAAAAAATGATAGAAAAAATACTTCATCGGCTATAAATAATAAGAATCAACACATAAAAGGTCAAATTGAGAGACCATAGAGGATAATATCTAAAGGGAATGTTCTAGCAAAAAAAGATCATCATCAAATTAATCAAACAACAATATATGGAAATAATAAATGAATTTAACAAAATAAAAGAGGTATTTTTCAATATAATTAGATCAAATAAAAACCTCCAAGGAATCTACACAAAAGTCTATATTTTGCTTGATTATGTCCTAATTACTAAATATAACAATTTTGAAATTCGAAAAGTGCTACAAATTATGTCAAACAAAAAGAGGTTTTCGATATATATAAAAAATAAGTAAATAACTCAAGGTAATTTTAAAATAGACTTTTCATGGTCAAGATTTGTCCCAAAAGAAAAGAATCTTAAAAGTAATGTGTAGTGATCGTCATTAAATCAATAAAACAACTATATATAGAAATAGAAAATGAATATTATGATACACAAAGATGTATGTTAGTATCTAAACATTTGAAATAATAACCTCCAGAATATTTTCTAACATTGGTATTTTTTGTGATTATGTCCTAATTACTAAATAATACTAATTTTGAATTTCCAAAAACTGTGCTAAGGATTAGGGAAAGCAAAAAGAGGTTTTTGTTAAATATATTAAAATGAATAATAAAATCAAATGAATTTTAAAAATAAAGACGTTATTCTTGAGATATATGATGAAGGTGATTTGTAAATTAGGAAACCATTCAAAGAGAGCCAAAGGGAAGGACCAATCATGAGACCACTAGGGAAAATGGTGAAAACTAGATCTAGGGGAGGTGAAAAATGAAAATTAGATTTAGATATGAATATAAAATGTAGAAATGAAACCCTAGGGAAACTAGGGTTTGAAAGAAGATACAAAATATAATTGTGAATTGGGTTCACCAAATGTTTACACTCTTTTTCAAAATTAATACATTATTATGGAATGTGCAACAATAATTATGAAGTAAGGTTCATTATAGGGGGTTGTTTTGATTAATTAGCTTCCCATATTAATCATTCAATATCAAAATAACTCATTAATACTTGTAAATAATGATTAAAATATGATACACACTTAAATACAAAAGACAATGGATGCACCTAACTATACAAAGTAATACATGAGAGATCTAGGTTCACTCACTTGGGGAAAATGGGAGTGATGAACTTTGAAGATGCTTCATTCATGACATTATTACTTAAAAACTACCCAGGTACAAAACCATACAACTTTGCCAAGATTAGATATATAGTCTTAGACCTATTATATAGTCTTGGAATTGCAAGGAGTGGGGTTTTGTAACTTGTCATGTGCCCTTTAATGGTCTAGAAATATGTGTCGTTGTTAAACCCTAAGTGTTGTATGATCTTAAAATCATTTGAAACTAGTGAATTGAACTCAAACCATAACCACAGGTAGGAGACCCTGCAAGAAGGTTAGTTTTTGGGTTGAAGTGTAATATGTGCACCACCTGTGTCAACACTACTCTAAAGAGGTATCAAATCACATGTAGTTCTCCACCTAACATGTAATATCTATACGAATGTAGCTAGTTGACAACTTAAACCACTTTGACCATGTTTGAGATGATTTTAATCTTGCTTAGAAATTGTGTTGGGATCTTTGAGTGCTTATAAATGAGGGAAAAAGAACTCCTTGACTTGGTCGAGTTTCAAAACTATAGAAGTGACTTCCCTAATGGATGTGCATAAGCTTTGTGAAGATTTAGGTCTCATTGGGTGCCTTTTGTGCTAGTATTGCAATGAGAGATCATGAGAGTGCCAGGTTAGTAAATGAGGTGATATAAACTTGCTTGTATAGGGCTCTAAAGGTAAATTGTGATGTAAAGGCTAACCTAGGAGGATAAAAAGACCCAATAAAGATAATGTAATTGAAATAAGAGTTAGAAGATGTGTCATTCAAGATTTTACAAGTTGGAAAAGACCATAAATTACATCCACACTTTGTATAGTATGGTTTTAGATAGGTAAAGCAAGTGAAATCTAGAAGTTTTTTCATGATAAACAAAGTTTAAGTACTTATTTTATGCATTTATATTTAGAATGTGATGAAACATCACCGTGTAAGAACAAGAAAGTTAGGAAAGAGATAACAAGATGTACTAAGTGGGGATAGGATGTAGGCATTTTCTTAGCCAAGAAGCACATTCATAAAATAATAATTTCAAAAGGATAGTTTCCAAAATTGAGTGTTTAAAATTATGTCGAAGATGCATATGGGCCAATGGTGTCATACTAAGAAATATGTGAGGTATAAAGAATAACCAAACTATATTTACCATGCGGTGTACTTGTATAGGTTTAATGGCATAAGGTCAAGAAAGAAAATATACGAGTATGATCGTTTAGGAAATTTACACAAATAATCATGTAAAAAACATGGAAACATAAAAATTAGAGCGAATATGACTTGATCTAGGGAAAAGTAATATTCATGTTAGGTTGATTAGGATGTATGATGGGCTAAGATAGATATGTACTTGTGTTATTTGATGACTTTGGTGTAGAGATTGACACGATAAATAATGAATAATTATCTATGTATTTCCATTATCACACACACAATGTATTTGGCTAATATATAGCCATTACAATAGGAAAACTACTTCCTATAAAATAGGAAGTCATCCAAACAACTTACCCATTTAAATGTTTTACGTGTATAACCAAACAATATGAATATATTGTTGTTGTAACAATATATTCTATTAACTAAAGAACCATATAACCGTAAGTGAATTATATTCACCATACGGTAAATCTTAAATACCCATGTAAACAATTTATTTCCTAACATTCCCCCTTAGTGTTTACATGGTAGAAAACATCCACACTTCCTATGCATCTTGTCATCAGTATGTGCTCATGATCTAGATGGTTTTTCATTATAGTGACAACTTTCAAGGATGGTTTAACTGGATAACCACCAACCAACAAGGATGGGTTTTAGGACAACCAACAACCTCAACAAAGATGGTTTTTCAAGTGGCTTACCAACAACCATAACAAAGGATGGTTTTACAGACAACCAACAACCCAAATATCATGATGCTACTTTTACTTGTGCTTTGATCATCGATATGCTTTTCCTTCAAGGAATTATCTAGGAAACACCACTCATTGTTTACAAATATGAATAGCGATGTTCTTCAAACATATCACAAAAATCAATTGAAAACTGGAAATAGGAACACCATGTAAAATAGATACTTTGAAAAATGAAGCTCACAACTGAAAGAAAAATCACACAAAAATTGTAACCATAACTATGTGTGGCCACATTCGGTGGCCCGATGAGAGTCGTTCATTGACCTCTAGCCTCATGTGCCTCCATCCTCCGATGAATGACAACTGCTACCTCAACGTAGAATGTGATCATGTCACTCAATGATGGAAACATGTGAACTAGAGAGGAAAAAAAAGAGGATAAGGTAACTATGATATAAAGGAAAACATAACAAAATATCCCAATTGTTTTGGTCTAGTACACTTGAGTTGGCCTAATGGTGAAGAACATGTGCTCTTGAAATAGAGGTCACAAGTTCAAATCCTACAAGGGTAGGGTATGTATGCCTCATTTGTAGCAAAAATAGTTGCCTCCCGCATGTGAGTACGAGGTAGTCCCATATGCTATAAGCCGCTTGTAGACCCAAAAACAGGCCGCCCGACATCATGGACTATAAAATAATATTATTATTATTTTTATAGGAACCTTAAGGTACTCGCTCAAGAGGATAATGCATCAATAACATTGGATAAGAG
This sequence comes from Taxus wallichiana var. yunnanensis, assembly GCA_018340775.1. NCBI lineage: Eukaryota > Viridiplantae > Streptophyta > Pinopsida > Cupressales > Taxaceae > Taxus > Taxus wallichiana. The sequence continues at coordinate 654,692,177 of CM031241.1, read as the reverse complement.
AAAGGTTGTCAAAAATATAAAATAATGTGCATACAATATTTGTTTCCACCTCAAAAGGTAGTTTCTAGTTTGAAAAAGTTAATATTGGAGCATGGTTAATCTCATGTTTGAAAAATTCAAAATGCAATTTTTTCCTTCTTACTTGAAGTGAAATTCTAACCACATGCTCTAATAGAATGCAAAGTAGAATCCATTAAGGATAAGTTCTTGATGAAATTACGTAGATAATCAACTACACCAACAAAGTTCCTTACTTTGTTCACATTAGAAGTCTTGGGCTAATTAAAAAAGGCCTCTATCTTGGCTAAATCAATCCTCAACTCCTATCTCCAACAACATGCCCCACTAATACAAGTAATTATTAAGAAATCTCACAATTCTTTTCATTCAACACAAATCAAATCTCCTTAAAAAAATGTTTAAATGAACATGTTGGTGCTCAAACTTGTACCCGTGTCTCAGATCTAAAATATTGGAGTCTTTGAGTCAATAATGGGACTGTCTCCAAGTTATGGGACCTTACACACTTGAGATAGACCTCTGGAGAAGGCCGGGTCTTCTAGACCAGATTCCTCTAGACAGTTCCTCTACTTGTTTCTATTGCTATTGCTATTCCTAACAGTGAAAAAAACCTAAGCTAATGATGCCAAGGGACCAGGGATAGGAGGAGAACATGAAAAGGAAAACTAAACTAAGGAAGGCAATAACACCAGAAAAAGTGGGATGAACACTATCTGTTTTGAGTGAAAACGAAGGAAAATGCATAAAGGGAAGCTAGGCATGCGCAACATAGACCAAAATACATTCACACGATCGATTTTATGAGAGACAACAAGAAAATGGAGTTGCAAAGGATTTAAAATGTCATAACAAGCACACAATACAAAGAAAAGGCAAGAAAGAAGAATATAAACACGTTAAGGTAGAGAATAAAACTTGAGGTCATTTTTGCCACGTGTCACACTTTAGTTCATTGCAAGGATTTGACGCATAATTGGTGTGCCTTGATTGGTTGCATGTAGCACACTCAATGTCTAACAGATGTCACGTGGCATAGAAGGGTGCGAGAAGGAAGCACAAAGGTACGTGTGTGGAAGAGTGAGGAGTGGAAGGAAAATAGAGGGAAATACGCGCAGGTAGAGCACGTGGGAGAAATGGGAGGAAAACTTTCCAGGAGGAATGTATGGCGAGGCACAATCATTACAAAGTAATGTGTGGCGATAGAGGAAGGGGCTTGTGAATATGCTAGAGACTTAGTTGATTTCGGGTAGCAAGTCTAAGGCACGCACACTGGATGTATGAATTTCTGGGAAGAAGGTGAATACGCAGAGAGTGCACACGAGAGAAATGAAATAGAAAAGAAAAGGCAGAGGAAAATATGTAAGGCATAAAGCGAGAAGCAGAGTATGCATGAGCACACAAGGAACTATAGCCAAGGAGATGTGTCAAAGGGACAATCGGCGTGTGCAACTGCCGCAATGTTAGAACCCTTAGAGCTAGAATGGGGATGTAAGTTGTCTAGATAACTAGGGGAGTTATTTTGGATAATAGTTTGGTGGCTTTTGGGGCCATCTTCCTACTAGATGAAGGGGATCAATAGCCTGGAGCATCCATTGGGCATGGATTCTGCTATGTAATCATAAAATTTTGACCAGGACTTTGAAGCACCGCCTTGAAGTCACTTGATGAAACATTTATGAACTCTATTTTGAATCGTGAAAGGCTAATAGAAGATGACCGTAGCCTCCTAGAAGTAACAAAAGAGCGCACGTGAGAAGCATGTGGAAGGAAATAACTATGTACAAATAAGACAATGTGCACACAATGCACTTGGAGGAATTAAAACTACTCTAATATATACAAAATGATGCAATAAGATTAATGGAAGGGTTTAAGATAGATCCCATTGATTGGGATTGATAGCGCACCTCCATCAAGATGAGATAACTCAAAATAGTTAGCCTCCTTGCAAGAACTAATGATATATGGGCCACTCCAAAGTGCATCAAATTTTGCATGATGCCTTGGTTTGGCTCACAAGATGCCATTTTAAAACCAAGTCCCCAAATTTGAAAGCTTGAGGCCTAGCGTTTCTATCAAACCACTTCTTTGTTGATTGCTAATGCTACTCCAACTTGATCATGACAAAATTTCTAAGTTATTCAAGTTCAACCAACTATGTCATTCATATTTCTCTTTGGTCTGTGCCCTTAAACACTAACTGTTGGGCAAGCTCTAATGAAGGTAGTTCAAGAGAAACAGGAAGTCTAGCTTCTTTACCATAGACAAGCTTATAAGGTGAGGTGCCTATTTCCTTCTTTATTGTGATTTTGTCTACCCAGAGCACGTGCAAGACTTTTGTATGCCATTTTCTTTGGATGATATTCATTATCCACTTCATGATTCTGATTAGGTTTTTGTTTGTAGACTTTGCCAAGACATTACCTTGAGGGTAATAGTTGGAAGAGGTCTTCAGGTATATACAAAGACTAAGAGCCTAACCGGAAATCTTAATAATAAGGAAGGTTTTTGCATTATCAGAGATAATGGTTTGAGGAATGCCAAACCTTGTTACGATTCCTTTGAGAAATTCAAGGATGATTGAATCGGTTGATTCCTTGAGCACAATAAATTTTATCCATCTAGTGAAGTAATCCATAGCTATTAACACCCAATTGTGGTCAGTGGCTAAAGGAGGATTGATCATTCCTATGAAGTCAAGACCCCATTGCGCAAAAGGTTGATATGCTTGGATTAGTTGGAGGGGAAACGCTGCCAATTTCTTCTTTCTGTAAAGAAAGTGCATTCTTTGCATTTCATAACCCACTTGTGTGTGTCTGTGAATAGGGTATGCCAAAAGAGTCCTATAGTTATAATCTTCATTGTTATAGTCTTGGCAGAGAAGTGTCCACCAAAGAATCCATTGTGAAATTTTGCTAACACTTTTTGATCTTGCACACCATTAATACACCTTAGTAGCACGCCATCAAGTTTTTTTTTGAAGAGAAGGCCATCAATCAAAACATATGGGATGAACGCAACCTTAAATGTATTCTCTTTACTTTTTTCAAACCGAGAGGGTGTTGGTCGAAAATCTATCGGGTGGACAGATCTATGGATAGACGAGCCAACAGTGTGCAGGGCATAGCCCCTCTTTGAGTCAGCAAAGTGAAACTGGTTTATTTCTATTCTACTAGCAGGAATCTGTGCAAGTCTCACAATATTCTACCTTCGGGGTTTGGGATCTCATCCCAGTAGAGGTATTTCCAACTGTGAAAGGAAAGGAGAGAAGGGAAAGAACGAAGATAAGATAGATCCGAAAGGAGAAAAGAAATGAATTCCAAAGCAGAAAGATCAGAAGGTCTATGTTTTGGGATTGGTAATAAATGGAGCCAAACCTACTTGCATAGACAAACAAAGCAATACTGATGAACAAATGACAAAAAAGTAGAGTAGATTCAACAGAATAAACATGTAGATCTAACATAAGAAAGTTCTGATGCATAACATAGATATTCAACACAAAGTCTCAATATTATATTAATCTTTTCTTCTGTTACAAAAAGTACAAAGCCTTTTCTCCTCACTTCTATTTTTCATCTAAAAAGTGTCCACCACTTAAATACAAAAGTATCCAAGTATATATAGAGGAGAAGAGAGAAGGCAAAAAGAAACCAACAACTAATTACAAAATATCTACAAAATATCTAAAAGTCAATGTTGACTTTGGGCAACTTGGTGGATGACAACATCCCATGGTGCAACATGGATGATGTCATCATTTGTGCCAACATACTCTTAGATATTTACAAAAAGGAAGCCAAGAGGAAGAAGGCTATTCATCATCGTCTCGCGGCTGAAAGGGGGTATCTTGCTTCTATTGCTGCTCGGAGAGGTGATGTGGAACTGGGTCTGATATTCCATGAATTTACCCATCATCATCGGCCGAAGTTGATCCTGGGCAGACCTTTGTATGATCGCCGATGACCTCACAAGTCTCCTGCTCATCTCTGAGTTTTTCAGGGAGCTTGAAATATTCATTACTACCTCCATCAGTAATTACCCCAAAAATCATGGCAAGCCGAGAAGGTTATTGATGCATTCAAGGTGTCAAAAGTGGCTTCCTGCCCTAGCCCTCAGAGACAATCTCCTCAAGATCCAGATAGTTTCATCTGCCTTCCTCAAGGTGAAAGAAGGAGTGAGCAAGCCCGGAGACATTCTTAGAACAATTTGCTCCATTTGATGCATTACATCCAGGGCTTCCTCCTTGACCTTGTCAATCTTCTCCAGGATGAATTCCATCTGATCGACCCGGTAGTCCAACGCAACAAGGATTTTTCTAGGTACCCTGGGGTGATCGAAAATGCCAAATTTTACCAAATCATCGACTGAGTAGTCGAGCATTTTCTGGAATGTCTCGTGTTGCAACCTAGCATGGTCCAACTCTTCGAGAGATAGGTCCCGCAATCACCTGGAGATCTTTGTTCACCCGACCAATGTTCTGATACAATTCAGTGAACTTGACAATTACCTCCTCGCTATCTTTGAGGATCTGATCTCTCCAGTGGAAACTGCCATACCTTGTTCGCCAATTTTGGCATACTCATTTATCTTATCCTGACTTAGGACCTCAGGAGTTTCGGTGGCAGTTGTAGGAGGTGCACTGCCCATTTTCTGTAGGGCGTGGAGAAGATGCTTGTTCTGCTCTTTTAATAGCCTCTTCTCTTCCTTTGCTTCTTGAAGTTTCTTGCAAAGGGCATCCACTACAGATAGGGCCTCTCCTCAAGACTTTCATAAGACGTTCCCATTGTGACTCGCATCACCGTATAACTGTAGGAGACAGATCCTTTTTATCCTTTGAAGGATCAGGATATGCGATCTCCATTACTCTTTCTCCCGATGCACTCGAGAGAAGCGGTTATAGGCTTTTGCTTCTTAGCCCCTTTACTTGGGATGATGGAAAGTCCATTGGTGCAATAGGGACTTTCCTTTGCTTTGGCTCATATGCCGGGAGATCCATGCTGGACTTAAGGGAGTGGGACCAGAGGTGGAAGAGGGAGCAGCTACAGTAGTGGATGAGGGAAAATGCGTAGAGACACTTGGTGGCGACATCGAAAGGGAGGCCGAGAAAGTGCTCATGGAAGGAAGGATATCGCAGGGAGGTAGTCATGGGAATGGAAGGGAGCTGAGAGATGAGAGAAGAAATAGTGGGGGATAGCTCTGCGAGAGAAGAGAAGATGGAGGACGAGGAAGGGGGAACAATAGAAGATGGGGGAGAGGATACGACCAAAGGAATGGTCACTTGAGTCACATGAGAAGGGGGAGAAGGGATGGTGGGAACCTCCATGGTTGTTGCAGTGGCAACATCCTGAATGGATGTGCCCATTGGGACACTCTCCGCCACTTCTTTCTCCGGGATGCCAGAGTTACAACTTGTTCCTGTGCAGCGGAAAGAGGGCTCTCAGGAGCTTCTTCTTGAGCGGAGCTTGATTCTCCCTCTTTATCCTTGCCTTTTCCTCTTGCAGCATGCTTCACCCCGACAGTGCATTGCCCAAAGGGGACGTGGTGAAATCTACTCCGAGGTAGATAAGGCCATTCATTCTCGCACTAAAAGTGTTTTGTTCCCACAATGTTTCCCTTGACCCTTTCTTTTCGATGGTCCTGGGTGCCTTTGTCCTCACAATCGATTGCAAACGAAATGGCCAGTTGTCCCCATCCATGTCTAGATACACTTGATCAACTTCTTGATCAGTTGTTTGATAACCTTTTGGAACAATGGCCACACCATATTGAATAATCTCTACCAGGCCAGGTGAGAGTGATCCTTCCTTCTAAGTTTGACCTCATGATACAGGTCGATATAGATGTCCTCGATCTGTGGAATGTGGATCGATCGAGTTTTTCCTTAGGGAGGTAGTTTCTTGGATCGAAGGTGGGCCTTGCCAGGAAATTGTGCTTTAGATTGAGTAGTTCTAGCTCTGCAAACATTTCCCGGGCTTTGTTGTGGGAAATGCAGGTGTACCTGCCCACTGTAAGGGGGAAAGGAGTTCCACCCTTCTTTCTCTTCAGACACTTCTCATGGTATGTTATGAGCTGTCCGGATAGCTCCAACAGATCAACTTAGGGCCAAAGATACCTTAGTAATTTAGTGGGCTCCCCCAAGAAGTTAGCTGCTCTGAGATAGGTGAAGGTGGGGAATTGGGTAAATAGTGCTCCCCACTTCTCATTCGTTGTGACTATGCTCTTGGTCATCCAACCATGAGTCATATTTGGCCTCAAAAGGCAGACGATGCCATAGAAGAAAGCATCATTGATCTTGGTAAACTGTGAGATGTTATTCTCCAGCTTTAGCTCTGGGTAGTATTCATATATCTTCACCTGAGGCCAAACCCCGCATCGGCTCAGTGATGGATAATCTCTCTCTGAGGCTACAACATAGACTACGTAGGAGTTCATGTAGAACCTCCCATCGTGGTGAGTTATTGAGCTGCTCGATATGGTGCCGCTTATTATCTCTGCCCACTCAAAGTGCTGATCAGGCACATTCTTATTCATGGTTTCTAGGTACCTGAGCATCCATTTGTGAAAGTAATGGGCATCAGAAAGCCCAAAAACTCTACTTAGAAATGTGATGGTATCACTCAGTTCCTCAGAGAAGTCACTACGGTGAATAACCTGTGGCCACCTGGTTATCACCTTCTTGTTCTTTAAGTACACTTTGCATTCATCAGCTACATGCATTTGTCCTCATTATCCTCCCACGCCTTGATGTAGTCTTCTTGGCTTACAACCACAAAATGTCGGTGGTGGGGAATGCCTAACATGATCTCAAAGTGCCGAGGTAGTGAGGTTGATTATGACCTCGCCCTTTTCATTTTCGACACACCTGTGTGTTTTGTAAGAAAATGGCCACCACCATCATAAACTCATTGTTTATTTACCATCGCACCGACGGGATCCCCAAAGAAATGTAGACCACTGCCCACCAGCTTGTCCATCCAAGGACTTCTTGTGACCCTCCTAGTTCTAGCCCAGAAATCTTCCATGTCGATGTGACCAAGTTCGGAATCTCTAATGTCCAGGTCACATTCTACCTGGACTCAGGCATTCTGACCCTTTGATACTTGTATTTCATCTCTTCCTCTGTAAGCTTAGCCTTACCCTTTGACTTGGTTGGCCTTTTGCTTGATGTAGACATATGTGGATCTGAGTTCAGTTGCTGATCTGCAAGAAGAAGGAGCGAAGTCCAACGCAAAGAGCCATGTTAGCTGTTAGATCTTCCATTAAAGCATTACAGAATGAGGAGTTAGCAATTTTAAGGCCTCAGGTGCAGGGCACAGGGACACTACAGGCTGCAGAGGTTAAAAGTATGGCGCACTGAAACAGAGTGTTACAAGGAATAAATCAGTGCCAAAGGGCAGGTGCAAAGATTTTGCATATAACATCATTGTTGTTGTAGACAGGGGTGTGCCTACGCCATTTATATGTGGTTTTATACTAGGCACAAATAATTTTGGTGTTGCATGGGGCAGGATGCGCCAATGGTGCAAGTATTTCACATGTAACATGGAATTTTTGTGCGCCAAAGGGCGATATTAATGGATGTAAGACTTACTTTATATGCGCAAATGGGGCTTTGGTGCGGCACAGAAAAGATTGCATAACACTTTGTTGTTGTTAGTGGGATTGCGCCATGCCGAGTTTAGGTTTACTTGGTTTATGCATGGCGTAGGGATTTGTGTGCTGCTGCATCAAGGTTAGTGCACCTCTCGGGGCATGACTATGTTTTCTCGTGAATAAGGGTGGCGATTGTGCCAAGAGGAAAATGCAGCTCCAAACTAACTTTTAGGTTTCTTTCTTTTTTAGTTTGTGATTTTTTGTGCCTTTCCTTCCTCATTTGATAAGCGTGAAAGGGGAACACAACAAAGAGGTCTAGGTTCATTTTTGAGGCAGAGCCCTCTCTGGCCAAAGAGATCCGGAAAGAGGGTGAAAATGGTTTGGGAGGGAAGATTGTAAGAATGGCAGAGGGGGGTTTATGGTTTCTCGATTCATTTCACCAAACCTCACAAACAACCAACAAAACAAAAACACAAGAGGAGTAAGAACCACTTACCCGAAATATATAGAATGAGAGAGACGAAGTGGGGTCCATGAACGTGACACGAGAATGATGGGCACACCGACAGTGCAGAGGAATAAAGTTTTTCACATGTTTTTGATTGTGAAAGTGACAGGCGGATGCGCCTATATATAGGCAAAAGTGTAATAAATGCCAACCACTTTTTAAAGGGGCACACCAAAACACGTGTCGACATGGAAAACTTTGTGCCCTTTGGCGTGGATATGGTTTTGACAACATGGAATTATCTGCGCCTTTGGCACAAATTTAGTACTGTCAACACTAGATTTAGAGCACCTTGGCACACCAAAACATGGCACAACATTTTTGTTGTTGACAGGAAGGCGCATGCGCCTTGGCGCAGCAAGAAAGGTGCATCATGGGAAGGCGCAACAATTGATGTGTCAACACTTCAAAGGGTGCGCCAAAGGAAATGAAGGGGGCGTAGATTTAGTCTGTGTTGCATGGACAAAAGGTGCGCCCGGCCAAAAAGGACCAAAATGACTAAGTTCGAAAACTAGATTTCCTGGAAAGGGTTTTTACAACATTCCGAACGCTGAGGGACCCCGACGAGGAACCAAAACAAAATTTTGGTATGGTTACCTGTAAAATTGCCCTCATCAATTTTACAGATAACAGTTGGCTCTTTCTGGGACTATCTTTGAGCAAAGCTCAAGGGTAGAGAACCCCAGGTCAACATGTGCCTATCCATTGGGTTACAGAGTCAAAAACAAGGGTGATGACGAAAAACAAACACACGACGAAAGCAAACACAGGATGAAAGTAAACACACAAAGAAAGAGAGAGAGCAAGCTCTACTTCCTGAATATTTTGAGATGCTACCCACTATAGGGAAGCGGAGATCAGTTCCATCTAGATACGAGAGATAGAAGCTATTCTCTCCATTGAGCTACTTGATCTTGAAAGGTCCTCTCCATAGAGAATCAAATTTCCCGTGCATGCCCTTTGGCTCTCTTCGTTTGTCCCACAAAAGGACGAGATCTCCCACTTGGAAATCTCTTTGCTTAGCCCTTTTATCGAACAATCTCTTAACTTGATTCTGATGTTCGGTGATCCTGTCGACCACTCTTACTCTTTTTTCTTCAGTTCTCTGCTAGATACATGATCCTCTTTTCAAGAGAATTTTTGAAAGTCTCATCTTCAATCGCTCGTGCTACAAGAGCAGAAGCAGAAGTTCTCAGTAAAATGGGAAGCTCGGCGTCGATTCCATATAACACTTGAAAAGGTGACATACTAAGAGACCTCTTGGGAGTAATGCGGTCCACCCACAAAGCATCATATAATGACTTGTGCCACGTTCACTGACTCTCATCAACTAGCTTCCGTATGATGGTCACTAAGTTTTTATTACTGGATTCTGCCTGACCATTTCCTTGGGGGTAATAATCCGAGGCGTGGGCCAAGATTATCCCGTGTTCATAGCAAAAACCAACAACTTCTCGTGAGGAGAAGTTGGAAGCGTTATCAGCAACGATTTTGTGTGGAACGCCAAATCTCACGATGATATTCTCTTTGATGAAATTGCAAACAACTTCAGAGGTGGCATTCTTGACAGGAATGGCCTCCACCCATTTGGTGAAGTAATTTGTTGCTGTCAGGACATAACTATGTCCGGCACTCGATTGGGGATGGAGTGCTCCGATAAAGTCAATTCCCCACTACTTGAATGGCTCATCAATAACGACCGGCCTGAGGGGAAAAGCAGCCAATTTTGGTTTGCCAACAAATTGTTGGCAGAGCTCACACTTTGCTACCTAGGTGGCCATATCCTGAAACAATGTTGGCCAATAGTACCTGGCCCAGATGATCTTGTGTGCCATCACGGAAGAGGAGAAATGACCACCACAGACTGAATCATGAAAATTCTCAAGTAACTTTATCTCTGTGGCTTATCAACACATCGCAAGAAGATGCCATCTATTCCGCGTTTGTATAAACAATCATCCCAGATGACATATTTGGCTTGCTCTGAGCTTTATAGCACGTTTCTCCTTTAAAGTTAGATGAGATGGACACTCACCGTAAGTGAGAAAGAAAGCAATATCATAATACCATTCGTCACTGGTAGCGACAAATAGGACCATGGGTAGAGAATCGGCTTTCTCCAAGGCTTTGTGCTCCATCGGTGCAATCATCCTTTTCCTCAAGGTCTTCTGAATCTCATTTTTCAGCCATGAGCTGACATAGGCCCTTGCCTCTTACTAGCTTGGTGGGTTTTATATCTAGATCATACTCTTGAACCTTTGTAATCCAATTCCCTCGCAAACTCCCTAACTCCTGTTGAGTTAAAATTGACTTGACTGCCATGTCAGGGACCAACACCACTGTATGAGAGTTTAGAATATAATACCTGAAGTTCTTGACTGCTTTGACAATGGCGAAGGCATGCTTTTCCAACTGCGACATCTTCAATTCGTGAGGCTTGAGGGGAGAGCTCATGAATGCAATCGGGGATTCAACATCCTCAATTCTTTTGCATCAAGATGGCTGATACAGTATGCTCAGATGCATAGCTATACATGATAAAATCCTTGGAGAAATCGGGACATACAAGGATCTGTGCAAGTGCGATGAGGATTTTATATCCTCGAATGACGCCTTCCTTCTTCGCCTCCACCGAAAGTCGGTGACCCTTTCATCATGTTTGATATGTGGTGAGTCTTTTCAAGAAAATTCGAACGAAGCAGCTAAGAAAGTTTACTTTTCCAAGAAAGAGTGAACGCTTGGTCTTTCTTATGGGTAAAGTAAGGCTCTGAATAGCCCTAACCCTTTTGGCATCTATCTTAGTCCCTTCTTTGTCACTGACCACGTGCCCCAACAATTTTCCTTCTATGACTCCAAAATAGACTTTTTTAGATTTAGGAGATCCCATGTTCTCGCATCTAGTCAATACTTGTTCCAAATGATCACAATGATCATTTCACCATTTAGAGAACACATGTTAAGTCATCCAAATAAACTACGATGACCTTCTCCCATCATACCTTTGAAAGCGAAGTCCATCACCCACCGAAAAGTGTGCCAAGCATTGGTCGACCAAAAGGCATCCTGCTATAGGTGAAAGTGCCCTGTGGGGTAGTAAATGCTGTTTTGAATTGGTCTCAGTGAGACTTCAATCTGATTATAGCCCGAAAAACCATCAAGCATGGACAACATTTCTTAACCATCCAGCTTACTACGTAGAACTCGATCCATTATGGGAAGCGGGTAGTTTTCCTTCAAGGACACTTGATTCAAGTTATGAAAATCCATGCATATGCGTATCTCGCCATTTTTCTTGCATACTGGCACAATGTTCGCGACCCAGGTACTGTGATGGATAGGAAAAATGATCCTTGCATCCAGCATCTTCTGAATTTCAGCCTGGATAGTACCTGAGATCTTAGGATTATAGTGCCTCTGTTTTTCTGGCGAAAGGGTTTGACACCCTCTTTCAACGGATGTCATGCTGGACGTCTTTTGGCTTGAAAGACTTTAGATCGGCATAAGACCATGCCAATACATCCATGTATTTCTTCAGCAATTTGACAAACTTCCGCTTTTCTTCGGGTGTGCAACATTTTCCGATGTTCACAAATTGCGGATGTTCTACCGAACCTAAATTGACCGGTTCGGTTTCTGGGGAGGAGTTAGGATCATCTTTCCTTTTCTTCCTAACAAAACGATCATGTCTGTCGAACAAACGTTCCAAAGAAACCAAACCTTTTGGAATTTTATTTCCTTTGAGCTGACATATGCCATCACTTCCATGTATTCCTTCATCTTGATCAGTAACAGATTCACAGCATGCGAAGTGGATCCTTCAAAATGAAGCTCACTAAAATTTTCCACCTTTTCCAGAAAGGCAATAAGTTGATTGTCATCGTTGAATACCTACCAATGCTGAGAATTGTCTGGCACGCTTGGGCGGAAAACTACCTCAATGGTATATGTGTCTGTTTTCAAACCAGGGTGAGGGAGCATGAGGGATGCTGAGATGGCTAATGAGTCGGCCATGTCGTTCTGAGCTCTTGGGATGGATTTTATTGAAAAAGCGTCAAACTCCTCAATATTGTCCCATACTGCGTTGCGGTAATGTTTGAGCCTTTCATTTTTCACTTGGTATATCCTTTTAACTTGATTTACGACCAGCTCTGCATCACCCTATACTTTTAGGTTCTTGATTCCCCTTTCTTTTACGGCTTGCATGCCAAGTAGCAAAGATTCATACTCAAAAGATTATTCATGTTGAAAAATGCAACTTGAAAGAGAGAGGAATAATTTCCTCCTCGGGAGATATTAAGACGGCTCCAAGCCGCACCCACTAGTCACACACCATCAAATCGCAACATCCATATCTCGTTAAGATCCTTTTCTTGACGAGAATATCTATTCTATCACTCAGAGACAAGAAATAGTTCCCATCCCTAATGATTCAAGAGAATTTGGGCTTTGGGGTCGCTGAATTGGTAACCAAGTATTTCTTTTGAGATTCCACTCCAATGTTTGTATTACACCTTCGACGGGATTCTAGCTTTAGACCACTCCATATGAATCTCTCCACCAACCTCACTGCAAAAACTCCTTCCCAATAGAATTCCATATGCTGCCGAAATATCGGCAATGAGGATGGTCATCTTTACTCTTTTCTCTGGGAACGCCGCAAATGCAAACTGCACATCTTTGATTTGACCGATCAACGGAACCTACTTGGTTTCCAAGGAATAACATCTACCAAAAGGCTTGGTAAGGGTGAGGCCCAGAGCATGGGTGACCTTTTTATCGATGCATGACGTTATCGAAGCCCTTAATCAATTATGCAATGTCTTAGTTTGTGGCCATTGATTAGGAGGGAGAGATAGAAAGGTTCTATTTTTCCTGATGCAGAAGTCGAGGCAACATTTATGCGAGATGCAGGAGGAGTAGAAAGGATTCCTTTCAGGGAAACCTGAGTAGTTATGATAGCTTGGCTTTGATGTATTCGGTCAACCTTACAAGCTGCTCGGGATTAGACTGAAGATACTCGGCTTCAGACATTTGGATCTTGGTCTTTTTAGCATGATCAATTATGTCAAACACGGCCAAGGGTTGCGTTGATGAAGGAATGAGTCCCTCATTTCGTGATGGTAGGGTAGGATTACTAGTCTTGATAGGAATATGAGAGGGCTGATTCAAAGGGGAGATAGGGGAAAAATATTTCTTCAAAAAGACTTAATAATAGGTTGAGCAGGAAGGGGACTACCTCTTTTAGCGATGGTTGGAGGCATGTTTGACACGGCCTTCTCTTTTTGCATCTTGCCAACAACTTCTACTTCTTTTCCTTGTGAGCGGGTGAAAACAACATATGACTGTCCGCTTGTATATCCTTGGGTACCCTCTTCTTCATCAGATTCCTCCTCATCAAATTCCATATACCCAATAGTAGATTCACCAGTCGGTTCACCGACATCTTGATCATCTTCACCGGGTGATGAAGGTTCTTCATAATTTTGCTCCTCTTCTTCGATTTCGGCTAAAGCATTAACCGGAGGGGCCTCAAGCACCAACCATGGAGTAGCTGCAGGTAGGCACGGCCTTTGTGAGACATTGTTAGAAGTAAAATTCCTCCATGGGATATCCCGGTATGAAGTGCTAGGAGAAGCTTGAGCTAGCTGTTTTTTTAATGCGAGCAAGTCATTCGCCATCTTTTGAAATGCCGATCAGATGAAGTGGCAGGAGAAGGGATCAAGCTTTAGGTTTGGACGGTTCTCTTTTTAATTCACTAGATATTAGCAAGTTATCTTCAATCCGTATGGCAGCAGCTTGGGTGAGAACCAAAGTAGTGACTCTGCTTCTTCGCAAGTGTAGAAACTTACTTTTGAGCTCATGGCATTCACGAAGAAACACTTCGATTTTCTCTCGTTGGCAAAAGATGGCAAAGGTGTGGAACACGGTTGATTAGTGAATTGAAACGGGTGATGAAATCATGCATGGTTTCATTGACCTCCTTCTTCAGGTGAGTGATCTTAGACAGTAATGCGAATGTGTCCTCTGAAGGCTTATACCTTTCTTCAAATGCAGTCCGTAAGGTGGCCCAACTAGTGATAGATCCACCGCAAATGCTGAAACCATTCCGCATTGTGGGTCCTCGCAAGGTCTCCAGAAGAGGCAACCGACACATCTTCATGGGTCACATCCAGATACTTGCATGACATGATGAATGCAAATATGTGTGAATCCGTGCTTTGGTTTCCTCCCATCAAATTTGGGAAAATTCTTCCAGTTTCCATGAGGGAGCATATGAACAGGATGTGGCAAAGCGAGAGGGCCCATAACATTTCCCATGGTACACCATTTGAACAAATTGAAAAAGGACGCGAGCTGAAGCACAGCCCACCGAGCAAAGAAAGCACCGCAAAGAGATGAGGATGTTCCTTGTGAGAAATGCTTCCTTCGTGGAGGGAGACACTTTTGGACAACCAGCTCACCGAACTTAGTGATGAGAAGCGTGCTGGGTGTAACATTGAAGTTGTGCCTTTGAAGTAGATCAAAATTAGGATCGACTTTCCACGAGATCTTCTGCTATGAGTAAATGGTTCACCCACTAGTGTACCCTCCAAATCCGCAATATTTTGGAGCAAATTTTAAAAACTCTTTTTGGTTGTACTTGCTGATTTTCTGATTTTTCCGATAAAATCAGCAAAGATGTACTTTTCTAAATATTTAATTTTATCCTCTTTTTAAAACCGATTCATCATGTTTAATGACAAATGATAATGAGGATAAAATAATGGCCAACTTAGTAGGCTGATTTTCGGATCTTAGAGTTGACTTTTGGTAAGGGTTTGAAATTTTGCAAAATAGTAAATAAAAACTCAGATCTACGGAAAAATACGGGTTTTTGTAAAAACTCAGCGAACTAAAGATCTCTAACTAGTCCCGATCTATGGATCCTGAAGAAAATTTTTATTTTGATCACTTTTACAAAAATTTTAGATTTTGAACAAAAGTTTAAAATTTGCAAACATGTAGTGACTTTTTGATTTTTTACCGATTTTCTAACATACCACTACCATAGATCTCGTTAGATTTGTTCGATCCCCAACGAGAGTCGCCAAAATCATGGTCCAAAAATCTATCGGGTGGATAGATCTATGGATGAGACGAGCCAACAAAGTGTGCAGGCATAGCCCTCTTTGAGTCAAGAAAGTGAAACCGGTTTATTGCTATTCTACTAAAGCAAGAATCTATGTGCAAGTCCCACAATATTCTCGCCTTCGGGGTTTGGGATCTCATCCCAAGAGAGGTATTTTCAACTACGAAAGAAAGGAGAGAAGGGAAAGAATGAAGATAAGATAGATCTAAAAGGAGAAAAGAAATGAATTCCAAAGTAGAAAGATCAGAAGGTCTATGTTTTGGGATTGGTAATAAATGGAGCCAAACCTACTTGCATAGACGAACAAAGCAATACTGATGAACAAATGACAAAAAGTAGAGGTAGATTCAACAGAATAAACATGCAGATCTAACATAAGAAAGTTCTAATGCATAACACAGGTATTCAACACAAAGTCTCAATATTATATTAATCTTTTCTTCTGTTACAAAAAGTACAAAGCCTTTTCTCCTCACTTCTATTTTTCATCTAAAAAGTGTCCACCCTTGAATACAACAAGTATCCAAGTATATATAGAAGAAGGAGAAGAGAGAAGGCAAAAAGAAACCAACAACTAATTACAAAATATCTACAAAATATCTAAAAGTCAATGTTGACTTTGGGCAACTTGGTGGATGACAACATCCCATGGTGCAACATGGATGATGTCATCATTTGTGCCAACATACTCTTAGATATTTACAAAAAGGAAGCCAAGAGGAAGAAGGCTATTCATCGTCATCATGGCTGAAAGGGGGTATCTTGCTTCATGCTTTCCTGGGAGAGGTGATGTGGAACCGGTCCGATATTCCATGAATTTACCGACCATCACCTAAGTTGATCTCGGCAGACCCTTTAATGATCGCCGATGACCTCACAAGTCTCCCACTCATCTCTCGAGTTTTTCAGGAGCTTGAAATATTCATTACTCCGCCTCCATCAGTACCCCACAAAATCACGGCAAGCCGTAGAAGGTTATTGATGCATTCAAAGGTCAAAAGTGGCTTCTCGGTCCTAGCCTTTGAGAAGACGATTTCTCAAGATCCGGATGGTTTCATCTTCCTTCCTCAAGGAAAGAAGGAGTGAGCAAGCCCGAAGATATTCTTAGAACAATTTGCTCCATTTGATGCATCGCATCTAGGGCTTCCTCCTTGACCTTGTCAATCTTCTCGTGACGAATTCCATCCGAATAGTCCAACGTCCAAGGATTTTCTTTGGGTACCGGGTGATCGAAAATGATGAATTCCATCATCGACCCGTAGTCCAACGCAACAAGGATTTTGGCTTTGGGTACCCTAGGGTGATCGAAAATGCCAATTTTACCAAATCATCGATCGAGCAATGAGCATTTTCTAACGCCTCGTGTTGCAACCTAGCATGGTCCAACTCTTCGGAGATAGGTCCTGCTATCACCTGGAGATCTTTGTTTGCCCGACCAATGTTCTGATACAATTCGGTGAACTTGACAATTACCTCCTCACTGTCTTTGAGGATCTGATCTCTCCAGGTGGAAACTGCCATACCTTCTTCGCCAATTTTGGCGTACTCATTTATCTTATTCTGACTTAGGACCTCAGGAGTTTCGGTGGCAGTTGTAGGAGGTGCACTGCCCATTTTCTGCAAGGCGTGGAGAAGATGCTTGTTCTGTTCTTTTAGTAACCTCTTCTCTTCCTTTGCTTCTTGAAGTTTCTTGCAAAGGGAATCCACTGCAGATAGGGCCTCTCCTTGAAGACTTTCAGAAGACGTTCCCATTGTGACCTGCGTCACTATTTAATCTGTAGGAGACAGATCCTTTTTATCCTTTGAAGGATTGGGATACGCGATCTCCATTACTCTTTCTCCCGATGCACTTTGAGAGAAGTAGGTTATATGCTTTTTCTTCTTAGCCACCTTTCTTTGGGATGACAAAGAAGTCCATTGGTGTAATAGGGACTTTCGTCTTCATGCGCTCAAATCTTTGGAGATCCATGCTGGAATTAAGGGAGTAGGACAAGAGGTGGAAGAGGGAGCAAGCTGTAGTGGATGAGGGAAAATGTGTAGAGACACTTGGTGGCGGCATCGAAAGGGAGGCCGAGAAAGTGCTCATGGAAGGAAGGGATACTGCAGGGGAGGTAGTCGTGGGAATGGAAGGGAGCTGAGAGATGAGAGAAGAAATAGTGGGGGACAGCTCCACGAGAGAAGAGAAGATGGAGGACGAGGAAGGGGGAACAATAGAAGATGGGGAGAGGATACGACCAAAGGAATGGTCACTTGAGTCACATGAGAAGGGGGAGAAGGGATGGTGGGAACCTCCATGGTTGTTGCAGTGGCAACATCCTGAATGGATGTGCCCATTGGGACACTCTCTACCACTTCTTTCTCTAGGGATGCCAGAGTTACAACTTGTTCCTGTGCGGCGGAAAGAGGGCTCTCAGGAGCTTCTTCTTGAGTGGAGCTTGATTCTCCCTCTTTATCCTTGCCTTTTCCCTTTGGCAGATGCTTCGGCCTGAGCAGGTGCGTTGCCCAAAGGGGACGTGGTGAAATCTACTCCGAGGTAGATAAGGCCATTCATTCTGCACCAGTGTTCTGTCCGCCACAATGTTTCCTTGACCCTTTCTTTGATGGTCTGGGGTGCCTTTGTCCTGTCAATTGAAACAAACGACCAGTTGTCCCCATCCGTGTCTAGATACACTTTATCAACTTCTTGATCAGTTATTTGATAACCTTTTGGAACAATGGCCATGCCATATTGAATAATCTCTGCTTAGGGCCAGGCTGACGAGAGTGATCCTTCCTTCTAAGTTTGATCTCATGATACAGGTCGATATAGATGTCCTCGATTTGTGGAATGTGGATTGGATCGAGTTTTTCCTTAGGGAGGTAATTTCTTGGATTGAACATGGGCCTTCTGGGAATATGTGGATTGGATCTCAAAGTGCCGTAGGTAGTGAGGTTGATTATGACCTTGCCCTTTTTGTTTTCGACACACTGGTGTTTTTGTTGTAGCAATGAGCCACCACCATCATAAACTCATTGTTTACTGCACTAACGGGGATCCCCAAAGCAAAATGCACCACTCGTCCGCCGGCTTGTCCATCCAAGGACTTCCTGTGACCCTCCTGGTTCTAGCCTAGAAATCTTCCATGTCGATGTGACCGAGTTCGGAATCTCTAATGTCCAGGTCACATTCTGCCTGGGACTCGGGCATTCTGACCCTTTGATACTTGTATTTCATCTCTTCCTCTGTAAGCTTAGCCTTACCCTTTGACTTGGTTGGCCTTTTGCTTGATGTAGACATATGTGGATCTGAGTTCAGTTGCTGATCTGCAAGAAGGAGTGAAGTCCAACGCAAAAGAGCCATGTTAGTGCTGTCGATCTTTCATTAAAGCACTACATAATGTGGAGTTAGTAATTGTAAGGCCCAGGGCGCAGGGCATAGGGACACCGCAGCTACAGAGTTAAAAGAATGGTGCACTGCATGAAACAGTGTTACAAGGAATAAATTAGTGCCAAAGGGCGCAGGGTGCAAAGATTTTGCATATGACATCATTGTTGTTGTAGACAGGGGTGTGCCTACGCCATTTATGTGTGGTTTATACTCGCTTGGCGCAAATAATTTTGGTGTTGCATGGGGTAGGGTGCGCCAGTGGCTCAAGTATTTCACATGTAACATGGAATTTTGTTCGCACGAAGGGCGCAGGATTAGTGCATGTAGCACTTACTTTATGTGTGAAAATGGGGCTTTGGTGCGGCATAGTGAAAACTTGCATTGCACTTTTGTTGTTAGTTAGTGGGATTGCACTCGCGCTAGGTTTAGGATTTACTCAGTTTATGCATTCCGCAGGGATCTTGTGTGCTACAATCAAGGTTAGTGCGCCCTCTTGGCACGACTGTGTTTCCTGTAACAAGGGTGGCGATTGCGCCAAGAGGAAAATGCAGCCGGAACCAACTTTCAGGTTTTCTTTCTTTTCTGATGGGTTTGTGATCTTTCAGGCCTCCTTCCTCATGGATTTAAGCGGTGAAAGGGGGGCACAGCAAAGAGATTTGGGTTCATTTTCGAGGCAGAGCCCTCTTGGCCAGCAGATCTGGAAAGAGGGTGAAAACGGTTTGGGAGGGAAGACTTGCAAGAATGACAGAAGGGTTTATGGTTTCTCAGATCCATATCACCAAACTTCACAAACAACCAACAAAAAAAAAACACAAGAGGAGCAAGGACCACCTACCCGAATATATAGAATGTGAGAGACGAAGTGGGGTCCACGAACGCGACACGAGAATGACGGGCACGCTGACAGGTGCAGAGGAATAAAGTTTTTCACGTGTTTTCTGATTGTGAAAGTGACAGGGCAGATGCGCCTATATATAGGCAAGGGTGTAATAAATGCACCAACCACTTTTTAAAGGGGCGTACTAAAACGCATGTTGACATGGAAAACTTTGCGCCCTTTGGGCACGGATATGGTTTTGACAACATGGAATTATCTCGCACCTTTTGCACAAATTTAATACTGTCAATATTGGATTTAGAGCACCTTGGCGCACCAAAACATGGCGCAAAATTTTTGTCAGCCGACAGGAAGGCGCATGCACCTTGGTGCAGGCAAGAAAGGTGCATCATGGGAAGGCACAACAATTGTTGTGTTAACATTTCAAAGGGTGCGCCAAAGGAAATGAAGGGGGTGCAGATTTAGTTTGTGTTCCATGGACAAAAGGTGCGCTCGGCCAAAAAGGACCAAAATGACTAAGTTCGTAAAACTAGATTTCTAGAAAGGGTTTTTTACAACATTCTAACGCCGAGGACCCCAACGAGGAACTAGAACAAAATTTTGGTATGAGTTACATCTGTAAAATTGCCCTTGTCAATTTTACAAGATAACAGAGGGTATGTGCCCTTAGAAAGGAATGTGATCATATCCTTCATCCAACAGTGCACGGCAAGTGGCTTCATTCTACTCGGGCTCTGCGCATGGGAGATCTTCATCCAAAAATAATGAAGTCTCAGGTTCATCTCACGCATCTTCAACAAGTCAGTTTGTAGAGTGCATTACCTCTACCCATCTTTGTGGCTTTGATAGTCACATTATACTCCATGATTTTTGTCACCCACCACACTCTCTTCTCACTAATTTATGCTCCCATGTTGAAGTCTCTCACAAAAAAGTGTGAGACTAACACCTTAACATGATTTGTGGAAAGCATGCTCTTGAAATTCTTGAGCATGCACATGATGGTGCAAAACTATTTCTCCATGTGACTATATTTCAATTCATAATCCTTCAGTGTCTGACCAAAGAAAGTCACTAGCTACTTCAGTCCTTGTTCATTTTTCTTAGCACCACCTGCAGATTCAGAGCACCAAATCTCTTAAGGAGGTCCCTAACTCTATGTTTAGAAGCTTTGAGAAGCTTATTCTTTGTCACACACTTGTTGGTGACCTGGTGGATGACTAATTATGTGTCTCGAAGATCAACAATGCCTTAATCCTATTCTTCTCAGCAATGAGAAGACCATGCACCAATGCTTCATATTCTACCACATTGTTAGAGCATGTGAACTGTAGCCTGTGCACAAAGAATAACTTCTCATCCTTGGGAGAATCCTGCGCCTGTGCCATTTCTGCTTTTGGAGCCATCAAATTACAACTTCTATAGACCAAAATTTTCTTTATTTTTCTTGAGTGCATGCGATAACACAACTTCTTCTTCAAGGATGCAGTAAGTGCCAAGCCTAGTTTCAAAAGCTTCAAGCTCTTCATCATATGGATCAAATTTGTGGTGCCTTTCTACCCACTCATCTAGCACTAAGTCAGGTAGAGGAGGAGGGACAAGTTGCTCTTCGAAACCTGTTCTTGGCCTTCTTTGATCAAACAATTGGCTTGGAGAGGAGATGGGTCATATGACTCAACATGATAGGAAAATATTTTCTTAGCTTGTATGGTAAACCAGGTACCATACCTTGTTCTTAAGTAACATATGAGACCAATCAGAGACAAGTAACCACCCACTTTAGCAGTGAAATCCCTTGACAAACATAAGGAAAACAAAGGAGGTAGGTCAATGATTGACACATCTTGAGTTATGATGAGGCTAGGACATGTATGGAGGGTTAACTCAAGATCCTTGATGACTCCTAAGGTGGTAACAATTGAGCCATCAAGCTAAAATATTCCTTTGGACAAAGGGTTATACTTAAGACCTAGGACATCAACAATTTTCTTAGGCATGACAGAAGTACTAGCGCCTAAGTCAATCATACAATTATGCACAAGGTGTTTACCTATGATCAAGGACATATAGAAGGGTGGGGTTTTGACAACCTTACTTACTTGCTTCTCCTTTTCTTGATAGATATTGTGAAGCACATGATTTTGGATAGCTGGATCAACGCATGGAAGTTGGGGATAAAACTTCGTGCAACATGTTGCACTAAGATTGAATAGCCAGAGCATCCACATTGTGACATTTACATTTGTCTTCTTCATTTGGTCCATAATGTTGAATGGGAGGCCCATTGATTTATGCATTTGGGGCACAACAACATCTCTTATTGGTTTTTTAGGTGTAGAGGAAAGGGCCTTTGATTGTGTAGAGGTTTGACCTACCAAAGGAGGAGCGTGTGGTTTATTGAAAGTCTACGTAGCTTGATTGATTGCACAGAAGTCCTCGACGTTAAAGAACATTAAATTAGCCTCGAAAGGATCCTCTAGATTTTCTTGGTTTTCTGCTTCACTCGTGTTGGTAGAAGGCTCACGCTTAGAAACATTTTGGATCATATAAGCTCGTGCGCGTATGGAATTGGTATAGTAATACTGAATATGGGGAATATTACAAGAGAAACACCAATTTGACTCCTGAGCCATATTGTTCTGAAATGGAACTAGTGTTTGACTTGTGTTGGGCACTGGAAGAGGTTACGTTGGAGGAACAACTTATAAGGGTAGATGTTCATTAGCATGCCATCTATCATTTTGTTGGTTCTACATGTATATTTGGTTTGCATTTTGATTTCGGCTGGGCTGATTGTTTTGGTTATGTGCACGATTAGAACAATTTATGAAGGCTTGCACTGGTGCTTCTCTAAAGATATACCTTTATTGACAAGTTTCTAATCGTGGTCTTCAACTTCTCATATTCAAAATGTTGTGCAGGAGAGTAGGATGTGGATGCAAATCAAGTTGATCATTCTCGCACAAGAATAGGAGAAATATAAGGTTTGGGGAACATGAGGCATTTATGGGAACAATGGCGCAAGTGGCCTAGGAGCTAACTTTCCACCTAAATAAGACTATTTTCTATAGTTATTGCAATGTTGTAAGCAACATGTAAGGTTCTACGTCCCATGGACTGAATCATGAATGAGATGTCACTATTCAAGGCCATTAGATAGTACAAGAAAGCATGTTGGGATGTAGGCCTTACCACTTGAGGGATTCTATCCCAAGTTTTTGGAATCTGATATTGAAATCAATCATTTGTTCATTGGGTGCCCTCTTTGTTATAGTGAGTTGCTCCACCAGTGATAGGTGATCTGAATTGTCTTAAAAATAGTTGCATAAAGTTGTACCAAGCTCATCCTAGGTGGCAATAGATGTAGGTCTCAAACCTCTATACCACTGGAGCACTTTTCCTTTGAATGAGGTTGTAAGCAGCCTAACTACTACATCATCATGTGTGATCAAATAGACAGAGCACACATTTGCTACATCCTGGATGTGCTCAACATGGGTGACTTGATTCTCACCAGTGAAGTATGGAATGCTCTTGAGTATGACTACTGGCATATCATGTTGTGCATTGAACAAGAGGACTTCCGTCAGTGAAGTTGGAAAATTTCCTCGGAGGAGGAGGTGGTGGAGTGTCATGGTAGGGCGCACAAGTCTATCGTGAGGAGGAGTGGATTGCACAGGGTGTGATAGAGATAGGGATGCACACACAAGTATTCTACTTTATAATCTCCTTAGAGATAGCTAGAGGTACTTGAAAGATGCTTCAACTACTACACTTTGTCTCATATGCACTCTTCTCATGAAAGGCACTCATGACTACTGAAATCAATAGATCTGAAAGTGTTGGGAGTCATTAAATGTGTTGAAATGAGCCTCCAAAGGTTGGAAATCACTAAGTCACACACCAAAACTTAGCAATGATGAAATTTAAGATTTCAATGCTTTGGTCCCACTGGGCATGCCAAAAATCACAGTGCTCAAACTTGTAGCCATGTCTCATATCTAAAAGAACCGAGTCTTTGAGTCAACAATGAGACTGTCTCCAAGTTGTGGGACCTTGCACACTTAAGAAAAACCTCCAGAGAAGGCTAATTCCTCTACCTATTTCTACTACTACTGCTACTCCTAATGCTAGAAAGGGAAACCTAAGTTAATGATGCCAAGGGACCAGGGATAGAAGGAGAACATAAAAAGGAAAACTAAACTAAGGAAGGTGATAGCACCAAAAAAAGTACTATCTGGTTTGAGAAAAAACTAAGGAAAAGGCATAAATGGAGGCTAGGCATGTGCAACATAGACCAAAATGCATTCACATGATCGATTTCATGAGACACAATAAGAAAATGGAGTTGTAAAGGATTTAAAATGACACAACAAGCACACAATACAAAGGAAAGGCAAGAAAGAAGAATATAAACATGTTAAGGCATATAATAGCCAAAAAACAATGCTTCTATTACTTCCAGACATGCACATTAGTTACAATGGTGTATGAGGCCGATATCCACATGCAAGAACTAGATCTAGAGGTCTGCAACTCAAAATGCGAGATACAAAATCCTTAGCAAACACTAAAGGATCTAAAATGTCCAACCCTTTACAATGAGTCATGCTCTTACATTTATAGATGAATCAATGAGAGAAACAGAGAGAAAAGAGGGAAAACTTGGATTTGAATCATAACCACCACTAACAAGTTGTAAATGCCTACAAATATACCTATAAATATGTCAAATGCATTTCCCCATGTCCTGCTTTTAACGTGTAAGAGAAGGAAGGAGCTGAAACCGTTATCAAATTGGGTGGTTGGAGCAATCAAATCTTGCATTAATGGCATGAGGGACATTTTCCCGTTTCTCACCTACTAAATCCCATTGAAATTTGAATTTGAATGATCTAGAGTGTAGCCCACATCAACAGCTCTCAAATGAGACCGAGTACTTGTTCGTCGAGTCATGTAGCAAAATTTATGGCTATCAGAAGTCTACAGGTCACTCTAAAATGCAATGACACATGGTGCTTGGCGATCGAATGAAATATCGCCTAATTGTGCATCTATTTTTTCATTTTTGCCATGTGACCCACTTTAGTTCGTTGTAATGATTTAACATGTAGTTGGTGTACCTTGATTGGTTGTGTGTAGTGCACTCAATGTTTGATAGATGCCACATGGCACAAAAGGGTGCAGAAGGAGGCACAAAGGTACGTGTACGGAAGAGTGAGACCTAAAAGGAAAATAGAGGGAAAGACATGCAAAGGTAGCGTGCATGGGAGAAACGAGAGGAAAACCTACCCTTTTTGAGAGGAACATATGGCCAAGGAACAATCATTACAAAGTAATGTGTGCTATGAAGGAAGGGGACACACGAATATGTTAGAGACCTAGCTTATTTTGGGAAGCAAGTCTAAGGTGCACGCTCATGATGTATGAAATGTTGGGAGGAATGTGAATTCGCATAGAGTACACATGAGATAAATGAAACATAAACAAAAGGGGAGAGGAAAAGATAGAAGGTGCAAAAGAGAAGCAAAGCACACATGAGCACGCGAGGAATTACAACAAGGAAATGTGCCAAAGGGACAATTGAAGTGCGTGCAACCTACAATGTTAGAACCCTCAGAGCCAGAATGGGGATGTAAGTTTTCCAGATAACTAGGGGAGTTATTTTGGATAAAATAACAACATTATCATCAAAATTCTTACTAAAAATAAGAATATCATCTAAATACGCAAAGAAAAAGAAATCAATATATGACCTCATTACCTCATTCATGAACCCCATAAAGGTAGTCAATGCATTGAAAATACTTGAAGGGTAGAACCAATCACTCATACAACCCTTGACTTGTATTGAATTTTTTAATCCAAATGTCCTCTTCCTTAATCTACACTTGGTGGTATCCAGATTTCAAATAAATCTTAGAAAAGTACCAAGCATGCTACTATTTTTCTAAAAACCATTAATCATGGAAGAGGGTAGCTATGATTTATGGTTATATTATTAATTTCTCTTTAATCAACACACATTCTCCATTTACCATTATTCTTAGGCACTCAAACAATGGGAGAACCACATGGAGAAGTACTAGGATTAATTGCACCTTAATTAATCAAATTTTGTAACTATTGTTTTAACTTATTAGCATCCTTCAAGGATTTCCTATACAAACCAAGATTTAGAAGAGATTTATCCAAGAACAAGTTTATTTAATGCTCAATTGTCCTAGAAGGTGTAAAACCCTTAGGATCTTAGAGAATCTCCTTGAACTAATGTACAAAATATTTCATTTTATTCTTCTCTTGTTAGTAAACATACTACGAGAGGTCTTAAATGCAACAAATTTTTGATCTTGAACATCTCTCAAAAGAAGCAAAGTAAACTTCTTAGTAGAATTAATAATCTTTTTAGCTTCAAGATATTTACCAAAGAAATTTATAAGTCACCTTTATAGGTTAAAATGATGTAGCTCTTACCATACTTTACCAAGTGGTATTGGTTTTCTCTCCTTATGAAGATATCATCCTTAAAATACAACTAGGGGTACCAAAGATTATACCACACACATCAAGATGCACAACATTCACCATAAATTCATCAATAAATGTGAATTAATGCAAAAATTATCCTTGCATTTCTTGGTGACCTTGATGTCGACACCTTTCTCACACAACCCAAGGAATATGGACCTTGATGATTGTAGGTATCTATTTTCATCTTAACTATTAACTCCTTGACTATTAAAAGAATATCCGGTTTTTTCTTCATTGAAGTTTAATATGAAAAATATTAGCAAGTTCACTCTCTTGATCAAATACATACCTCTTTATTGATAGAGGTACAACATAAAGTTTCAAGCACATTAGAGATATAACCAATCTTCTCCTCTTTGAGAGTATTCACAACATTTTTGTTCTTATTATTCTTGAATGGGTGCAACTATGGATCAAGCTTCTAATATTTTAATTTAGAACGTGTATCAACATTACATTCACCACAATGAACTTTAGTATCCTCTTGTTAGAAACAAAATTATATTTTTTCGTACCTTTCCCTTTTCCTTTACCATTTTCCTTAGACTCGCCTTATTGTTTTGGAGCACTTTGAGAGATATATGAAATTTTATTCTTTTCCATATCTATGTAGTGATATTTAGAACAAAATTCATCTATATTAATAGGATTTTCCAAGTGGATGAGCCTCCTCAAATGGATATGGAGTCCATTGACATACTTCATCAAGATGTCCCAATCCACCACATCTTTGCACATTTGGAAAACCTTCTTCATAACTCACTTGTGTATTCTTACATGTTTATCCTTCCTTTTACTTAATATATTGCCAATACATGGACCTCTATTCCTCATAACAAATAGGATAAAACTAATTCTTGATTAACATCTTAAAATCATCCCACTTAGTAATAAGAGGAATTTGTTTACACCCTAATTAATTTCTAATGTTATGGAAATGCACAACAATAAAAAAGGATGCAAGTTTTTTTACATGGGGTTATTTTGATTAATTAACTTCCAACATTAATCATGCAATATCATAACAACATATTAATACTTGCAACTAGTGATAATGATATGCTATAAGCTCAAAAACACAATAGGAGTTGCACTTAGTTGTATAAAGTGAAACATGAGAGATTTGGGTACACAGATTTGGATAAACTAGGAGTATTAAATGTGAAGGTCTTTTTCTTATTAGAACATGACTAGAAAATGCCTTGGTCCAAAATGTACAACTGTTCCAGGATCGGTTGTACAATCTTGGACATTGTATATGGTTTTATATCTACTTAAAGTGTAGATCTCAGTAACTTCATGTGCCTTTTGCTATTTTGGAAATCGGTGTTATTATCAAACCCTAAGTGTTGCATAAATGGCTAAGTGCATGAATATGGGAGGAAAAATGTGGTGAAAATTATGATTTCAAATATAACATAAACATGGTTTAGAAAAGTGTGTTCGTGCTTTAAATTACCAGTTTGATAATTACTAAATAAAAAACATGTATGTTCTCTAACGTGCACGTGTTATAAAGTGTACACGTTCCTATTATTAATATTGTATATGCATATGTGGAAGCTATATATATACTAAAATGATTATTTTAGTATAATAATTTATAAAGTATAAAGAATAATAAATGAAACACTCTACACCTTGTGAAACGAGTCTCACATCTCCATGAATCACGGTTCAAAAGATAATATTTCATAATCTAATATGGTCAATACATAGGTTTTTTTTAGATTTTAGAATTTAGCCTAAATCTTTTAGGGTTTAAATTCTACAATCGATATCTGTTTTGGGAAAAAATATAGTCGTTGTTTAGGTTTTGGGGCCTTCTAGATTAATTGTTCACATTTGTAGGAGTTTTAGATGTGTCAAAATTATATTTTACAAACCTCACAACTCCCAAAGGTAGAAACAATTTCCGAATATATGGACTCATAAATTTTCCCATGAGTGTGGAGTTGAAGCCCTAATTTCATCTTGGAATCATGGTAGAATCATATTATGGATGAGTACCTACTTTAGAAGCCTATGGCATGGATCTTTAAGAGGAATACTCAAGTAATCCTCACAATCAACAATGTAAGGGAGTGACCTTGGTTCCCATGCAGGCATGTATATAATCCTTTGAGCATGATAATATAGATTAGCAATAGTAAGGGTTGGGAAATAAGATGATCTATCTAAGGACCCCATGATATATTCATTTGTTCAATATAAGAACAAGAGATAACTTGAAGATTTGGAAGTTAAAAGAGTGCATTACATTAATATATTTATAAATCTAAAAAAAATTAGGTAGGAGTTGGTGGAAAATGTGCCAAATCTTCCACACATTCATTTCCTTTCTATGGAGAAATAAAATCAAGCCCTTCATCAAGATTTGTGCTAAGAAAATTAGCTGCATTCTCAACTTATTGTAGGAGGAGTAGGAAAGTTGATTCAAGTGCCACATACTTCACAAACAATAAAATATTCATCATCATTAAGAGAAATACTTTTCGTTTTATCCTTTAGCATTGTTCCCATTTGAAATAAATTCTTATATGGCCAAGACACCATTGAAATAATTTTGTGCATTGTAAAATAGGAATTTGGTGAAAGTGGTAAGAGGGAGATAGTAAATGAGAGTGTACTAAAAAATTATCATCATTAGTTTCAAGAAGAGTAAAATACAAGCCTTATAGGAACTTTCCCTTTAAAAGAAGATAAGAAAGACTTAGTTATGAATGGAACATAGATGTTAGATCCATGATTGTGAAAAGTTTAAGGAAATGAGGAGTTTATATTTTCCAATCAATAAGAAGTGGGTGTATCAACAACTAAATCGAATGCCATGCGAAAAGAATGTACAATAGTTATAGAAAAGTTTTGAGAAGTTCAATGTATGCTAGAAATGGAACGAAGAAAAAGTAAAGTTTTGAAGAAATTAAAATATTCCAGAAGAAATAATATCTTAATTGATTGAACTAATATCTTAAATGGTTCAATCAATGATGCATTTTAGGCCAATTTGATCTTTTATGACCTAATTATGAAAATATGATGTTATTTGGGGTTTAATTTTCTCTAATTTTATCATTAATTGAACCAATTTTGGGTTTCATCAATTAAAGATGTGATTTGGGTCAATTTTAACCTCATTAACATGATTATGACTATATACGATGTAATTTGGGGCTTAATTTTCCTAATTACATCAATAAGTCTACCAATTAGTCAATTGATTCAATCAGAGAGCTAATTTGGACCAATTTGATGATGACAACAAGGATGACAAGGCAATATTCTTTATTAAAACCCTAATAACATGTTCTTAAGACTAAGTTATTATAATTATTTTTACTTTTTAAGGCTTAGTATTTCAGTCTTAAATAATACTTCACTTGAATCTTACTTACTAAATGTGGATCAAAATGCAAACTTCAATGATGATCAAGATTGGAGGAAACAAGAACATCACAAGTTCAGTCATGCCTTAGATCCTTAACTATAAATGGAGTTTATCAATGGTTTTAACTAATCCCATCCTTCATGAGGATTCTCCACATACCTTTAACCTATATTTAGATGAGGAAACCTCTAATTCACCTTCCTCTCATCAAATAGTGGATTGGATTCAAATAGGGGTTATGAGAAATTGCAATCAAATTGTGATAGTCTTGGTAAAAAAGTATGAGTTTCTTCCTATTTGAATTTATCCTCTAGGGAAAAGGTTATATTTATCTCATTCCAATATTCACACTAATCTAATGAATTCTATGATGGTCTACTTGTATACTCCTAGCTAATAGTGATTTCACTCAATTCAACCCAAACAGGTCTTATACATGACTGTACAAGATGATAGAGATATCCTATAAGGATAATTTTACACACATATAATAACCTTAGTTTCATTTTCCTCTCTAATAAAGGTTTAGAAACCATTCTTGTCATACTAAATCCTTTTGTATAGGGGAACACCAAAACTTCTCATAATACAATTATGAGACTAAGCCTTATGGTAAAAAAAGATTCATAACAAGGTTTCATCTAAAAATTAGAGTCTTGGAAGATTCTAAATGAATGGATACATGATTCAAACCTCCATACACATCATCCACACATCTACATACCCATAACAAGAGCAAAAATGTTAATTTGATTCCATTTATTATATTCAGGGTTTGATTGTTCTCATGAAACAAATACATAGTTAGGTAAATTACCAGGCTGAGATGAGTGTTTCTAAACCTTGAACTATGTCTTCATTATTAAGATAGGATTAGTGAATCATGAACAACACAACTCTATTCTTCTTTTGTATATTATTACAACCTTGCATATAAAGCTTGAAATCTATGTTTTTCATTTCCCACTCCATTACAAATTCTTTTTATTTTTTTCAATGAAAATCCCCCCATCCTCTCTCCCTTCTCATTCAAATTCAATTAGAGAAAAACAAACACATTTTAGGTTTCTCAACCCAAGGTGGTTACCAAGTTGGGTTGCACAAGTATTTACAAGGTGAATAAGGTGATCTTCCATCCACAATGTGCCACTAAGTTTCCATTCTATTTCCATGAAGAATCAAGATCAAGCAAGGAGATAAGATTAAGGGAAAACACCTATTAGACAAACTAGGAATTTAAATTTTCAAAATATTAGGTTTTGGTGGGAAAACATGTTTGAAAAGCTAGGATACAAGGAGATAACAAGAAACAACAAGAAGACAAGACTTTATTGACCCAAAATGAGGTCTAAGACCTCAACACACCAAAATTTCTCTATATACCTCTTGATTTCCCCTACATCATTTGAGCCCTACAAAATTAAAATTTATGACTATATAATATGTTTTTGGCCCTAATTACATCAAACATTACACATTTGGTTGATTGTCTCAAGGAGAGAGGTAATTTATCCTATTTGAGTCATATGAACTTAATTACGATGATGTGATGAGATTTAAGGATTAGTTGGTCTCAATAACATCACACACATTAAATTAATTGTGACTATATGATGTATTTTATGGTTTTATGGACTCTAATTACATCATTAGTTGAAAAAATTAGTTATATTGGTGAAGAGAGAAGTCACTCAGAGATACGTGGTAGCGTGCAAGAATGTTGCACTAAGGAAGGAGGTTGTCACAAAGGATGAGATGGTGAGATTTCACAAAATAAATTTGTGGAGAAAAAAAGAGAAGGAGATAATATTAGATGAATTGAAATATGAAGGTTGTAGGCGTAGAAGGATTAAGAGTAGAAGGATCAAAGTGAAGGAGTCCCAACATGGGAACAATTAAAAAAAAAATATTAACATAGTGCACAAATGAGTACATAAAAGAGGATACCCTAATGGAAAGGTGGGAGAACATAGATGAGTGTGTAAGCAAAGAAGATTCCAAGTTGAGAATTTGAGTGTGAAGATAGGTATATGTGAAAATGTGTGAGAGAAGAAACGAAATGAGATTAAATATGTCATTGTAAGCCATTAGAGATGAGTAGAGAGAATAACCAATGTCTAGGATAGGTCCCTAGGAAGAACACTAAGAGTCTGTAAAAACTCCAGAAGAGAGTTCTAAGCTCCATAGAGAGAAACTACATGTAGATAGGTCATAAAGGCCATTGAGTGAATGAGAAGAAACCATTGAGTTTCATTTCATCATGTTAATTTTATGAAAATTTCCAGGTGGTCACCACCTACCATGCCATCATTAGTCAATTTATTCATCTAAAGATCCAATTTAGGCCAATTTGAGACCCTAATCATAGTTGTGACTATGTGATGTGAATTTTGACTCAATTAGCTCCCCTAATTATATCATGCATTACATAGTTAATTTATTGGTTCAATAAGAGAATAAATATTGATTAAATTGAGCCATGTGAAACTAATTGGAACTTTATGATGTGATTTTTACTTCATCTAGGGATAATTACAACTCTAGACATGATTTTCTAAAAAATGTAAGAGGAGCGTGATAAAGTGATGAAGAGAAACCACCCACTCACTTCCAATGCAAAAATATATAGAACCTAAGAAAACATAAAGTGAGTTAAGTCCACCATTTGAGGGGCTAGAGTGGTAAAGAGTAGAGAGACAAGTTGAGTCATGTTGAACAAGTGAAACTTGTCAAGGGTCTTGGAGAAACACCATTGTAATAGCTTTACGATTTTAGTTGATTTTTGTAACAGTCCCAATAGTGGGAGTAGTATTTGTAGATGTTGTCAAGGATTTTTAATTGATAAAAAATGTATGTGTTTTGATTTGTTATGTATTATAAGGTATTTCATGAGTCCATATATTTGAGTAAATGTTGTTTTCTTTTAGAGTTGTGAGGTTTGTAAAATCTAATTTTTACACTCTAAAAATCCTATAAATGTTAGCAACTAATATAAAAGGCCCCAAAACCTATCAAAATAACCATATGCTTTCCAAAAAAAGACATTGATTATATAATTTATATCGTAAAAGATTTAGGATGAATGTTGAAATCCAGAAAATACCTATGTAATGACCAAATTAGATTACCAAAAACTATGTTCTAAACCGTGACTCATAGAGCGTGTATTCCTCAATTTATGCACTCAAAGGAAGTGATAATAAGCTTGTAAATGCTTTGGTCTGTATGACCCTAAGCCCTACAAATTTTGTAACATAACAACTGCGTATGTTTTTGGTTGAAAATTCACAAGTTCATCTTCCATCATGATAAATCCTATAAAAAAAATTCCAAGGTATTTCTTTAAAATATGCCTACAATGTAAAAAAACTACCCTCTTTCTATATATATATATATATTACTATTGTAAGGTTTCTATTTATATTTATTTCAAACTATGTATTTTATACCTCTATTTTTAGTGATTATAAATGTCTATCTTTCATCATGTATATTTTTTTCATCCTCAAATTGAATACAAATTATATGGTCCCAAACTAGGACTAATTCTATACATATTAAAAAAACTATATTTTGATATTTTTTGAGGTAGTTAGGGGGGCACGGTTGGCTATCCATTATTTTTCAAAATTCAAAGTCTCTTTACTTGGAAAATCATACAAAAATAAATGCTCACTAAAAAATGTAAAAACAAATCTATCCCAAACTAGATGAACATATATATCTCTCCACCAAAGAATTTTAGTAAGTACTAAATATTGCTCAAAAAATTAGGTAAGGCACGATTGAATATCTATTATGTTTTTTTGTAAAAACATGAGCACCTATTGGCATTTTAGCTCTTTAATCCACTTACACTAAACCATTTAAAACTACAAATAGTAGTTTAGAAACTAGACTCAAAATGTTATAATTCATGTTCTAATAACATCAAAGTTTTAGTATAACTATCTCAAGTAACTCATAAAAGTTGACGTTTCTTGTTTTTGAGAAAAATTCCACTTAAGACCCCCTTCTGGTCCCCATTTCCATATACTTACCCAACTACAAAACCCTATGAATAATTTGAATCAAACTCAAACCTTAACCATGGGTGGAAGGCACTTATAAAAATCTTAGTGTTTGAGTTGAAGTACAATCCATACATCACCTACATTAACTTACTACTTTGAACATGCCTATAAAAAAGGAGTTCTCTACCTAACATGTGATATTTATATGGATACAACTAGATTAACAACTTGAATCAATTTGATAATGCTTGGGATAATTTTTCTCTTGTTAAAACATTCTATTGGGATATTTAGATGATTGGAAATGAGGAAGCTAAACTCCTTGACCTAGTTGAGTGCTTCAAAATTGTAGTAGTGACTTCCCTAATAAATGTGCATTAGCTTTGGGAATATTTAGGGAGCCTTGAGTGCCTTTAGTGTTAGTAGATGTAATGAGAGCTCACGAGAGTTCTAGTCAAGAAAATGAAGTGATATTAAATTACTTACATAGGGTTATGAAGGCAATTTTTTATTACAAGGATGACCTAAGAGGATAAAATGACCTAATAAAGATAAATAAATTGAAAGAAATGTTAGAGGATGTGTCGATTGAAGACCGTACAGTGTCAGCCAAGATTGGATATTACATCCTCCACTCATACTACATGGTTTTGGATAGGAGACTGTTAATGCAATTTGAAAGATGCATCATGATAAGAAGAGGTGAGATATTAATTTCTTGTATTTATTTTTAGAATTTGATGCTACATCGGTGTGTAGAAATAAGTAGGTTGGGAAATAAATAATAAGATGAACTAAGACATGTGGGTATTTATCTTGGAAAAGGATCATTATCACAAATAGTAGTGTCGATGGGTAAATTACCAAATTTAAGTGTTTACGTCCCCCTTAAGTATGAAATGAAAATTACATGCTTAAAGGAAAAATATACCTAAGTGTGTAGACATACTTTTCTCATTCTTGAATTTGTTTTTGTCTAGATGTCTTTGGTGTTGGTATGCTCCATGATGAAACCTGCAACACAGAGTGTAGTCAATGTCCACAAGTATAAATTGAAATGTAACTACAAATGTAAATTTAGAATTTTAACATGTAGAAAGTGAAATAAAGAGATGAAAAACATGGAAGGAATACACCTATTGGTTATGCGGAGGGGAGAGATCCCATTTTTTTCTTGCACTTGGAGATTCGATTGTATTGCTAAACTTTCCAAAGGATTAGGGGTGATCAATCCCCAATTGTGTCAAAGGAGAAACTAGAGTATTGAGTGCATATAACTCATCACCAAATATAGGATAGAGAAATAAGAAGAGAGGGATGATAAAACACCCCATGAAGGAACAATACCGTGTATCAAAGTTTTTAGTAACCATGCTATCTTCCCCTTTAAGAGGATAAGATGGAATGCCTACAAAGAACTTAGCTGCTTGATACCTTCTATAATCCCATAGACCACACCACTTTACAAATGGATCTTGGCCCACTCTTATATATATATAAACACAATGTATAAAATAGAATGGGTACCCCATGCCCTCCCAATGTGCCACACAAATGAGTAGGATTGTGTAATATGATGAGATAACAATCGAGAAAGAGACATATGCCCCTAAAATATTGTATCTATAAATAAAGTATAATAATGAACTTAAGAAATTAAATATTCACACCCTTTATAAATTTCTCTAAATGTGTCAATTCGTGAGAAATTATGATAAAAACTTGTATCTGTAAGTAAAAATTTGAAACTAGAGAAAATCAAGTGTAACTGATCTAAAGTAGAAATATGGGAGGTCTACATGAACTTCCATATAGTCTTGACTATGATATACATTTTTAAACCTATGTATGTTTTGCCTAATTTATGTATATGGAGATGTTTCTAAGGGTTTTAACCATGTGAAAACATATATCTAAACCCATATATTTGTATGTAGATGTAGAATATTCATTGATGAATGCCCCCTCTTTTGAGGTGCATGTGATAAAGCATTTGAGAATGTGACTCAAAAGAAGATATTTATATCCTTTCCGATAAATTGTGTAGCAACACATAAAATGATGAAATGGTGGCCATCATGGAGAACCCATACCTGTAAAAGGGGTTAAACATGGTGGTACCCATAGTGTGGAAAGAAAAAGCAAAAATAACGGTAGTAGTAATAACTCATGTATAATAGAACAAACACAAATATATAACAATATTCAAGTAAACAAACATAAGCAATAGTAGGCAAAAATAGTCACATTAAGACATATCTATTGAAACATGGGGCATCAAGGTGTCATAAGATAACCAAGGCACTTAGGATGCATACAAGAGAAGCAATGTCATATAAAAGAGGTATAGATCCACAACATTATTTAATGAAATATAAATATTATATCAAAGGGTTGAGATCAAACAAATTATATTTATAAACACACAATATCTAACATCTAAATGGCAAACAAGTGTAATCAACAAGAGGATGAGATAAAATTAGCTAGTAAATAATTATTTGGGATGATTCTAGGTTGTAATGCTGATGAAATATGCAAGATATATACTATATATGTTTCATCTAGAAAACATAGATCTCAAGTCTTCTGACGAAACACCCAAAGGAGTATAGGATCGCTTTGGGCACTAGTGTCTAAACTAGGTGTTAACGTCTTGATAGTGAGTTAAGATCTGGTCTTCTCAAGGTATCATCATGTATTATTCAATTTATTGTGTTACTATGACTTTACTTTAGGGTTTCATTATTGCAAATGAACCTGCAAAACAAACCCTAGCTACCTATACAAGAATCAAGCACACATTAGATGAAATGAAATATGCATATGCTTGAGTCGAGATGACTTCAAAAATCACCTCAATGTGATTTTCATCGAGAGATGCACTATATTTCAAAATCAATGTAGTTCTAGTGTGAGTGTGTGTGATTAATCTAAAAATATAAAGTTATATGCCTAATTTGAATGTTATAACAACAATAAATAAATGACAATGAAATATAAGAATTACACCCAAATAACTAAGCAATAAATAATGAAACCCTAATAACAAAGAGAGGGTAAGAAGCCTTAGCTGATTTGTGAAGTATTGGAAAGTGAACAAAGTTGAAAAGTGGAAGATTCAAAGAATGACCATCGCAGGTGGAGCAAATAAAAATGCAGATCCGAGGAGATAGGCTAGACCAAGGGTGCATGGAGAGGCATACATGGCTCCTGTGTGCACACTAGACCCATTTTTAGGTGTCCGGGTCTACGAAAATGATTAGAAAACCTCCTATGAGGTGTTGCAAGGTGTTCAATTTTAGTCACCTTTGGTCGCTTCGAGGTCGCAATAAGATAACTAAGGTTGCTATAAACCTGCAATGAAGAATATGCCTGTAAAACCCTCAAATAGACATCAAATCCCAAAAAAGAAAGATGCAGAATGAGGGGTTAGATTTTCTTCAACTATCATAATGGTGAACTTATGACTAAGCATTGCACTACATCTTAGACCCAATGTAGTTCTCTGTGTGTGTGTGGAATTTTGCCCTAGGTTGCTCTTGTGTATGTCATACTTGGATAACGAGCAAGTAGCTAGATGTAGAATGTAATAAATGTGTTCATGGAATAAAATGGACTTCCCTTGTATGAAGTGTGATGTAGAAAGCCAACCTTTGTGTCCTTTGTGATGGTGTTAGATAAATGCATTGGAGCTCTTAGATGCCTTGATGGATGCAACCTTATGTGGTAATAGCTAATGCTTAGTGCTTGGTACCTTATTATGATCTCATTACTTTATATTTATATGATTCCTTACTTGAATTTCATAATTAACCTTGAAAAGGCCAACTACCAAAAAGATAAGATGCTCAAACAAATAGAAAGGACCCAAAAAGTGAGAGTAAAGTACAAAGGGGATAGGAGTGCCTGAGGGGATGAGGGCACCTACCACTAGCATCTGGTGGTGCTAGTGTCCACGATGAAAAATGTCGTAGATTAAAAAGGAAGACTAAGAAAGTAAGGGTGCAAGACCGAAAGTTCCAGTAGAAAGAACATAAAGGTGGCCAAAGACATGGGTTATTTAACACTTTTCTTACTTGGGAATCATATGAATAATAGTATGTTGTAGACACAAAATCACGCACTTTGAGTCATTATTTAGTCTCGGTCTCATGATACTTTTCATATGGTTCTTGAGTGAAAAGAGTAATAATCAACCCAGTCTTTGGACATTTTTACATTTATTTATGTCTTCATTTTTGGTCTTTAACTGTATTTGCTCATCGGTTAATCACACTATTTTCCCTACTCTAACTGGGCACCCTAGGTGTCGTGGTCACCTCTACAGGGCTCCCTGATCCACTTTGCACTTTAATCTCACCTTTTGGGCACTTTCTAGCCATTTGAGATTTCTATCTTTTTGGTGATCAATCTTTTTGGGATTAAGTACGAAATTAGAACAAGAGAACCATATAAATATAAAGTTATGTGACCATGATGAGGAACCAAGCACTAAACATCTACTACTATCATCTAGATTTGCATCCATCAAAGGCATCTAAAGCTACATTTGCATCCATCTAGCTCCATCACAAAGCACACAAGGCTGGTTCATCTGCATCACACTTCATAGGAGGGGAGTCGATTGTTTCCATGCACACATTTACTACATTCCACATCGATTTATTTTCTCACACTTCACAAAGTGCAATTGACACAAGAAAAACTAGGGCATAATTTACACACACACACACACACACCTAGGATTACATTGGGTCTGAGATGTAGTGCGACACTTAGTTAGTAAGTCCACCGCTATAAATGCATGACATTTTGACCCCTTTATATGCATTTTTTTTTTAGGGTTTTGATGCTTTATTTGGGGTTTTGCAGGTGATTCTTCCATCTCCTATTCACATTGACATTTGACGTAGTTCAAACATAGTGGGACAGGAAGAAAACACAAGTGAACATCTAGTGACACTCCAAAGGATATTTTCTGTCATTTCCGTAGACCAGAAACTAAATCTCGAGATGAGGGCACCCATGGGTGTTTCCATCCCTTTCAGGGACCCCATCCCAAATCGGATAGCTCGGATCTATGTGTTCTCATGCTTCTCTATGATTGTTTCCTCCTCTATTCATTTAGCCTCCACTATGGCATAGTCTCACAACAACATTGAATTAGGTAAGGATTTTTAACCCTTCTTGCACACTAGGGTTTCATCTTTCATTTGCTTTAGTTGTTTGAGGAATTTTTGTATTACATTATTCCATTTATTTACTACCCCTATCACATTAGATTACACTAGAATATCCACATGTTAGTTAATAATTTTGGTGAACCTATACTCGATCTTCATGTTTTTAGGATCCTCATTCTTTGCTTTTCATCCTAGAGTATAGTCATCATGAGTATCTCAATCAATGATTACTTGCTTGCAAATCTTGATTTAAAGCATAACATCCAACATTTTCTTTCTACTACTCTCGCATTCATGCCGATATGCATCCTAACACATTATATTAAACTTTCACAGATGTATTTTCTAAACACATAGCATTCAAATCTAATCTTCCCATGTATATTAACACTTTTGACAATGACCCACCTTTGCATATCATGATTCACATCTAAAATGTGGGTATCAAGTGTACTCTAATTAATAATGGATTTGAACTTAGTCTGTGTCCTATCTCATTCCTTGAAAATCTCAGTCTTTCTACTATCAATGTTAGTCCATCATCTCTTTCACTTCATGTATATGATGGTTCAGTTCACTCATGCATAGGTTACATTGTTCTTCCTATCACTATAGGGCCAAAAACTATCAACACAATATTTTTGTTATTGAATTTTTGGTCTCATATAACCGCTTACTTGGTAGACCTTGGTTGCATGTTATGCAAGATGTTTCCTCTATGATACATCATTGTGCTAAATTTCTTCATGAAAATGTTGAGTATACTATTCTTCGTGACCGTCACCCCAGGACCAATATTACAACCATGATCCAAATACTACACCGCCTATTCTAAGGATGCCGACACTACTCACAATCCACAACCCATCGATGAAATACCTCATTTATCACAACTAGAAGGTGCTATTTATGTGATTGATATGGTTCCTTCCACTTAACCACCTCCCTTTACCACTACTACTACTATGATTGTTTATTAGGGGCCTGTCTTTACATCGGATGTTACTTTAAATCCTCCACCTTCTCACATGCCACCTCCATCATTGAAACCTCCATTTACATGTACAATTTTCATGAATGATTCATATTGGGAACATATTCCATTTGATCCTACTTGCAATGTCACTATATGCTCACATGATGGTTTAACTCGGCTCGCTCGGTTCTCTTTCGAGGACCTCTATCCTCTTACTCATAATCCTCATTTCTATTATGGATTCATCACTATCACTACTGCTTATGGGTTACATGTATTCCATCTTACAATATATCTATCACGCACTCCTCACTCTTATATAAAAGTCATCTCCACATCTAGTGATAGTCATCCTCATTTATATTATGGATTCATCACTATCACTACTGAGATAAAAGAGGTACATTGACCACAATCATATGGATATATCATTCCTCATGCCCTTTGGTTGTTTGTTCAATCGCAACGATTCTTTTCTTAGCTATACACAGAATCTCACTCACTGGTATGAGCATGGGTGTCCCTTACCACCCTTCACCGATGGGGAATATGCTATGGGAATGTATCGTTTATGCCTTAATGGTTCATTGCATGACCAACCCGAAACTATAGCCTATCATGTTTCGATACATAACCCCATGAATTTGACACACACACTAAAAATATCTTTGATGATATTTCTTAATTATTTTACTTCCTTACGCACCTTGGGGGCATACAATTAACACCCCCATCATCCTAGCATTGAAACATGTTTCGTACTTGTATTATCAACCTCTTAAGCAAAGGCATCATCATTTACACATTAGCATCGTCATTTCCCATGATGACACACTCTTGTGCTTCAGCTTCACACTTGATTATTGAGGGCATCCTACAAACATGAACCCCACATACTACACTATAGACATCACACATCTTCATAAATTATACAATTTACATTCTACATCTTGTCCTACATACATCATACACATTCTACTCATGCTACACATACTACACCATAACCACTATATCTTGCGTATTTTAACACATCATACACGACATATTACATTTTCCATCCTACACCTTACATATTACATCTCGTGCATCTTACATCTACTATACATATACACATCTTAGGTCATCTCCACATCTTGCTTTACACACCATACACCCCGCTCCACACAATATGCATTTTACACTTCTACTTATACGTGATGTACTCACTACCTAATGATGCACTCTAGTCTCGCGGTCCATACTAGACTGTTGAGGGTATACATAAAAAATGAATGTCATCACCCTTACACATTCATCATTCAATATTTTTTTTTCATCCGACATAACTAGATTAAGTGATATACGCTTTAGGCTATAGGGTCACTTCTTCTACCATCATCTCGTGATAGGCTACATCATCACTTTCACTTGCATCATTTAGTGGTATACACTTTAGGATAAATCACCACTCCTTTCTATTCATCTTGTTGTATACACTTAGGCTACAATGTCACACACACCCTATCTATGTCACATATCATCACCGCACATTCACTACAACGCGCTACACCCAACACATAGTTCTACCATTTCCCAATGACACACTATCGTTTATGGTTCATTATTGAATAATGAGGGGGCATACTAAATGAAGCTCATTGCATACAATTCCATTCACTTGGGGGGCACACAACTCCTATCATTCACATTGCGCATTCCATTCCATCCATCTATAACATTCTACATTTTATGGTTGCATTTACTCTTGCTTGCACTTTCTCTTACATGTTCACTTTACTACACATGTTAGATAAATGTCTTATATGTTATGTTGTGGAGCATGTTTTCATGTGTGGAAGTTTTGAAGACTGTGCACTAAAAGTACTATTCACTTATCCACAATTTTCTTGACGGGGTTGGGGGCATAGCCCCTAAGAAAATTTCTTGGCCTAAAAAAATGTCTTGAATATATCGGGAAACATGCTCTTCTTATATGGGCGGGATTTTCGACCCGTAGGTTTATGGGGTGGTTTTGGCCCATGGTTTTGGTACCTGATGTTGTAAAATTGCTTAATCAGTTGCATATTGATGTGTTTTTGGTAGGGTAGACATATCATTTTAGATGTGTGTGAGTTTGAGTGTGAATTCAAGAGAGTTTTTTGAGAACATCTCTAAACAAACTTGGGTATTGCATTGAGAGAAATAGGTGATTTGTAATAAAAATATGAGCAAGTGATTCTTAATGGATGTGGCCCAATTTGGGTAACCATGTTAAATACTATCTCTGTGTTGTGTTCTTTTATTTTCTACACTTTTATTTCAGATTTGTAATATTTTCTGCATATTAATTTCTACTATTGTGATTATGTGTGGGATTATTTCACATATTTCATCCATTATTTCCTAAAAATTGGTATCAAAGCCTGGTTTGGTTTGCCAAAGTGTCAAATTATAGGAAAAGTTTTAGCTTGAGTGGGAGCTATGAGAAATGATGGAAGATCAAAGGTTGATAAATTCAATGGGTAGAATTTTAGTCTTTGGAAGATGTAGATGGAAGATTACTTTTATCGGAAGGATCTTTATATTTTGTTGTCTAAGAAAGGGAACAAACCCTCGAGCATGATAGATGTAGAATGGGATTTTTTGGATAGGAAGGAACTTGGGACAATCTAGCTATGTCTTTCATCTTCGGTATTATTTAATGTTTCAAAGAAAATAATACAAAATAACTCATGGATGCATTAGGAAATATGAAAAACCCTGTGCCTCTAACAAGATATTTTTAGTGAAAAAATTGTTTAATATGAAGATGTCTCGAGAATAATTCAAGAACGTATCATTTAAATGATTTTAATATGGTTGTGAATATGCTAGCTTTGGTTATAATAGAATTTGATGAAGAAGTTAGGGATTTATTAATTTTTGCTCCTTACCTAAGAGTTGGAATAGCCTGTAATGGCGGTAAGCAACTTAGTTCCATCTAACTCAAAGTTGAAGTTTGAGGACGTTGTAGGGGTGATTTTAAGTGAGGAAATGTGAAGAAAAAGATCTGGGGAATATTCTAATTCAGGGAATGCTTTGATAGTGGAAACTAGAGGGAGACAAAAGAATAGAGGAAGCCGTGGAAAATCGAAAGATCGGGCAAGGTCAAAATCCAAAAGTAAGATGGTATGCTGGCATTGTGGAAAGTCTAGGCATGCAAAGAAGGACTATTGGGAGCTTTGGGACAAGAAGAAACAAAAAAAAGAAAAATAAGGAGGTGAATGTGGCAATGGGTAATATCTGTAAGATGCTTTGATTTCTTTCTTTGCATAATATTATTGAATCTTAGATTTTAGATTCGGGGCTTCTTTCCATGCTACTCCACATAGGCATTATTTTGTTGATTATGTTCAAGGGATTTTGGGAATGTTTTTCTTAGTGATGATGAGCCTTGAAACATAGTTGGAAAAGGTTGTGTTCAGGTTAAGATGTAAAATGGGAATACATGGCTATTGAAGGATGTTAGACATGTGCCTACATTAAGATGAAACTTGGTATTAATAGGGTAATTGGGAAATGATGGTTGTACTATGATATTTATAGTGGACTCTTGGAAGGTTACCAAGGGTGCTCTTGTGGTGGCAAGAGGTAAGAAGATTGGAACCTTGTATTTAACCACTGGTAGCACTAATGCTTATAATCTTGTGGCTTCGAGATGCGATACAACATTGTGTGGCACTATAGGCTCGATCATATGAGCTATAATGGCATGAGATCATAAAGAATAATTTTCCTAGCTATATAGAAACATGTTTGGAGTTATGTGAGAACTGCGTATATGGGAAACAAAAGCGAGTAAATTTTCTCAAGGTTGGACCTATGAAGAAAGAGAGTAATTTAGAGCTGGTGCATTCTGATGTGTGGGGCCGACTCAGGTATCATCTCTGGGGGTTTAAGTTATTATGTTACTTTTATTGATGATGCAATAAGGAATGTTTGGGTATATTGTATTAGAAATAAATTTGATGTATTTGACACTTTTATTAAATTGAAATTCTTGGTAGAGAATGAAACAAGGCTTAAGGTAAAATGTCTCAGGTCACATAATGAAGGGGAGTATTGCAGTAATGAGTTTGATTATTATTGTTCTAAGAATGGAATCCGTAGGAAAAATATGATTCCAGGAAATCCAAAACAAAATGGGGTGTTAGAAAGGATGAACATGAAAATAATGGAATGTGTTAGGAGCATGAGGTTACATGTGGAACTGCCTCTTTCTTTTGGGCGTAAGTGGTGATCACAACTATGTACTTGATAAACAAAGGACTCTCAAGTGCCTTGATGGAGGCATACCCGAGGAGGCTGGTCCGGTAAGAAATTTGATTATTCATTTCTTAGAGTCTTTAGATGTGAGGTGTTTGTTCATATTGACAAGGATGATAGGACCAAATAGAGGATAAATAAGAAAATGTACTTTCATTAGTTATGGTGGTGATGAATTTGGATATAAATGTTGGAGTATTAAGGACAAGAAAATCATTTGATCTAGGGATGTGGTATTTAATGAGAAAGTTATGTATAAGAAACAATTGTAGGAAAATACAGGGAAGAATCTAGGAAAGAATATGCAGTGGTAGAGGATCTTCTAGATGGGAAAGTGACACATGAATCAGTTCAGAACCTACTCAACATGAACCCCAAACTCCTATATTAAGGAGGTATTCTAGGGTAAAAAGAGAACCTAAACATTTTAATCTCTTTCTTTGTTATTTATTACTCACTTGATAGTGAAAAGCCAAAGAGATTTGATGAAGCAATGCAGGTAGATGTCGGGAAGAAGTGAGAGCAAGCCATAAATGAGGAGCATCGGTCTCTCATGGAAATCCGACTTGGATTTGGTGAAACTACGTGAAGGAAAAAGAGCATTGCAAAACAAGTGGGTGTACACAAGTTAAAGAGGAAGAAGGAGGCAAGAAAAGATACAAGGCCCAATTGGTGGTCAAGGGGTTTACACAGAAAAAAGGTATAGATTTTGATGAGATTTTTTCTCTGTAGTAAAAATGAATTCTATTAGAATTGTTCTTGGAATAGTGGCAACATAAGACTTGCACTTAGAGAAACTATATGTAAAGACCAAATTTCTCCATGGTGATTTGGAGGAGGATCTATATATGTAGCAAGCAAGGGCTATGAGGTCAAAGGTAAGGAGGAGATGGTGTGGAAACTAAAGAAGAGATTTTTGGCCTTAAACAAGCTCCATGCCAATGGTATAAGAAATTTGATAGCTTCATGATG
This sequence comes from Taxus wallichiana var. yunnanensis, assembly GCA_018340775.1. Classification (NCBI taxonomy): domain Eukaryota; kingdom Viridiplantae; phylum Streptophyta; class Pinopsida; order Cupressales; family Taxaceae; genus Taxus; species Taxus wallichiana. The sequence continues at coordinate 654,647,368 of CM031241.1, read as the reverse complement.
GAGCAAGGTTATATTATATGCCATTTTTAGCATTGTGTGTATATAAAGAAATTTCAAGATGATAGTTATATTATCTCCTATTCTTGTATGTGGATGACATGTTGGTTGTAGGAAAAAACATGCAACTTTATAAAAGTACTCAAGAAGCAACTAAGTGACTCCTTTGATATGAAGGATTTGGGGGCAACCAAACAAATCCTTGGTATGAGGATATCTAGGGGTAGGAAGGAATTGAAGTTGAATTTATCTCGGAAAAGAGTACATTAAGAAGGTCTTGGAGAGGTTTAATATGCAAGATGCTAAACCATTTGGGAATCCTTTGGTAGGCCATTTTAAGTTATCAAAGGAGATGTGTCCTAAAATAGAGCATGAGAGAAACCATATGTCTAAGGTACCTTACTCATCAATGGTTGGAAGTTTGATGTATGCCATGGTGTGCACTAGGCATGATATTACCCATGTAGTGGGAGGGTGAGTAGATTTATGAGTGATCTAGGTAAAGATCATTGACAGCAGTAAAGTGGATCCTTTGGTACTTGAGAGGGACCATGGGAACAATTTTTGTGCTACAGATGGATCGGACACCACTTTGCGTGGTTATGTAGATTCAGATATGGTTGGAGATGTAGATAGTAGGAGGAACACAAGTTATATTTTCAGTATAGGTGGGATATAAGTGAGCTGGATTTCATGACTACAGAAGCTTGTGGCTTTGTCAACCATAGAGGCTGAGTGTGTTGTTGCCACGGAGGTAAGCAAAGAGATGATTTGGTTACAATAAATGCTTGAGGAGTTGGGGCATAAGCAGGAGGAAGGGAAGTTGCATAGTGATAGTCAGAGTGCTATACACCTAGCTAAGAACTTTGATTTCCACTCTAGGACAAAGCATATATAGTTAAGGTACCATTTCATTAGGAAAACTTTTGAGGAAGAGAAGTTAAAGGTAGAGAAGATTCATACTAGTCAAAATCCTACAGATATGATGACCAAGGTGGTCACAAGGGAGAAACTAAAGTTGTGTTCAACTTTGGTTGGTCTTCATGGATGATAATGAAGGGTTGAGAAGCTTTCTTAGAGGAAAAATAGTCTCTAAGTGGGAGATTGTTATCTTATGGAGCATGTTTTCATGCGTGAAGTGTTGAAGATTGTACACTATCCATAGTTTTCTCACTTTTTCCTAAAAAAATGTGCTTGATATATCAGAAACATGTTATTCTCATATGGGTGAGATTTTTGACCCATAGGTTTATGGGATAGTTTTGGCCCATGGTTTTGGTACCCATGGTATTGTAAAACTACTTAAATAGTTTCTTATTGATGCGTTTTTGATAGGGTAGAATATTCATTGTAGATGTGTGAGTTTGAGTGTGAATTTAGGAGAGTTTGTTAAGCATAACTCCAAATATATCTAGGTATTGTATTGAGAAATAAGTGGCTTGTAATAAAAATATGAGCAAGTGATTCTTGGTGGACATAGCCCAAATTAGGTGAACCACGTTAAATATTGTCTCTGTGTTGTGTTCTTTTATTTTCTACACTTTTATTTCAGATATGTAATATTTTCTACATATTAGTTTCTACTATTGTGATTATATGTGGGATTGTTTCACATATTTTATCCCTTATTTCCTAACATTGTATGTCATTATCTTTACCATACACACATGCATGTTCACATCCTTTTCTAGTTGTGATCATAGATACAAAGATTCTACATGCAACACTCGATGCTTGATACACTACGTCTTCGGTACATGTACATTCGTACACTACAAGTGCTATTGTTTCATTTTGTACTTAGAACTTTCCATCAAAGTTATACATGCTTTGACATACTTGCTATTTTTATAACATGCTAACGAGTGTTTCATGTGCAACATTTATTATGTAGGGATATTTTTTTCTTTACTTGTTTGTTACATTGTCTGCTATTTCTTATTATTTTTTTTATGAGCTTTTGCCATTTGTCTTGTGTGCACACTTGTTTGTTTGTGGCCACTTGTGGCCTTGAGTTTTTGTGACATCATGAGTGGTGTCTCATGTTTCTGAACCCACCTTCCACAACTTACATTGTCTTCTTGGGTCTTTACATTAAATTTTCTTACACATTATCCTCGTAGCTTACAATTTTTTTATACATGCATGCTTATTTGTACTAACACTTATTTTCCTAGCCACTTGTTTGTGTGTGCCTTGGTTTTTACCAAGAACATTCCCTTCCCCATGCAGGGAAAAGTTTCAAAGCATTACAGTTGGTCCTCTTTTAGGTCCATATTATCCTATCTGTGATGTTGCATGTGCCCCCAAAGAGGGGGACATCATTTGGGTTTACACACTACACAACACAATACCGATACAATTTAGTCTACGTTTTTGTCCATCACACAATGGGTTATATAGTGAGTGGGTTCGACTACCGGTACAAACTCTATACATAGTGGATTTTATAGGGAAGATTGTCCTTATCATTTTGGGGAGTAGTTACATGTTAGAGGAACATAAAACTTTCCTCCCTACACTTCTTTGGCCAGTGGTGTCGGATCGCCCAAAAAACTAGACAATATAGAGATATCTTCACCAATCTTAGGGAAGAATTATAGGTTGGAGAATAACACAAATTTCTCCCTACACTTCTTTGGCCACAATGGCATGAGATCGCCCAAAAAATTGCACTTCACCGATAGTTACATGATATCCTTTCTACACCCTTTTGTCTCATCATAGATTAGGTGCACATGTTCCTTTTTCATTTTCATTTTCATCTTATATTTACATGTTTCTTTACATATATACATGCATTTTTATACATATACATGTATATTTGACTACTTGATCATCTTCTCTTTTAAGAATTCCGTCTCGTATGGGAAGAAAGTAGTAAAAAATAACAACACACACATGATGAGTACATCACACACGATAATAACCATGTAGGCACACTACACATATTGACATCTACACACGCGCTTTTATCCTAGGTTCACTTTCATCACTTTTTTACACTTTTGCATATTTAGTCTCCATGCTCCATATTTGTGTCATTCCACGCTTTGTCTAGTCATTTGACACATTGCTACATCAATCTACATGGATTATCAAATGTACACATCTCTATCTATTTTATGTTACTGAGATTTCCGCTCACCAACATAAATTGGGGCAAATGTAGACATAAAATCACACACTTTGAGTCATTATTTAGTCTTAATCTCATTCTACTATTCATATAGTTCTTGAGTGAAAAGAGTAATAACTAAATCAGGTATTTGATCATTTTTTATATTTATTTCTGTTGTCATTTTCGGTCTTTAATTCATATTTTCTCGATCGGTTACTCACACACTATGTTTTCCTATTCTAATTGGGGTGCCCTGTGCGCCTGGTCCCCCTCTGGCATGCCCGATCCTATTTGAACTTTACTCTCACCATTTGGGAACTTTTTATCCATTTGATATTTGTATCTTTTTGGTGGTCAACCTTTTCGGGTTAATTACAAAATTAGAACAAGAGAACTATAAAAAATATAAAGTTATGTGACCATGATGAGGGATCAAACAGTAATCATCTACTATCATCATCTAGAGTTACATCCATCAAAGACATCTAAAGTTATATTTACATCCATCTAACTCTATCAAAAGGCACACAATGCTAGTCCATTTGCATCACACTTCATATGGGGAGTCTATTATTTCCATGCACACATTTACTACATTCTACATCTAGTTATTTACTCACTATTTCAAAAAGTATGACTAAAACAAGAGTAACCTAGGGCATGATTTGCACACACACACCTAGAATTACATTGGGTGAGATGTAGTGCAACAATCAAATAGTAATTCCACCATTGTGGCCGTTGAGGATAGTCCGACCCCTTCATATGCATATTTATTTTTAGGGTTTTGATGCTTTGTTTGGGGTTTTACAGAAATTCTTCAATCTCCTATTCACAACAAAATTCGATGCGCTTCAATGACATTGGTATGACAGAAGCAAACATAGGAGAACATCCAATGACTTTCTAGAAGACGTTTTGAGGCATTTCCCTAGACCAGTGGTACCCAAATATTAGACCAGGGGTGCCCATGGGTGCTCATATCCCTTTGTGCACCCCATTGAGTTAGCAAGCTCGGATATATGCTTTCGAGGCTTCTATATAGTCATTTCCTCCTCTTATTTATCTGGTCTCCATTGCGACATAGTCCCGCGATAACATCGAATCATTTAAGGCTTTTCTTAACCCTTCTTACACTAGGTTTCATTTTCATTTGATTAGTTACTCGAAGTAATTTATATATTTCATTATTCCATTTATTTACTTCTCTTATAACGTTAGATTACACTAGAATATCCACACTTTAGTTAATCATATATAATTACCCAAAGTGCGTGATTGTGTGTCTACATTTGCCCCCACTTTATGTTGGTGAGCGAAAGCTTGGTAACATAAAGTAAATAGATATGTGTACCTCATATCCATGTATATCAATGTAGACAACATGCTTTGAGGGTCTAGAAAAAGTGTGGAGTGATAAAAATGTGAAGCATGGATGCTAAGGAGGAAGAAGTCTAAAAGTGATGATGAAAATGAACCTAGGGATGAAACGTGCGTGTAGATGTCATGATGTACTTGATGTCGATGTTGATGTCTATGGTGTTGTTATTTTTATAGGTGTTATGGTGATATTGACTATTACTTCCCATACGAGATGGACCTACAAAATAAAATCGACAAGTAGTCAAATACGCATGTATATGATCAAAAATATGCAAAAAGTGTGTATGTAAAAATGTTAGAAATAAAAAAAAAGGAACATTTATACCGATCCATGATGAGAAAAGGATGTATAAAGGATCATGTAGATGATGTCAATGCTCGAGTTTTTGGGTGATATCACGCTAGTGTATTGGAAGAAGTGTAGGGAGAAATGTCCGTGTCATCCGCCAACCTTTAACTCGCTTCCCGTTGTGTAAAACACCAATGTAGATGATGTACATGTGATAAGGAATGTCTACCCTAAAAAATCTAGTGTGTATGGAGTTATGTAAACTGTGTTAAACTACCAATTGCTTTGTGTAATCGCATATGGTCTCAGGTAATTGAATAAAGGTCATTGTATTGATCCTAGTCTCGGCATCTAAGAAAGGCCATTTGTGATAGGACCCATGTCTGATTTTGAGCCATGTCCGGCTGAAAACTATGTTTGTACTTGAGTACCGTGTTGTGTATAACGTTGTATGGGGTGACTGATTCACCCAAAATATTCCCCCTCGTTTGGGGTGCATGCAATGTTGCTGAAGGAGTATACAACCCAAAGGAGGGCTGACCATTATGTTGAAACTATGCCCTATAGGGGAAGGGAATGTGATTGGTAGAAACCAAGGCACACACAAACAAGTGGCTAGGAAAAAAAAGTGTTAATATAAGCAAAGAAAAACACTCATGTAAAATACAAAACGTAATCTCAGAGATAAATGTAAGCCAAGATGCAAGAAAAAGAAAATGTAGACCATGAAAAATGGGTTGTAATTATGAGACATCACTCATAATGTCACAAGAAAATCAAGGTCATAGTGGTTGTAAAGCAATCGAGAACACGAAAGACATAGGAAAATCCCACAAACAATGACAAGAAAAAGTAAACAATGTATTAAACAACCATGGAAACAACTAGTCCTACAAAACAAATGCTACACATGAAACACCCATTAACATGTTAGAAAGATAAAAGTATGTCAAAGCATGTATAATATGATAAAGTAATGTGTTATGAAACAATAAAAATTGTAGTATATGAAAGTGGATGCCCCAGAGATGTTATGGAATTGGTAATAGATGTTAGCGTCCATCTTTGCATGTAATGGACTGTAAAAGCTATGCTCATAACTAGAAAGGAAAGTGAACGTGTATGTGTGTATGATAAAGATAATACCATACAAGATATATATCTAGCATGTGTAATAAAGTGAACATGTAAAAGCATAAGTAAGAAAGAGTAAATGCAACCAAGATATGTAGTATGTTGTGGATGAGATGGAATGGAATGCAAAGTGAATGATAGGGGTAACATGCCCCGAGTGGATGTGTATGTATGCAATGAGGTTCATTTATTTATGCCCCCTCAATAGTCAAGAATGAATCGTAAACAAGAGTGCATCATTGGGAAATGGTTTGAATGATGTGTTATACATGTGTTAGAAAGAGTTAGTGAATGAATTTTAGAGGGTTGATTGGAGAAGGATGATATGGAGATGATATTAAATGCAACATATGTATGAGTGTTATAGAATGTGTGATGATTTAGCCTAAAGCATATATCACTAAATTCATGAGTAAGATGCTAGCAAGAACGTGATGATGTAGCATAAGGCGTATACCACAAAATATATGGATGTAATGCAAGAAAACGTGATGATGTAGCATAGAGTGTATATCAAAAAATGTATGGATGGAATAATAGGGAACGTGATGATGTTACACAAAGCGTATATCACAAAATGTGTGGAAGGAATGTTAAGGAACACGATGATGTAGCACAACGCTTATATCGTGAAATGTGTGAATAAGGTGATGGTTAAAAATGTCGCATAGTATGATAAAAGGATCGACTAATTGATTCTAAAGATCAAAGTGTAAAATGATGTAGGTGTGATGAGGTGAGGTTCACTTTTGACTTGGACCCTCACCATTCTAGTAGGAACTAAAGCACAAGATTGCATCATAGGGTAACGACGATGCTAGAGTGTGGATGAAAATGTATATGCTAAATTCTAGGTGTGAGATGATGTGAACATAAGACACGTGTTGATGCTAGGGGAAAATAAGTGTAATTCCCCCAAGTGTGTGATGATGAATGAGATATCGATAAAATTAGAGGGTTAAGGTCATCTACCTAATGCTTATGGTGATGAAAGCATGTGACCATGCTCTAAGAGTGGTGGTATATGAGATAGACACTGTGAAAGTGAGTGAAGTCTATATGCATGTGGACTGATGAGCATATGGTGTAAAACTGTGTAGGTGATGTATACCTATGTAGAATAAAACAAAGTGGTGAAGTACGTCTAAATGTAGGAGTTGTCCTAATGATGGACCTAGACTGATGTACGGGACTATCGAGTGATATGACCACGTAGGTCATGCATGATCAGCGTGAGATAGGAGTAGATAGTGCTTTAGGTTGTTGAGGACGTGACACACTAGATGTACTAGGTGATGCATTAACAACCGTGAGAGGATATTGTGACCATAGAGGAGATGGAGGCACACCATTGATATAAATGACTTGATTATTGTGAATAAAATTTAGACACAAGTGATTCATGGAGATGATAGACTTGGACCTACGAATCTAATTGATGCCTAAGAGCATGTCACACCCATCAATTGCTTATCCGATAAGGAAGGGTACCAGCATAGTGAGAGGACCAAATGTAACGTGAAGCTTGAAAACACCATATGAATTGTTCATCGGATATGAAATTTGTGAAAATGGATAGCCAATAGTAGTAAGAAGTGGAATAGAACATGCGACGATGGGCCATGAAAGATCAAACTTTGTGTTATTAAGAGGGGTAGATATGATAGAGGCACTAATGTGCAAGTGATTAGAAGAAAATGATGCATGATAGTCGGTGGTCGAGAAAAAAATAATTGGTGGAGAAGTGTCGGATGAGAAACTAGGAAATCAAGAGCCCCCAATGTAGTATGAGGCACTACATGATACACATGATTATCCGAGGATTCAAATGCCTTATTATCATGTTTTGGAAGTGGATTGTTAAAGATCTTGAGCTTATGATTGTCATTGACATGTGTAAAAGTCATAGGTTCTAGGAGCTTGATTTTACCATTGTCGATCAGATCTTGAATGAGATTATGAAGTTTGAAACAATGATATGTAGAATGCCCTACACATTTATGATAGTCACAGTGGGATTTTTCATCATAATTGCTCCCTTTTGGATGAGATGGATCTAATTAGAGCAGAGGAGGAAGTGTGATAAGATTACGTTTGACAAGCTGTGGAAGTAAAATGTGTGGAAGAATCATTAACTTCACATATGTAAGCTGAGGTGGTTGCGATTAAAGCTCTTTAGTGGTGGATACCACATTGATGGTGATTTTTGTGTTAGTTGCTTTGGTTGCAGATGGTTTGAATGTTGACTTAGCTTGAAAATGTGTAAAAGATGACACTTACTCATAATATTTAAGCTTGCATGTAGATAAGAGCTTAATTTCATGAATCTTAAGAGTATGACATATTATATCAAATGAGGAAGACGTCTCAAAGAGAACACTCTCCTAGAGAGGTGGTAATAGAATCCGAATGGATAAGTCTTCAATCTAAGAGTCAGAAAACAAATTTGATATCTAGCTAAGTTGTTTTTGTATCGCAAAACGTAATATGCTAAGTTTTCATTAGATCCTTGTTTAAGTTATGCAAGTTGAGCATAAGAAAGCTTAGAGCCAATGTTTACTGAGATAAGTGAGTGAGAAAATATCATCTAGATACATGAAAGAGGTTACTTGAGAGGGCAGTACGTCATAAAACCAACACATCGCATAATCTTGTAAGTCACAGGAAAGAGCTTTGCTAATATGGTATGGTCATCTCAGATAGTCAAGGCATGCCACCCGAAAAGATCGGAGAGATTATCTTGTGGGTCAACATGGCCTTTAAAGATGTGGTAGTGGATAGGTAGAAATGGCGGGTGCAAATGGAGTGTGTAGAATTGAAGTGGAATCCAAAGATGGTGATACACAAGAGGTAGTGAGTTGGAGCTAGTGAATTTGTGTCTATAGATCCTAATATAAAGAAGTTAAATCAGGAGTATTTGAAGAAGATATAGGTTGTGCATTAGGTGCACTAGGGTTAAAGATATGAGCATAGTGTTAGGAATGGGATTTAAAATATAAAGGGGTGAGTGGAGGCCATGGGAGCCAAAGAGTGAGCAATAAGAGGTTAGAAGCATCGTGGGTGTTCTTAGTAGCAATCAAATCATGTAGAGAAGATGAGTGGGATTGTTTCGTAAATATTTTCTAAAATAAGTGAGCATGTCTAATTGTTCTTGGTTAATATTGGTATCTTCATCATATGATTTTTCACTATTAGATGCTTCTATTTTGGTAAGAGGAACATTACGAGCTTTATCTAATGGATTTTTGGTTAGATCCATAGATGTGGAGATATTAGCCACTGATTTATAAATTCTATGGGTAAATGAAGGAAGATCCCAATATCGAAAATAACCAAAATGACCACTATGGGTGATGAGCATAAGAAAGAAAATCTAGAGAGAGGGTGGATTCGAAGATCAAGTTCACCAAAATGATTAAGCTAAAATGTAAATTTATATGCCTAATTTGAATAACATAGTAGCAATAAATAAATGACAATGAAATACATGAATTACACCCAAGGAACTAAGCAATAAATAATGAAACCCTTATAGGAAAGAGAGGGTAAGAGGACTTATCTTATTCACGAGTTTTAGAAAGTGCATAGAGTTGAAAAGATGGAAGATGTGAAGCACAAACAATCATACTAGAGTACGAGAAAAGTGTAGATCCAAGGAGATAGGATATATTAGGGTGCTTGGAGACGGATAGGGGCCACCCATGGGTGCCCTATACCTATTCGGTATGCAGGTCTCATGGAAATGCTCAAAAAACCTCCTTGAGGTATCACAAGGTGTATAATTTTAGTCACCTTTGGTCACTCTGAGGTCACGAAAAGATCACGGAGGTCATTGTAAACCTACAATGAAGAATATACCTACGAAACCCTCAAATAGACATTAAATCCCAAAAAGAAAGATGCATAATGAGGGTCATACTTCCCTCAGTTGTCACAATGGTGAAATTACAATTGAGTGGTGGACTATATCTCATACCCAATCTAGTTCTCTGTGTGTGTGTGGAATCATACCCTAGGTTTCTCTTGTGCATGTCGCACTTGGAATAACAAGCAAGTAGCTAGATGTAAAATGTAATAAATGTGTGCATGAAATAGAATGAACTTCCCTCCTATGAAGGTGATGCGTAAAAAATAGCCCTTGTGTCCCTTGTGATGGTGCTAGATGGATGCAATGGAGCTCTTAAATACCTTGATGGATGTAACCTTAGGTGGTGATAGCCAATGCTTAGTGCTTGGTCCCTTATTATGATCTCATAACTTTATATTTATATGATTCCTTCACTTGAATTTCATGATGAACCCCGAAAAGGTTGACTACCAAAAAAATAAGATGTCGAAATGGCTAGAAAGGAAAAAAAGTGAGAGTAAAATACAAATGGTATAAGAGCACCTAGAGGGGACAAGGGCACTTGGTGTTGGTGTCTTGGTGGGCACTAGATTCCGGATGAAAAATGTTGAAGAGTAAAAAGGTAGATTAAGTAAATAAGGGTGCAAGACTAAAAGTAACAATATAAAGCACAAAAGGTGGTCAAATACATGGGTAATTAGTAAATCATATGAATAATAGTATGTAATCAAGACTAGATAATTACCCAAAGTGTGTGATTGTGTGTCTACTGTGTGTGTGTGTGTGTGTGTGTGTGTGTGTGTGTGTGTGTGTGTGTGTGTGTGTGTGTGTGTGTGTGTGATAGAATCATGTCCCTTGAAGCTAGGTTGCCCTTGTGCTAGTCACACCAAGATAACCGAGGGGTCACTATATTCTCCAATCATTTAACCAATAGATTCTTCTGTTAGTGTCATTATAAAACCAAGGCTGTGTGTCCTAGGCTGTATGCAATGGAGTCCCATGTACTCGATTGTTTTGGTGATTCCTTTTGGGGCGTTTGGTTGGTGTTTTTCCCTTGAATTTATGTTAATCTATGGAAATATAATGCTAAACTATTGAAACAACGTTGCTATAATAAAAATGTGTTTAAAGGAAATACTTTAACTAGAATTGAAATGCACAAACCAAATTGAAATAACAAACACATACTGAATTTAAATAACACACATTGAATTGAAATAGTAGTAAATAAATATACCAAAGCAAGGAAATAAGTAATTGCATTCAAATAAGCATTCAAACATGAACTTATCAGAAAACCACGAGCATGCATGAAATGTAAATCCTCCAATCACCTTGGTCGAGTGGGCCCTTGCTCTTCCTTGGGATGGAGGTACTCTCAACATCAGATGATATTCAAAATGACATCAACTACATTAATTCGAATAAGTTCTGAGACATGTTTAGCATAACATTGAAAAGTAAATACTAACTAATAGATAACTGTACTGTAAACTGCTATTATCAACTAACTACTAAATTGTTCTTAAGAAGATGTCTATAAAGACATAGTCAGTTACACAATGTGCCATAATTTGTTCACTAACAACCTCATTAAAGTTCATTGAAATCCTACAAAAATGCTAAAAAACAAGATTCATGTTTGTAGGCTTGTTGTGGAAAAATTCCTCCATGATGGCATAATAGCTAAAGACTCGACCTACTTGATTACAACTTCGAATTGCTAGAAAATGCTTGCTATTATCCCCGCAAATGTCACCACATTTACTCACGAGGCGATTAGTGGGAATTTCTATGGTCAACAATTTGCATGAAATAAGAACAAGAGAAACACATTAACTTTACTAGGATATAACTATATAAAGCATCCCCCATGCACTAATTAACATGTTTTAAGAACAAAATGCACTCATAAATAATGGGCTATAATTACTTTTCCTCCAATATCAATGTGTGTGATGGAATTTATAAATTTCCCTTCCTATGTAGCCCAAATGTAGTTTGTAAGTCTTTCTCTTTGCCCAAGTAGTAGATAGGAAGTAATATACCAAAATTTCCCATGCCCCTAAGAATAGTAAGTAAGTCATGTATATATATGATTCCTTTTCTTGAATTTCTTCATTAACAACTAAAAATATGACCCAAAGTGATAAGTATGAATTTAGAAAAGATAACAATTGGTGTGGCATTTCAAACATAAGAAAATAAGAGAAAGGGACATAAGTGCCTAAAGGGGATAGTAACACTTGGGGCACTCCTATCCCTATTAGGTACTGGTGTCTAAGGAGATCCAAAGATAAAATAAGAAATACCGAGCTGGGTAACACATTGTGTGATGTCCAAAAGTAAAAGGTGCAATTTCCAAAAAACAAAGGAAGAAAGTGTAAGAGGATAAAATAATGTAAAGAAAAAAAAAAGTGTTAGTAATGTCTAGTTTTTTTGCTTAGGAATAATGCGTATATTGACATAATAGAGGCATGATGTAATAGTGCTAAGTGCATAATTTTATGTATACACAAACATGAGACACCACGGTGTCATAATATAATCAAGACACTTAGTCCACATACAAGATATGTAGATAAATAGTAACACAAAACAAGTAACACACATGTGTAATAATATATGACATACTAGAGGCGTTATGTAATAGTACTAAGTGCATAATTTTGTGTATACAAAAACATGAGACACCCATGGTGTCATAAGATAATCAAGACACTTAGTCCATATACAAGATAAGTAGATAAACAATAACATAAAAGAAGTAACACACTTCTGTAATAATATTGATCTCAAACAATGCTAAAAGCATTAGAGTAACCAACAAAGAAGCATGCAAACTAAGATATGTCAAAGCACTACAAAATACACATATGTTTGTCTTGTTAGCTCAAAAGATAACATGTACACAATATATGTAATCAAGTGTAATGAGTAAGTAGAAAGTAACTATAATGAAATAATAGTACATGTGTAGAATGTATTGGAGATGCCCTCGTATAATATTTGGGAAGGGCTAGGCCGACACTGTCATTATATAACACTTTGTAAGTGTCTTGCGTTAAGCTCAATATACCTCATGAAAATGTGTGTAAAGAACATATAGAAAAGATATGATATATATCAAACCATAATGACCAATAACATATGTAAGGTAAAATGTAGACAATTCAAGCTATGTTTATAGGTCTTGGTTTTGCATTTTTGTAAATATTTGAATGTTTTTGTATTTTATGATTTGAATATAACTATGTACAAGAAGGAGGATAATGTAAAATATTTCTGATAAGAATCTGATCAAGGGAAAGATGAACCCCAGTGATGAAGGAGGCATATGCCTCAAATATATCATAGTAGAATAAGGATAATCATGTATAAAGTGTAAATAAGTAATAATAGGAAAGAAAAATAAAGAGTGATATGCCTAGTATAAGGAGTATGAGTATAATTCTTGTAATTATATTTAGATTAGAGTGATATTATTTTAGATTTGATTATGATAGCCATTGTGATTGATGAGATGTAATATAACATGTGATGATCGAGTATAATAGTATCAGTAAAACATATTGAAAGCATCACCCTTATCAAAGTACACAGGGACATATATAATGTAAGGAAACCTATTCTTGGAAAAGAAGGATGGGAGATCCACATATGCCCCCTAGTATTTGAGAAGGGATCATAGTGTAATGAGGAGACTAAGGGAGTGAAAAATGACTAGCTACTTGAGATGATGAAAATGCACTAGGGTGAATTATGTGTGAAGGATTAGCTAGTTTTATAGGATGTGCTCCACATGGCACCGAAGAGGGTGTATGATTGATGTGTGGAACTTTTGGTATAAAAATTTACTATTTGGTGATTCATTTATATTTAATTATTGGATGTTGTTTCATAGTACCAACTCCACCTTGATGTATTTTTAGAATATTATGGAGATAAACCGTTAGTAGAAGAATGAGTATGGAGAGTCACACTTTTAATAGGGAAATTTTGTGGAGGAGGATAATAAGATCTATTTGAATTTCATGTATTGAAAATGATGATGCTTATTTCTTTGAGTAACTTAAGATTTTGATCCAATCTGAAAGAAATCATTTTTGTAGGTGTCCATTGATACGACAAAAGTTACAAAAAGGGTGACCTTTTCATGTTCTAGCATATGAGGAGGGTGATGGTCATTATAAGGTAATACAATTAACCATTTATCCATTAAAGTAGAATATCATGTTTTGATTGATAGATTCATCAAACTACAAAGTGGGCTTTGGCTTATGAATAGGAGGATCCTATATAGTAGGTTTGTGATAAAAATGTTACCATAATGTAGGACTTTATCTTGACCTTCATTAGGTATTAAATATGATTTCATAGCACAATCGGGTTTAATAGAAGAAACTAAAATTTCCTCATGTAAATGTGTGGGTTTATGTGGGAGAATGAGGTATTATTTCAAATTTTTAACACAATGACAAAGCTATGTGAATGAAACACATGTATCATAGATTAATTTTTTTTAAAGAGTAAGTACGAGGCCATGAAAAAATATGTATTACTTTCCTAGATAGATAGGGTGATACAATAATTGGTGCATGTTTACTTTAAACCACAAAATATTATTAGATATAGGCTCATCTCACCTTGATGTAGGGCATGTAAACAATCATAGGTAACATTAGGGAATTTATGATGACTAAAGTGGGAAGAGTATATTTTTAAATTTTGAGAAAGGTACTCAAATATCCACTAGGAAGATGGGAAAACCAATACATCACATCACCTATGAGGCTCTTAGGAAAATCTTTTAGAAGAAACCTATCATTATTATGTGAAGCCATGAGTGTATGATAATACTTAATATGAAGGTAAGGATCCAAAGTGTTGTCAAATAATTAGAATGAAGGCATAATAAAGTTCCTAGGAAAAGGAGATTGAAATATTTTATGCCAAATTGGATTGATATAAATATTATTAGATCAATTTTATATAGTACACTTTTCTCTCTAAAGTTAAGGTATGCACTTTACGCTATAAATCACCGACCACAATAATAAGAGAAAACCTATTGATTAGGTGTGACATAAATATCAAAATGTTCATTCAAGGGTTGCATTTTACCATCAATAGTATCCATAAGAGAACTAATTCGCTTAAAAATAATATGAAATGGCGTGTCATGTGAAATCACATTGGGTATAACATAATAATTTATAGTTTGTGTCTCACACTTTGGGGATTTCAGGAATAACACCATTATTTATAGCTAAATTTTCTACAATATAATAATAAAAATACTATTTTTATCACATGAAATAAGTGGAACATCCACATGTTCAAAATTTCTAGGAAAAATATAAATGATGTTATCATTTTCACATGATTATATGCAAGTGAAAAAGAATAAATAACTATAAACTCATCATTTTTCTTTCATTTAGGAGAGTAGAGACACAAGTAGAATCATTCATAACATGTTCAAGAGGGATAACATAATCAAAATTAATGTCATTAATTTTGCATTCAAGAGGAAGAGTAGAGACATAAGTATACTCATGCTTAGTATGTGCAGAGGATATAAGAATCAAAATTAATTTGATCACATGTGCATTTAATTCTATTTGAATCTATGGATAATTATCATAAGAGTAAGAGACACCATCGAGTTAAAGTGTATATTGAAGGGTCATCATCATAAAATAAACTAAAAACACTCTCATCATCACTAGATTCTATTAGCTTCTATTACATGGGTAGGAGCATTCACTTAGAAGAGAAGAATTTTTTCGTAGTCACTATCCCATCCTTTGAAATCACGAGTGATGACCATAGTGATCATAAGGAGTGGGAGAGGTAATATTATTAATGAAATGATTAATGCAATACTTTGCAAGAGAGACTCATAATTTAGGTTTTGAGACATATTCATGAATAATAAAAGGTTTACCAAATGTTTACACCTAATTAATTTATAATGTAATAAAACACACAAGATTAAGAAGGATGTAAGGTTGTTTACAAGGTGCCATTATAATCAATTAACTTCTAACATTAATCATGCAATATCAAAACAATACATTAATACTTGTAACTAATAATATGCTATAAGCTCAAAAATAAAAGAGGAGAGTCACACTTATCTATAGAAAGTGAAACATGAGAGATCTAGATGCACAAACTGGATAAAAAAGAAGTATTGACCTATAGGTGCTTCATTTATGAGACTACGACCAGAAACTACTCGGTCTAGAAATGTACAATTATGTTAGGATTGAATGTATAGTCTCGGACCTTCATACGGTTTTATACACGATCGTGAGTGTATCTCTATAAATTCATGCACCCTTCACTTTTCTAGAAATGAGTGTCACTATTAAAACCCTAAGACTCACATATCTATGAAATACTTTGTATAATATAAACAAAAATCAAACCCTAACCATGGGTGGAAGACCCTACAAGAAGGTTAGTGTTTGGATTGAAGTGTAACCTATATAACTCCCATGTTAGCACTACTCCAAAGGAATCAAACCACATGTAGTTATCACCTAACATGTGATATTTATATGAATGTAGCTAGATTAACAACTTGAATCACTTTGATAATGATTGGGATGAGCTTGATCTTGCTAATACATTAGAGTGGGATATTTGGATGTTTGGAAATAAGGTAAGTTAAAATCCTTGACTTGGTTGAATGCTTCAAAAATTTACTCGATACTACCCTAATGTATATGCATCAACTTTGGGAAGAGTTATGGGTCTTTGAGTGCATTTAGTGTTAGTATTTATAATGAGATCTCATGAGAGCTCCAAGTGAGTAAATGAAGTGATATTAACTTGCTTATATAGGGTTTTGAAGGTAATTTTTAATGACAAGGTTGACCTAGTAGGATAAAATGACACAAAAAGATAATAAAATTAAAATAAAAGTTGAAGGATGTGTTAGTACAAGACCATACAAGTCGGTCATGACCAAGTATATTACATCCCGACCATACTTTACTGATTTTAAAAGTAGGCTGTGAATGTAATCGAAAGATGTATCATGATAAATAGAGGTGAGAAAATGTTTTTATGTATTTATATTCAAAATGTGATGACACATCAATGCATAGAAATAAACAAGTTGGGAGAGAGATAATAGGATGTACTAAGCGACAATAAAATGTGGTTATTTTTCTTAGAAAGGGGAATTGTCACAACTAGCAATGTCAAAGGGTAAATTGCCAAATTTGCATGTCTACAAAATATTCTTAATAACCAAGGTATGTACATAAATTTAAAACTAAGTTTAGACATGATTGGTTAAGTTTAACATTGTAAAAGAAATATGTTAGCCTTAATTAATATGACGCAAATTGAAATATACCTCAAGTTGATATAGAGAATGGTCTAACTTCTCAACATTCACATATCCATCATAGGGATCTATGTCTATCTTTACCTCAACCTTGAAATGATGTGGAACTGGGATGACACAAGGTTATTTATCCTTATTCTCATGTTCAAGAGTGCCCTTCTTATCCATTATTAGTATCTCCATAAAAAAACCAAGATTCTTCATGAGAAGTCCCATGATGGGATCCAACTAGTGCATAAAAAGATAAATGTGAGGCATATCATCTTCAAGATGATGAAATCTCTCCTCTATTGTTTGAGCATCTTCATCATTAATACAATCCATACTATAAAATCCTTACTTCCACTCTCTTTTGAAAATCTCTACTTAAAAGGGTAATATGATACTTTCACCATTGGCATTATTGGCTCGTGTGATGGGCATAAAATACAATTCAAAACACCAAAAAAAACCACTCAAAGAACAACATTAATAATAACAATATCTTATACCAATATGATCTATAAACTAGGTTGACATTCCACTCCAGTTTTCACCAATGTGGAGCTTTTAATCTTAGCTCAACAAGTGAATGAAATAGACTCAACTTTGCATTAAAACACATCCATGAAGTGCTGTAGATGAATATGTAAAACATATAACATACATAATAAAATAAATGATAAATTCAAACACACATGAATGTAAGGATTTATCCTAGAGAAACCTAAGAAGGAAAAAAATATATAGTGGGTGAAGCAAACGAAAATCCCCTTTAGCTTTAAAATTCACATTTTTGTATAATATATTACTAATTCATGGAATTTATAGACATAAATTCAATTATCTCTCTCTTCAAATATTTTATAATATTTGCTTAACACTTTACAAACCTTATCCCTCTTACTACCACACTATAATCCATTATTAGTTGATAAGAACTAAATAAATGAACAAAGACTATAATCTTGCTATTTTGCAATGGAAAATCCAATTCCAAAAGTCCTCTACCATTTTTTGGTTGATTCTTGACATCCGAGTAGACCTAAAATTATTCCTTTTACCTTATAAAATTAACAAGAAGTCCAAAAATAGATTATAGAAGTTGAAATGTTTACAATCTTTTCAAATCCATATGTTTCTTGGACGTGTGATGAAACTACCACTCTATACTGATAGGAAGTTACACAACCACGATTGAAACCTACATAATCACCAGGGACACCTACATAACTATTAGTGAAACTTGAAAAACACTAGTGACACCTATGCAAGTGTTAGTGACACCTAAACAACTACTATTGACACCTTCACAATCACTAGTGACACATGTGTAATCACGAATGATATTTTCATAACTGCTACTCTCCTTTCATCGGTGGTTTTGTAACTAGGAAAATTCCTCCAAATTCTAGAGTCCATAGCATTTGTATACAAACTTTAAATTGGGTGCCATTTTTTTGAAAGTGTGTATTTTTTCAAGGGGAACTAAAATATATAGTTAAGACATACATATGATGAATTACATATATAGAATAATCCAAGGAACTATTTGAAATAATGTGTTTTTACAAGAATGACCTTCTACAAGTTTTCAAAAGTATGAATTACATTAATTGGGTACATTTGAGATCCAATTTTGGATAATATTGGGGGTGATCAGTCCCTAGTGGTGCAAAGGAAATGTCGAGTCACATGAATGGGTTAAAAATTTCTAGACTTAGTCCCAATAACACAAAATATGAAAGAGTTTCATAGAGATTTCTAAGAACTCCTCTTTTTCCAAAAAGAGAATGAGATAATTTTTTTTCAAGGATTTATATTCACCTTAATTCTCTTCAAATCCCATACATGTGGACTACATTGCTATAGAAAGATTTAGACCTAATTGTAAATTAACACCAAATCAAAAGTGAATATATGGTTTATGCTTATACTTTTTGATTAAAGGTAAAATAGGGTTGAGGGGACCCTACCCCTTATAATTCAAAGCTCCAAAATAGCAGATGAGACATTACATAGCAGTAAAAAAGATAACATATATATCGATAATAACATTTAGGCTCCTCCACGAGCCATAAGACCAGTTAAAAACATAGCAAAATAACAAACAATAACACCATGACAAACTAACAACATAGTAAAAGTAAAACAAAGTAATAACAACCACCCCGACAAAGATCAATTTTTGGATTTTTCAAGCCCATCAAGCACTTTCACCCAATCCTTATCCAGAGATTCAATGTTGACACCCAACGACACCAGATCACACTCTTTAGCATCTACTTTTATTTTCTTGAAATTTCCATACTCATCCACAAGCCTGTAAGCATTTGCCAGTTAACCAAGTGTTTGGAGATGTTCCAGAGTAGTTTTAACCATGACCACACTCCATTCCATGTACCTATGTAAAATATCTCTAATGTGATCGACCTCATTAGTGAGGAAACTAGAATTGGTTTTCATAATTTCAATCTCTCCACCATTACCACTTTTTGCCACTTCTTCGACCTGCGACTTCATTTTGTGCCAATCATTAAACAAAAACTATGAAAGCTCTTGGTAAGCATCATATCACCCTTTAGCTCTTCTATATCCAAAGCCATCTTAGCCGGATGGTTATCACCTTTCACAAGACCCACATAACCCATAGCCTCAAACAACTATTCCAATGAACATTAACAAGAGCACATTCTCATGTTTACTTGATTCCCCTTTGAATTTGACAAATGAATAGGAGCCTACTTGGATTTAAGTTCTCTAAGATTCTGAGCAACATCAATTTCAATGAAATCCTTTTCCTCCTCTAGATGAATCACCTTCCTGTGATTCCAAGTCATCACAAGAGTCCTCCTCATCCGAGTCTGAGTCTTTTTCCTCAGCATAACCCTCAATGTATTTCTTAATGGAACCCGATTTGTCTATATCAAGAGAGGATCTTTTAACAAGGGCAAGTATGACACCTGATGGAAGCACTCAGAGAGAGCAAAACAAAAAGTATGGGAAGCTCAAGCTATGGCCATAACAAAATGATTAAGCATTAGCAGATGATGGGAATATATACACTTATGATGGCCTTGTAAAGCGAGATATTGAATTAGGGTAAAATCCACCTCGTCATAAGGCCTAGGTAGAGAAGAATGAAGAAAACTAACAAAGTGGGGGATAGTTTTTCATTACCTCTAAGAAATAGATTCCGTTCATTTGTGGCTTCCTTCTTGGGTTTATAAACCTCCCTTGAAGCAGTAGGAACTCCCATCACCTTAGCAACAAAATCCACAATGACCTTGATATGAATACCTTTCATTTCCACGACCCCTTTTTTTTAGTCTTCCACGCTTTGGAAAAATATTTACTGAGATTTTCATAGTGGCATTCAAAATTTTGAGGAAGGATGAGAAACCCTTGCCCTCAAACACCTCCATTGCTTCTGGCTTCACCCCTCCAGTCAAAAGGATTAGTCCTAACAAGATCTCCCTCACTTAGAAGCATGATAACCGGTTCATAAAAGCCAAGCTTCATATTAAACAGAAAACTACAAACAAGCCCAATAATAACACTGTTTCAAGCGACGATGGAAATGGCCTTAACATAACACGAGTGAATCCAAGCCCAAATATTTTCATCATCCCACAATAAATTCACACTATACATATGACTTATACACATTATGACCTTAACACACCATGATCGACATTATTTGGAGACATGTCCATATTGATAATTGTGGAGGTGTGCTCGCACCTTAGTGTCAAGAACTTCCAACTCATTGATTAGTGTCAAATCATGATAATCAACCCCCATGTTAGTAAAATAATCAGCAACAAAATTAGCCTCTTTATATATATGCTTAAAAGTTATAGTTTCAAACAAATTAGAAATTTCCTTTATACTCTTTATAGAGTTTTGGATAGATGTAGAAGTGTTACCTCTACCAAGAATGTTGTTGATAATGTTCAATGAATCTCCTTCCACTTCGATATAACAAATCTATATTGATGTGCTATAAAACCCCAAAAAAATAGCCGCTTTACTTCAGAACATGATTTTTTAATGTGCCAAGATTACAATGATACCCAAGAATAAAATTTCCTTTAGAATCACGGAACACCCCACCAAAACCATCTCTTTTAGGGATTCCTTTGGAGGCCCCATGAAAATTTAGCTTAATACACTCCTTGCTAGGTTTCACCCAACCTTAGAGTCTAGGATTTAGAACAGGGTTACTAGTTTGAGTAGAACCTATACCCCAATTCGTGGAAAAAATACTCTCATTCAGAAGAATAGTTTTCTTGAGTGGGGCCAAGTTTGAGAAATATGTGTTAATAACATTAAAACAATGAATTCTAACATTCTTGACCATATCCTTCTTCCATTTAAAAATTCTTGTTTCACTCTTTCCGAATTTCCCAAGCTAGATGCATAATAGAAAAGGTCCATAGATGTTTTAATCCCGACTCTTGAAAGGACTAAACCATTGAGACCACAAATGTTTAATGGAATATGGAAAAACCCACTTGATATCAAATAGATTAATAAGGGTATTTCTAACAGAAACTAAAAAGGGACAGTTGAGGAAAATATGTAAAAAAGTCTTTAGACTCCTTTTCACACAAAACACACTTGTTCACCATGTGAAAATTTCTCTTATTAAGGTTACTAACTTTAAGGATTTTATCATGGATAACCAACCACCAAAACAAATTAATCTTGGGAGTAACTTCTTTGACCCACACACTTTGCCAATTGAAATTATTAGTGCCACCATCAGCTGAAAAGAAGGTATTGTAGGCACTTTAGACCGAGAAGATTCCAATGTCCTCCCTTGACTAGTAAATGTTGTCATCCTCTAAACTTTCTTTATTAACATAACACCTCTTAATTTTCTATTAATAGTGACTATCTCGTTGTTGTTAAAACCCTCTAATTCAATCATTTTCCATTGGCCCACGGGTTCATCAAAGTTGAAGTAATCTCGACCTTATTCCCATATTTGACCACCACATCCTTATAGATGTTGGGGTATATGACCTTAAGAGGAAGTTCCCTAACCATCTATCATCCCAAAAATTAATCATTCTCCCATTTCCAATCATCCATTTTCTTCCCTCTTCCGAGACTATGTGTTTAGCCCAATTTATAGATTTCCAAAAATAAGAACCGTTAAATTCCGCATTGCTAAAGAACCATTAATTAGACCTAAGATTTGGAAAATATTTTTTCCTTATAATGGAAGTCCAAACACTATCTTCCTTAACCAACCTCCGTGTCATTTTAGACAAAGCATAAATTTATTCATTTTAGTCCAATCTCGTCCGAGACCCCCTAAATTGTTAGGAAAACAAACCCTTTCCCACGCAATAAGAGGAATGTATGCCTATACTAGTTGATGCCTAATGTGAGTATAAAATTTGGATACTTACATGCCTATTAAAGAAGAAAATCTAAGGCTTATGCCCCATACCATATAAGTGTAGAAGTATGCAATTGTGTACTATCAAAGGGGAAGTGAAGTATATCACAACCCATCCAAAATGTAGTAATTCTTTTGTGGAATAATCTTAGAAATTCTAAATATATACCAAAACACCCATAATGATTACTAGTCTTATGAGAATTAGTATTTGCTAAAAAGTTCCCAAGATATAAGCATGCATTCCTTGGCTACAATAAACCACAATTATGTCTCTGTGATGTATGGTTTTGTCCCCATGTGTACATTGTTCCTATTCTATATTTTTTCATGTTCTAGTATATATGTATCCTAGTTTACTTCTAGGATCCTATCTATGAGTATGTAAAACTCCAATGAATGACACCTATTTTGAGGAGAGTGAGATATGCAAGTAGAACACTTGGCTTAAAAGTGATGTGTACCTATGTTCGATTTTTATTATAGTTTGCATTAGATAACATGGAGGGTGGTGACACCTTGGGAGTCCTATATCTACAACACCTAGAATTTGTGCATGGTAGAAACCATGAAACATAAGATAATTGAAACATGCAACAAGAAATAGTAGTAAATAACCAATATGAGAGGCAAGTAAGCATACAAAAAAGTTAGTATACAAGTAAGAAGACATGAAGTAAAACAAACATATAAGAGTAATCTAGTATACATGTGAGAAATCATGCAACCAAGTAAGAAATCAAGAAAAGACAAAGGAAATCATATGGGAATATAAGAATAAAAGTAATACAACATATAAAGACACATGTATTAGTTAAACGAGAGGCTAAGAATCCAAAAACATGTGACAAAAAAGTGTCACACACATAACCAAGAATGAGTAATAAGATATAATAAACACAAGGACACCATAGTGTCACACACACATAACAAAGGCACTTAGACACATCATTTGTAAGCAAACAAGCTATAGAATCAAGTAACTAAAAAGTTGGGTAGATAATCTAGTGAACATAGATCTAGATAAGTAAACATAGATCTAAATAACTAAGAGCTTTATGAAACACATGGATTATCATTATTATTATGAAAAGGATAGCACAAATAGAATAAAATTAGTGAGACATAATGAGAAAAGTGACAAGTAACTATATTAATGAAACAATATTAGTTGTAAAGGTATAGGAGATGCACCTAGTGTAACTTGGTCAATTGGGACTATTCCGGCCAATACCATCATCATGAATCAATTTGTGTATGTCTTGTATTAATATCAACATACCTCATGAATGTATGTGTGTAAATGTTATATTAAAAAAGGCTATTAATTAAAGTAATCTGATAAATAACATGTATAAAGTGTAAAACTAACATATCAATTCATATACCAGGTCTTGATTTTGTTATTTTTCCAATATTTGGATGTTTTAGTATTTTTATAAAATATACCATGTACAAGAAAACACATAGAAAATACTACCATATACAAAGGGGTTAGGTGGATGAGGGGTAAACCCTATAGATATAAAGGGCATTGACCACACATTTATTGTGTACTATAAGAGTAATATAGTCTTATGTAGTCTAAGGAAGTATATCATAGTACAAGAGTGAATTAAAGACAAAGGGCTTAGCTGCACATGGAATTAACATACATATATCATGAAAAAAAAAAGTAAACCATGAATAAGAGGGATAGACATGTAAGTGCATATGTGGTAAGAAAGAAAATAGTAAAAAAATTGTAACAATTGCTAATGTAATAAGTAGGGATATATTAAGTGTAGGATGTAAGGGATGTGGAAAAGACTCGAGTGCCATGGGGATTTCTTGTATCAACCTCAAAAAGAGGGATATACAAAGGGTTATATGATATTGGAAGGCTTAGTATAGAAACATTAGAAGAATTAGGAACGTGTATGACATCATGCAAAATGACAAATGTAGATATAATAGAAGCTATAGGAATAGGAATTACAATTGGATAAAGAGGTGGGTAGACTTCCTACATAGATATAAACATAGTATTTGTAGTAATATTAGGTGCAACAAGAAGATTAGGATGGTTAGATCCTTTTAATGCACCATTAGAATGTGTAATAGAAAGATCAAGATGATAGACCATTTATATATACCAATATAATGTGCAATAAGAATCTCACAATGGATATATCCTCTAGAAGCTATAATAAAAGGTGCAACAAGAAGCTTATGAGGGATAAATCCTATAGATTTTTCAATATAAGGTGAAACATGAATCTCGGGAGGGATAGATCCTCTATATGTTTGAATAGAAGGTGCAATAAGAAGCTCATGAGATATAAATCCTCTAGAGCTATGGGTATAACAACATATGTATGAGTAAGGGATACATAATCAATAGTAGCATGCAAAACATTTTTAACATGAATATAACTAGCAAGTGTGACATTTTTAGTAATATCAAGAGTATAAGAATCAATTATAACATGTTAAATCACATTAAGAGAAAGATATTTAGTGTCAAAAGTATCTTCATTGTCATGTAAAAGAAAAGTTTTATAAGGAAATATATCACGTTTAAGTGCATTAGGAATATGAGATATAAAAACTCATTTGTAACATTGTCCATAGTAATAATAGAGGTAGCCAAAAGTATTCAACTGTATCACTTATTATTGTGATAATTGTATCATTAGGAATTTCAAGAGAAGCATTGATATGATGTACTATAGGAAAATTATTATCATGTCCAATAATATTACATTGTTACTAAGCATCATCATCAAAATTACAACCATCAATAGAGTGTCACGTGTAAGCTCGAACTAGGTGTAATGGCTATATAATTATAAAGGGAAGCCTCAAGGATGGGACATGAGTAAGTAATATTAGTAAAACATGAAATCCATGAAGCTTCAATACGAGATCACACCTCATGTGGGATTTCATGGGGAAGGGATTTTGTTTTTGCCTTCAACTCGATACAATTTATTTTTGAGTATGAAGTGCCTTTAGAATAGATCTAAGAGGGATGTTTAGGTGTAGACCATGATAACATGAATTATGAATATGCATAGGTATAGAATAAGGTTAATATACCAAAGAGGGAGGATAAGACCTATGATAACTAGGGTTTGAGCATGAAGCAAATTCACTAAATGATTTAGCCTAACTTGAATGTGATGATTTAGATTAAAAGGGGTTTGTAAAGGTTTTCTATTCATATTTATTAATTAAATAATCAATGTAGAAATCAAAATATAGAACCAAGAAATAAATGATGTGAATGATAAGATGTGATTGCTTAATTAAAAATAAGGGAGTGTACTCAATTTATATAGAGGTACACATAACAATTTGGATGTGCAAACTGACTGCAAAGATTGATGAAGACCTGAAATGATTCATTAATGAAATTGAATATTGAAGATAACTTAGGCTAGGTTTATATAGATTAGGAATATAATGGAGTAGTACCTTTTGTATGGTTTTGGACCCCTTTTTTATTGGGATATATTAATTTTTATACTCATTGGTGGTCCGAAATGTGCTTCATTGTTATTCAGATTATGGTTTATATAAATGTGATACTACCTCTAATGATCTACAAAAAGTAGAAAAACCTAGATACCTAAAAAAATATTCATTCAAAAATTAGACAAAGAAAAGATAAATATATGTGTGGTGAGCATGGACCGACCCTTTGATGGTCATCCCCTACTAAACTAGTCCAAACGTTGAACTACATCCCCTTGAGCAGGAGTAATCCTCGTGTTGTTCTCTTAGTAGAGGTGGAAGTGTGAATACAACTCTAAGATAACCATCTAACGTTTCCTTAGATATCTTGACTCAAAGAGAGTGGGTATAGCTATAAATGGACTGAAATTTACCCTTTTTTATTGTGTATATAGTGATAACATATGTAAACATAGAATAAATACTCTTTCACCCTTTTTGATGTTTGATAATGTGTAACCTTGGATTGACCTTGACTATGGCTTGGATCATGGAGAGGTAAAATAAACTCTTTTACTTGGTTTATTACTTTAAAAATTATGTATATACTACTCTTAAGGATATGATACTAATGCGATGGAAAGAGGAGATCATGAAATTGATTTAGAATGATATTTTCAAGAGTATTTATTCAAGTACTAAGTGAGTTCAAATGGTAAATTATACTTGCTCATATAGGTTTCCATGATTACTAAATTTCACTAAAACCAACCTAGGGAATAAGAAAAAACCAAAAGAATCATGCTAAATAACTATTAGATGTGAAAGGACATAGCCATATGGAATCAACCTAGGCCATAGTATGACATGGCCTAAGGCATATGATTTTATAGAGGTAGGTCATGAGATTAATCTAGAATTCCATGTGAGATACCTAGGAGTTGTGTTCTAATTTTCATTAATGTGACTTGGTAAGTTGATGACTCGAGAAAAGTATGTAATAGATTAATCTGTAATGAAAATGGGAATATAACACCTGATCTTAGGATGCATGCACAAGTCATAGTGTAGGTTTGAATTCAAAGTTTTCACTACCAAACGATAAATTAACAAATTTATGTGTCTACAATAAGGTTATTTGAGAGTTTTAAAGTGACGTAGGCATCAAATAAGGCTTCCCTCAATTCCTAACTCTATTTGGGATATATATCGATAAACTAGAAGCTTGGCTAAACATATTTGTGGGAGAGGGGTCCACTTATCCAATTATGTGGTGAATAGTATGTTGTATGTTGATGAACTATTTTTTATGGAAAAAACAATACAAAATTTGAGAGACCATATTTAGGCTCTAAAGACCTTGGTAAAGAAGTAATGATGTAAGTGAACACCGAAAAAACTAAAATTGTGATATTTCAACAAAAGGGAGATTCACCTCCTATTTTCAATTTTAAAGAGGTTTTCTTGAATTGGTGTTAGAATACAAATGTCTTGGCCTTGAATTTTAGAACAATCTCAATTGGAATATGTGTAGGATGAAAATACTATAGGGTGGTTGGTGTTTATACCCTAAAATCAATAAATGAGGATTTTATAAGATTTATTTCTTTACTTATTACTATGTGTAAAATGTTATAGGTAGAATGCTAAGAATAAATTAATCCACATTAACCATATAATCCATAACATGGATATTAATATAACAAGTGATAATAGAGTGATGAAGCAATATATTAAAATATAAGAGGGGATGAATACTTATTTGAGCTAAAAGGGATAATGAGAACTTAAAAGAGATTCAATCTTGAGATTGTAACTAGAAAATTCTCATGTACATAATTGTTGGAATATTCGTGGGCTATAGTACAACTTGCTCCTACTTTGTCGATTTACAAACGTATGAATGTTGGGGTTATACAACTTTAGGTTCTTATTGGTGGTCTAAAATAGGGATTAATTTCCTGTCACTAGGGTTCACATAAATAAAAAACCACATGTAGTGACCTACAACAAGTAGAAAACACTACATACCTATAAAAAAATTCATACAATGATTAAATTAAAAAGGAGAAACCTTTGCGTGGTGAGGCTATCTAATGAACTTAGAAATCAACCCCTGCTAAACCAATTTAGGCACTTCACAACATCCCCTAAGTGAGAGAAATACTCACATATTTATCCTATTGTAGGTGTAATATTGTATTCAAATCTAAGTCAACCCCTATTTTTCCTTTATGTCTCTTGACACAAAAATTAATGAGAACAATATAAATATAATAGAGTTATATTTTATACAAGTGTGATGTGATTTAGATTCTAAATGAATTCCTTTATCCTTTAATATCACCGAAAATGCTTCATGTGAATTTCTCTTGTTAAGACATAGCTCTAGGACCTTTGGAAGCTTGGTAATTGAGGAATATAGATTATTCAACCTATTTTCAGTGGTTTAGACCTATGTGGTGGCTACTTTGTAAAGGATTTACAACTACTTTAGGAAAATTTAGGAGATTCTTGAGTTATTTTAGAGAATAATTTATAATGCATGCTTTTGAGAATGTTAGGTGAGTTCTCAAGTAAAATAGAATTTCTTATATGTGATTTATTAAGTTAGACATCAAATTAAGGATTACCTAGGGAAATGAAATGATCCAAAAATATATTCAAATCAATAAAATAGTTGTTAGAAAGGAGGGGACAAGATGGTATACGTCGGTCAAACTATGGTTGGCTCAGTCCCACAATCGTATGTTTTCATATAGAAAATTAATGATGATATTTTAAGATTCTATGAAATATTATAGGGATTAAATTAATGCTTTAGATAAATGAAACTACACGAGCAAACCATAGTGTACAATATAGAAATTAGTAAGTCATGCGAAGAGATAAATAAGTGTTAATTAGGTTTATAATGTGACCGTGAGTCATAATATAGGAACAAATCCAAATTTGTCATTGAAAAGGATAATTTACCAAATTTAGGTTTCTATAGATGGAAAGCTCTTTACACACTCCAAAATAGATGTAAGAATTTTGATTTATTGGATAGGAAGATCACCATAGTCCTTTTGGGTTACTTATTAATACAATGGTATTAAATGGGTGTGAGGTGTGGGCTAGTGGAACAATGCATTTAAAATGAATTCAAATAGAAAATGTTAGGAAATAAGGGATAAAATATGCAGAATAATCCCTCATAGAATTGCAACAGTAGAAACTAATATGCATAAAATATTACAGATCTCAAATAAAAGTGCAGAATAAAATAACACAACAAAAGAGATAGTATTTAATGGGGCCCACCCAATTTGGGCTATGTCCACCAAGAATCACTTGCTCATATTTTATTACAAGCCACTACTCTCTCAATACAATAATCAGATATGTTTGGAGCTATGCTAAAAAACTCTATAGAATTCACACCCAAATTCAAAACACATTTGCAATGTTACATTAACCCTATCATATGCACAAAACCACATAAGTAGACAAATACTTAAGTAGTTTTACAAAACCTTGGGTATCAAAACCATGGCCCAAAACTATCCCATAAACATATGTCGAAAATCCCGCCCATATGAAAAAGCACATTTTCCGGTATATCGGGCACGTTTTAAGGCAATTTTTTTTTTCTCTCTGGGGCTGCGCCCCTGAACCTTTTCTACCAAGGGTTGTCACCTGGACCCCCACTGGCTTGGCCCGGCCCGACCCCGAACCCCGGTGAGACAACTGTGGAAAGTGTACAATACTCTTAGTGTACAATCTTCAACACTTTCTCACATGAAAACAGGCTCTACAACCTAACAAAAATATCCCAAAAATTCTAATTATAAACAATTTCAGAATTAAGGATTCAATTCTCTATGAAATCATCCTTTCTAAGACACATGCTTTTCCATTAGAGGAAATTTATATGACCAATATATTATGTTAACTTGAAAAAGTATAAAACATGAAGATCGATGAATGGCCTAGGGTTGCAAAAAGATAAAGATTTGAACATAAGTAATAGCACTTGGATGATGTAAAACCAAAAATGGATGAGTAAATGGAATATCAATTGAACTGAATTACTGAATTGTAGTAAAGATATAAAAATTATGTTAACAAAAGGTTTATAATAACGTATAGGAAAAAAGTAAGAAAGAAAAGTCACACTATATTTTAGTGCTCAACTTGAACTAGGAACATAGTGAAAAGTGCATATAGGGGCTTGAATTAAATGGAGATAAAAAATCCTCATCACTCAATCGAGGACTAGCTCCCCACATGCTTAAATGCGAGATGAGGAGATAGATGATTATTAAGGAGCAAAGTGGGAAGAGAGGGCTTGTGTTTTTGCACCATAGAGTGGTTTAAACATAGAATAAATTAATTATCAAATTTCCTCAATATATGGATATATGGTCCAAATATATGGAAACATTAAGAGTGAGATATATGGTGGAGCTATTTGAGTAAAAAAGAATAAACTAGTTTGGGGTCTTTCTAACTCAAATTAACAGAATAAGGAATATGATTGTAAAGGATATCATGGGCCTCATGAATCTTTAAATGAGGGAAGAAATTTGTTTAATAAGTGGTACCATAGACCATCAGGTCTCATGGATGCAATTAATATCATTTCATTTCATTCAATATTTTATTCTAAATTTTTAGTATTCACATTTTAACATATAATTCAAAATTTATTAGTACTCATTGTAATATAGTCCTCACAATTTATTAATCTTTTACAATTAATCACTTAATATTTTTGTATATTCTAAGATATATATATTTTATATTTATCTACTTCACCCACCTTATTTTATTGGAAAAAATTAGTCATGACAAAAATATCAAAAATATATTAATAATTGGGTTTCAAACATTCAACGACCCTCTCCTCTTTAGCCATTCTCCACATATTACTAAGCTTTCTCCACTTATTCATCAACTTCCCTCTACTTGTCCTCATAACATGACTCCTTTAGAGTTTCCACCTTTTCCCACTCCACTATCCTTTCTAATATTGAGTGCCCATTTAGAAATGTGCCCTTTGTTACACTAAACTATGGGCATGTAAAATTATTCTTACAATTTGTTCTTACATATATCATATATAAAATTATATTTTAATCACTCACATTGTAGTAATTTTTTTACAATCATTACACAAAATATTTGAAACAAATCTAAAGGTTTTAGACATAAATTAGTCACATGAATAGGGATAATGAACATCAAGCTACGAGAAAATTAGGAACATTTTAATGATGAATTGGGATGTCTAGTTGACCAAATGAGTAAAGAATATTATTATCTTAGCAATAAAAATATCTTGTTCAACCTTGATGAATATAATATTAAAAACTTTGAACAAAAGTACTTTAAATAGATGATCTATTATTAACCATAACTATTCTACATACATTTTGTGTGTGTATCTATTTTGGTCTTAAAACAAGTTTCCTTTATAATAATGCATAATACTGTTGATATAAAGAATATGAGTTTAACAAGTCCAATTTAGAAATTATATGAATTTTAATAAAAGGTGCACTAATGTAAAGCTCCTAAATTCCATCACAAATTTTAACTTTAAAGAGGGAGAACCCATAGATTAAGTATGTTCCCTTACTCAATGCACTACTCTTCTTAACAAATTCTCATCCTAAACCAAAGATTAAATCACTCTTTGAAATGTCTTCCTTTTTCTATAACATTTTTTCCCCAACATATTAAGCCATTTAAAAACAACTCTTATACCCCCATTTTAAGGATTTTACATAAATAATTAAAATAATCTTTTACTAAACATATGTTTATGTTGAAAGTTGATCCTTAATTATAAATGGTGTGCATTTTTTTCTTTTTTTCTATTTTTACATTTATTAATTATCTATAACATTTCTGTAAGGTTTTTGTTGTGATGTTTATCAACCTAACAAATAGAATCATATTTTATTATCTCTACCAACATCTCATTAATCAAATAGTACGTGACACGTGGGTTGTTATTTTTAAAGATAATGTCCACCTATGATCTTTCCAAGAGGAAACATAACATACAAATGGTGTTATAAGAAACACATATAGTGATTGGTGTGGCACTTTATTATTGTTTCATAACTTTTGACTATTTAGTTTTTGGTATTGTTTCATGAATTTTAATTGTTTAGTTTTTGTTATTATTTCATGACTTTTAAAACTTTAGTTTCAATATTCATGCAAAAGAACATGTCTAACCTTTCAAAACCTCACAAGGGAACACAATTTGTGTATAATCAATGGATCAATTATTATGTTTTCTAGTTTTTCTTTGATACTTGAATTTTAGTCAATAACATGTTTCATCATCACACTCCTTTAAATTATACCCACAAATTTTTATAATGTTCTCAATGAATTCATAGTTTGAGTGGGACAAGAGGATTTAAATAAGTGTAATAAGGAAGTACTTAGAAGAATGTGTCTATTACATATTTCTTGTGGTTGGATTCATAATTTATGGGTGTCTTTACAGAAATCTCCTCAAGTCCATATTTACCTTAAATTCTTTTATAAAACATATATTTTTATATTGATATCGTTAAATGAAGTTGTAGAGAGTATTAAATAACCATTTATATTATTTTATCATTTTTGGCTAGATGTATATAGAAATATTGTTTTACACTACTCTTATGGAGCCACCATTTCATATTCCACCCATGGTTTTCTTTGGGGAAGATTTGAAAGCCTAGAGAACATACGACCACTTTTACTTTTATAATAAATTAATTAACACTAACCACTCCTTAGCTAAATATAATTAAAAATACAAATGAAAAAAATAAAAAAAATAGTGTTGGGTTTATCTACATCAAGTCTATAATAATGTTGTACAACCAAACATGAATCATGTCATCATTAGTATAATCTTACCACTCTAATAGTATTTTATTGATCTAGATGTTAAGTTTCTCTTGTTATTGTTTTCTAAATTCTCTCGCCAAGAGTCTTCATGTGCACTGCTCATGCATTAGACTTTGATAATTTATAATTTAACTATATTTCACATTTTTCCTTTTTTATTTACAAGGCTTTGGTATATGAGAATCCATTACATGATTTTCAAGGATATTTATTAGGAAACATACTAGATTCACTCACTATTAGTTTTGGTATTATGAAATATGAATTAAGAATTACTAGTACACTTCATATGCTTTCTTTAAATTTTCTACTTTGTATTATTTTATCAAAGATGTTTGAATCACTATAATGTTAATTAATTATTACATAAAGTGAAACAATTTGACTGGAATTTTTTTATCTAGAATATTTTCTTATAGCTTTATGTATGTGCATATATTTAGATATATATGAATTTACTCATACATGTATTTTCTCAATTTATCATGTATCCATATTTTTTGATAAAAATCTACTCACATTAATAGAAAAATGTGATTTACATAGATAATCACACAAAAAGTGGGTGATATGACAACACACCCTAAAAACCCCAATTCACAGGATTAGTAGGTGTTAGGTAAGATTAAATGTGCAAATGAGCTAATATATTTTCAACCAATAAAGTATGTAAAACAAAAATAAAGCAACAAGATAAATTACGCAATGGAAACAAACATAATAGTAGATGAAGGTGGAGGTAGAGGTAGGCTATCAAGATTTTCACCCCAACCAGAGCCACCTTGGAGATCTAAATTGGGAACTCCATCCTAACCATACTTGTTCTTTTTTATCATATTTTTATAAGGAAATGGACAAAGTAAGGTGGGGAGTTTACTAGAGAGGAGTCCCCCATAGATCCACTACACCATCACCACCACTACCACTAGCGGTGGTCCATATATTAATCCCACCATACGTTTGGCCCCTAAAAGCACTAGTAGGAGAAAAATACTTCTTCCACCTCTACCTCATTGAGGTGGAGATGGTGGATCTTGAGGGCTAAGGATCTTGCATTAGTCATGGTGAGTGGTAGTGTGACCTAGCATGACCATGTCCCTAAGGGTAATGAGGATGTGCACAATTTGGTGTTTCTCAAATAACAACATAAGGATAATTTACCTAATGATCAATGAGAGTCTGCAGATGATCCACCTCCATAAAAACGTTTCTTCTCCCGCGATTGAATCTAAAGAAACACAATTGAAATAATAACCTGATTAGAAACAAAGAAGATTCTATCCATTTGAATTTGATTGAAAATTGTAAAATTTATACCTTATAAATCTTAATGTAATATCCAATTTGAATAATTACCATATCTAATTATATTTTACAGGTAAATAAGGCAAGTCCACAAGGATAATCATTTATAGGAAAAGGGTTCCAAAATAAAGGGAGAAAAAAGAGAGTGGATCCACCTCCACACTTCCTTTGTAAAGGAGAAAAACCAAAAAAAATGCTTGAGAGTTTCCATTTGGTGGAAAAAGGGCATAACAAGTTGGTATCTCCCATTTGATTTAGTCTATCCCTAATAGGGAGACCTTAATAGAGTATACACTAAAGAAAATGAGTGTTCTCGCATTCTAAGGGAATATGCCAATTTTTTCAAATCTCTTCACCAAACTTAAGGAGAGAAGTTGAGGTTCCATATGTGATTGAGAGTATCATTTGGAATGGTAGTTTCCACCAAAAGGTGATAACCAATCTAGGGTAAACTAGAACAATGAGTGGCACCAAGTGAGTGCCAATTTGACCACCAAAATATTGGAGGTGAAACCCCAATTTTGTGAAGATGTTCATCAGGGATGATCAAAATGATGGTAAAGATGGAATAAGAATCATCATTTAAAAGTTGATAATTTTACTTAAGATCAGCCCATGATAACCAACTTTTGGTTTGTTGCCAAAATATATTTGTAACATAAAAAATTTCTTTTTTAAAAGCCTCAACCCTTTGATACAATGAACAAGTGAAAAAGGATCACTTCGAATCATAAGAGGATATATTGGCAAGCCTAAGGATAGAAACCAACATTACTAAAAACATGATTCAATTTATTTTTGGTGATTGACATGCTATGAGAAGCAAGGTTGACAACATGGCCCAAACTTTGAAAAATGAAAAGTGGAGATGTTACATAATAAATTCAATTCTTTGAGAAGGAAGTGGACCGCCTTAAGGATCTGCTGAAACATGTTACACAATGGAGTATGTTGCACACAAAATCCACCATATAATACCTCCATTTTCTGGCCCAACTCATTAATTCCTATCATCAAAATGATAATGAAGAATCCTCTAAGAAAAGGAAGAGAGGGTTCATTTGAAGCATATCTGCTAACCTAGGGAATTACATTGAAAATATGGCTAAGGAATGGGCTACCTTACTGATAGACATTGAAAAATATGCTTTGCTAACTATGAACTTCTATGCCTTGGATTTTTGGAAAGTTTCTACCTTACTATTAGTTTTCTTTTATTTGTTTTTTTTGTTGTTTGATGGTATTTTTGTTGTTTACAGGTGATTGATAATGATTTTCCTTTTTTGGTTATTTTATATTGGTTTATCTTCTCTATTAGAGATCTTTGTTTTTGTATGGGGAAGGGACCTTTTAACCATCTTTTACCTCTAATAAAAAAATAGACAAACCATTTTGGAATCCATTTCTAGCCCAAATTATATGGGGTTTGAGAAGCTCCTGTGTGTGCTAGATAATTTTGGCCACAAAAATTTGATTTGATAGAAATAAGAGTGAGTAGTAGGGATTGAAAATCCATCCCTTTATAGGTTTTCCTTCCAAGTGGAAACCCTTGGAGAATCCAGGTGTTTAGGATACAAATAATCCATTCAATGCCAAGAACATGCCCTAGAATCTATATATCAAAGATCTCCACTCCTACCTCTTTAGGTATGCAAAAAAAAAAATGCCAAGTAACCTTATGGAATCCTTTAGAGCCTTCAGAGCTAGCCCAAAGAAAATCCATGAGAAGTTTTTCAAGATTACTATAAGTCACTTTAGAGGGGAAACAACATGAATAATAATAAACATGGTAAAGCAACCAAGACCTTAGAGAAGACTTATAACTTTCCTACTAATGAGTACGGTTTGGTGATATAATAGGAAATTATTTTTCAACATGTTGGAAAACATAGGTCCAAAGCTCAGCGGGGGAGACCTAGAAGGATAATGGAATGTCTAGGAATTTGAATTGAATCCCAACTTTAATCCATTTCCACTCGATACTATGCAAGCCAATGAGAAATGGGTGTGGAATATTTCTTGTAGCATTAGGTATTTTTCTATTGAGTGATTGAGCTAGAGGTGAGACAAAAAGTATTAAGGCATTCCATGAAATTATTTATAGTTTTCAATTCTTCAATTAGGGTGAGAAAGGAGTCATAAAAAAATGGTCATAAGTTCATTACTTTGTCTAGATCTAGGAAGGGAGATTCCTTTCACGATGCCTCAAGGAGTGTAGTGAGAAAATAAATAACTAAATATTTCAGTAGCTAGAACATATAAAGATGGTGCTAAGGGGCATCCTTGTTTTATAAATTTGAAGATACCAAACATGGAGGATTGAACACCATTAATAGTGATGTAAAAATTGAGATGCTTTGGAGTAACATGTTCATTGTTTGAATAAAATAGGTCTCGAACCCAAGAGCTTGCAACATGAAAATGATACAAGACCATTAAATATGGTCATAAGCTTTCTCAAAATCAATTTTGATGAAAATATATATTTTCGTTATAGATACTCATTCATTCCATACCTTCCTGACAACAATGACATTGTCTATAATATATTAATGTTTGATGAATCTAGTTTGTTCATTTTGGATGATAAGAGGTAGTAACTCTCTCGAGAGGAAGATCAAAAATTTGGAAATTATTTTGTAAGAGACATTAAGCAAGGTGATCAACCTCTAATTAGTATTTTTCTCAAGATCCCTAGATTTTGAATGAATTTGACATTACCTTGATTAATGATCTCTCCAAGGGTGTTGGTTTTCAAGGATTTAAGGTAGAAGCGATGGAGGTCATGCCTAATAGTATCCTACATGGTCTAGTAAAATTCACAAGGGATGCCATCATGACTTGGATCTTTACCAGGTGGTCATCTATATTACAACTTCCTTTAGGTAACTTTCATTAAAATTCCTATCACAAGCCACCCTTTGGGAGTATTAAAGTTTGCAAGGAATGGTTTGAAGACATTGTGTGAGAGAATTGGCTTGAGCAAGAGAGAAAGTTTGGGCAATAAACACTCCTTTATAATAGCTGAAAATGCTTGTAGAATGTCATGTAAACATACCATTCTAGTATTATTGTCCTTAATGGATTTAATTTTGTTAGAATTTTGTCTGGTATTGGAGTAAAGGAAAAAAATCCTTAGTAACACGATCTCCCACTTTTAGCCAATGCATCCAAGCTTTGAGTTGAGTGCCCTGAGCTTTCTGTAATTCCTCCACTTTAAGCTTATGTCCTCAGTAGGTCACTTGAGTTTGAAGGTGGAGATTGAAAGGATCCTAGCCAAGAGCTTGGGAGATTCTCTAAAATTATTCATATGTAACGGATTGAGATTTATATCTAAGAACATAATATTTATTACCATGAGTTTGAAGAAATGTGGTGGTATGAGTGATAAAATCCTTCCACTAGGTAATCTATCATTTAGTGCCCTAAGGGTGATGAAAAATGTTCTAGACCTGAATGATATGCCAAACCATTTAATCATTTTGAATATGGGATGTGTTGAGATAGAATTTATTCCTAAGGAAATACAAATGAATTTTATAATCCCATTGTATGTGAAAATATATGGGGGAGAGTGATCAATGAGGGTAACCCCATTAGTGAAAGAAACATGAAGATCAACAATGGTAGAGAAGGAGAAGTGATTTTTTTAGTTAACGAGGCCTAATCCATTCATTCAACATTTTTTTGTGTTCCACCTAAAACTTAGACTAGGTAAGCCATGAAGAGGAGGATTATGCTACGTAGTAGTGGTTGGGGAAAAAAACCCATAATTTGTGATGCATGTAAAACCAAAATTTCATTTATTTAACACACCATATCATGAATTCCCCACTTTGTTTTTCATATGGTAATTCAATCATATTAAAATCACCACATAATATCTATTTGGTATCATGAAAATAATCAACAAGCTTGATGAGACCCATTAATACTGTTTTAATTATCTCATCTACTATAGTTTGTCATGTTTGTGTACCCTTGTAATTTGTTATTCTGGTCATCCTGTCAAGACATTCCCACCTGAACTTAAGTTTATGGAACTTATATATTAATTAATATAGTTATTACTAAGTTACTTTATCTCATGGATTTTGAATGTGCATTTTAATCTCTTTGATGTAATGAATGACTATTGAGTGATTTATCTGAATGTTGTACTTGTTGTAAGGAGATGTTATGTATTTTCACTAACATGCACGGTGAAGAACTCTTTGTAAAGCAAGGAGGAATCATCCATAACAAATGACATGCAACAAATGGGACTCATCCGTAACAAAGCACCTATAGCCAAAGGAAAATACACACATATACACATCCATGATTATGGGAAAGATGATCAACAAGAATGATTCACCTAAGTTCACACCTGCTAGTAAAGAAGTAGTTATGTCAACAAAAGTGGATCTCACGCCAAATCCTAATTATTCTTTGTAAACTACAACTTGGGACTAGTTGATTTGACTTTACAACTGGTTGTTTGAATGAGCAGTTAGTTATGTTGATGTATTAAAATTTTTTTCTCCAGCTTCGATTGCATGCTTAAGAATCCACAAATTTCTTGGGAGTGATCTGATGCTTAATCAAAATGTAACCACTAGTTGAACAAGTCTCTTTACGTTTCTATTGAATATAAAGATAATATTAAGACTGTAGAAAATATCGATCCATGGAAAGGGAATTCTGTAAGTTGTCATTACTCAGTAATCTTCATGCTTTGGTGAATAAAAATACAAGTTATATCATTTTTCTATAGACACAAGCCTTAGGAAGTGATAACACCCAAGGAAGGGCCCACTTGTGGTTCACCAAAGGCCTTTTATTTTTCTTTTACTCGCTTTAAGTTTTGTGCATGAGTAGATTAGAGTTATAGCATTTCACTTCTTTACTTGTGAGTTATTTTACCCGCTTTACTCATTAGCCGTAGTATTTAATTTTATCTATAACCTAATTTCAGTTCCAACATTATGTTTTTCAGTTATTGTGATAAAAATCCTTTAGTTGTATCTCTTGAACACTTGTAATCGCTGTGTCTACAACATTGGAAAATTTCAAAGTCTATGTACTTAGGTTTGATGAATAAATGACCGTGGATTAGTGAACACCATACTAATTACTGCAAGTTAATTTGCACCACCACAATCCAATGCAAAAAAATCCCTTTGCATAACATCTTGGAGGCATAGAGATTAGTGACCCTAAGAATATAATCATTAAAATCAAAGAGGTCCACACCACTTGATGAGTGGGGTTGGGACCCTAAGAGATGACATTATGATAAATTCCTAGATAAAGAAGAGTGATAACACTATCTCAACCAAAGTTATGATTAATCATATGAAAAATGGATCTTAGCCAAATGGTGCAAGTATTTGATTAAAGAAAAACCCAATAATTTTAACTTCTTATGTAGTCATTTTTATGCCCTCAAAGAACAAGGAAATCTCATGCGCGGCTACTGGACTATCACCCGGTGGGTGCTTTGATGCTCACCTGAGGCATGTGCGGTGCCAAGTCCCTCATTTATGTGAGTTGTGTGAGAATTCATTATTTACGATAGAAACTTAAGTGAATAGATTGGAAAGGAACCATACATTCATCTTAGAGCTCAGAATGACTTCTAGACCAATGTGTTCATTCATATAAGAAAAGCATTACAGAACATAGATCTGAATCATAACAGAAAATAAATGCATAGGGGTTTACACCCACTCATATGAAATATATATATATATATATATATATATATATATATATATATATATATATATATATATAACTGATCCATACAAATGTAAGTAGAATTGGAACCACACATATATTCATATTAAGCATGTTGATAACCACATTACATTAACTGAGGCAATCACAGATCCATATGATAGTGCAGACCAATGTCATGCATCGGAATTGGACTTAGGCCCTTCATAGTACAAATAAAAATTGTTCAAACCCATCCCCTTGATACAACATACTCCTACATATCCTCTAAACCCAACCTATGGAGCTCTCACAATATTCCTGCATGGCTTCACCCTTCCTCAACTCTCGGTCTCTCCATGTGTGTCTCTTTCTTTTACCAAGCACTCATATATATAGCCTTATTAAGCACCACTATGCCTTTCTGAAGTTTTATATCACTTTCCATGTCTCCAAGTGGTCCTCCATGGGAGCACGCTTCTTCAGATGTGAGCTCTCCATCCTTTGCCATGACGACCTTCTAGAATCTTCTATTGCAAGGTATATTCCTTCATGGGCACCAAGTTGCCAAGCTGACACCTTATCCACTTCGCATGCGTAGTAGGGTCATGCTTTCCTCATATTCTTCCCGATATGCCAAATGTGGCTAAGTCCCAAGATCTTCGCTCTGCCTTGCGCGCGCACCACTGGTTCTATTAAAACCTTGTCCTGTGCACTTTCTCCTTGCGCACCCTTCTTCAAATAGGACTTGCGCGCCCACGCGCATTTTTGTACTTAGCCAATATTTTAGGGGCCCAACATCTTATAAATAGATAACTCACATGTTTTTGAGGTAATCTGGAAGTTATCTCGTAACAATATATCAATAGATTGACTCGGTGAGCCCATGGACATTCCAATAGTGTACAATCACTGGGAACTATCCAAGGTCATGTCATATTTTCCATCGTTTTCTTCAAGGGAAACAAAACTATTAGAAAAAAAGATATTTCCTTGCATGAAATATCCAAGGCGAATCTCTTTTCTCTTCCCTTGAGTGAACTCCTCATCGAGAAAGTGAGGGACTTCAAGATCATCGTAAGATGTTTTTGTGATCAAGGAGACTAAAAATTAATAGGTTCCCATGGAGAAATGTTGGTATGATGAGAAATATATCACAAAGCCATGAGTGTGGCTTGCAAGGAAAAAGGGTAGAAATAACTTGTGGTGTGTGGCTAATGAAGGAAAAATATCATGGGTAGAAGTTTTGGTCAAGATGAGACTATTTAAACTACTAGAACTAATTGTGAGTCGATACATAATAGGATATGCTTTGGTAGTATGAGAGGCCTTCATATTTTTCTTATTGGTGATGATAGTCAAACCATCACTTAAGGAGCTAAAGTATTTGACATTTCTAGTTGGATTGTCTTGCATTAGTTGACATGAGTTGTTCATCAAAGGGAAGTCCTAAATCATGTGTGTCAAGGATTGAAACCGAAAGAAAGTGTTTAAGAGATTAATATATAACATCCATTGAGAGAAGTGATGTTTTCCCACTTGAATGCCAAAGGTTTACTTTAAATCCTTGGTTAAATAAATTTCTATGCAAACACTTTTTTAGGGAAAAGCAACATAGAATTATCTTGTTCATGATAAGTGAGAAGACCAAGAAGTTGAACCAGTTTATCTAAAAAATTCTATAGAGGTAAGGAGAGTCTTGGAAATTCAATCCAAATGGGTATTTTAAGTTTTCTTGCTCTTAAACCTAAAAATATTTAGTCCAATGAGAGAATAAGACTAGGGTATTTTGGATGAACTAGGGCCCATGGTTGACTATGGCTTTCCAATGTTCTAGGTTGGTGAAACGAAAGAGAAAAAATACTTTAGTAAGGTTTTTAACTTCTTCAACCCTATCCCCATGTGGTTTCCATTAGTTATTTATTAATTTCTTGAGTATGTCCTCTAAGGGTACTCACCCATGAAATACCCAACCAAAGTATAGTTTTCAATCTAATAATAGGTAGAATCAAATTTAGGAAAATTAAAAATCACATATGGAAGAAGGTATTAGGCTCAGAGTCCTTACCTCATGGAAAAATTTCAATACAAATTTATGTGGGTGTTTTGGTGTCATCTCGTTCCCGGATATCCTCTGGTTTGAATTGAATCGAATGATCTAGTAGGTTGTGGAGGCATCCATTTGTAGGGGATGGCCTAGAGATGCCTAAAGGGTGGAAAAATCCCTAGCATTGAAGGCATAGTAAATGATATCAAAAATATATCCTCTTGCTAGGATATGTAATGAGCTATATATAATGAAAATACTAAGGCCTTATGTATCCATATTGAATATCTACTCCAAAATAAAAAGGATTATTACCTCCCTTTTATTTTTATCTCTATTATGTAATGCGAAAGGATGTAATGAGTAGTTTCTTTTCCTTTCCTTTTGTTCAAAATTTTATAGAAAATTGTTATTTTTTTGGTGAGTAATATAAAATCCTTGTTAATGAAACTCCAATTTCTATAATAGTCATGTTTATGGAAAACATGTGTTGGTATTGGGCATCTCCTTCCTTGTTATGTTAGTTGACATGAATGAGAAAACAACATTGAAAATTCTAAGATTCTTATCACCAAAAATATTTTTAGGCAAGATTTTACTCCTCAAGTTCCTTTAATCATTTAGGTTAATTGTTTCTCTATTATTTATTTTATTTATCTTGTTTAAAGAGCTACATTTTCAGATATAAAGGATGTGCTTGCATATGTGTTATGTGATAAAATTTGAATGTTATTATAATAATTATTAATAAGTAATAATTGTTGATTACAAAGAGAATGCTTACTTTTTGTTGTAAATGTTTTTTTTTCATTTTCTAGAGGTACTACGCCACTTTGTGTCCTTGTTTACATATTAAGCTTGTTAAAGTTTAACTAGTGAGCATGATGGTGAAAGAAGGGTTATATTTCATTTTGGAAGAATTGATACTTATCATTTTTTTGTCATTATATTGTGTTTTAATATTTTTCACACATTAAGATATTAAATGAAGTAAAATAACATGCTAATTAATATTTGAAAATTCATGGCATATATATATATATAAAATTAATATGAATTATTAAGGGATAATTAATATTATGATTAATAAATTTAGAATTAAAAAGACAATAGAAGGATGGGATATTTAGCTAATGTTGACTATTTTTAACCTCAAATGTTTTTATAAGATCTATAACTACTTAGGAATGCCTCTTCAAAGGCTAAGACGTAAAACAAATGTAGAAAAATTTCACGGATGTTGTTGATAAAGTCGACCCTTATGGTAGATAAAACTATTAGGTTATTTGGTAGTTCCCCTAAGGCATTTAGGGAATACAACTTTTGAAATTTATTCACCTATGTATACATTTTAGTTTATGATGCATGTAATCTCTTTAATATTTTGCGATGATACCTATTTAATCTATCCTTTGTGTAAAACCTAATTGTGTATGTTTGATCAAAATAAACCTTTAAAAATAGGTTAGTATTTTGGGTTGGATTAATTATATCAC
Source organism: Taxus wallichiana var. yunnanensis (assembly GCA_018340775.1). NCBI lineage: Eukaryota > Viridiplantae > Streptophyta > Pinopsida > Cupressales > Taxaceae > Taxus > Taxus wallichiana. The sequence goes on along the minus strand of CM031241.1, from coordinate 654,603,950 downwards.
TCTTGTAATGGCTAAGCATTTCCGAAAAACAACTATTCTTAAGAAGGCTCAAATTGCATGTAGTTCTCCCACATATTATATATGTAAATGCACAAAATCATGTATGATCTCCTTTATAATTTGACATATGCTCCATATAAATTTGACCTCTTTGTAATCATATTTGTCTTAGTGGACTGCTATAGGGATCCTCTTTGAAGATATCAACTATATCCATACACTTATATAATAATATAAAATGTATGTGAGGGTGTTACAAGAGTGGGAGAGGTGAGTAATGACCTCGGGGTCTTATATATAGGTGAATCTATATTAATTTCCCTTCATAATTGATCTATGAAGTGCCTCTAGGATTGTTTTAACCCTAAACTACTTAAATATTATGTTTATCTAATTAATTCAATTAGAAGTGAAGAATGTTACGGAAAAAAATAAATTTAGATTACATAGATTTTATATGCATATTAGAAACAAGGAAATTATAATCACGATAGATCAATTGATCAATCAAGAGTGTAATTAGGGTTTGAGAGATGAATTAGTTGGTTTAGGTTAAATTTTGACGTGTCATTGGTTGAATATGGAATATATTAAAAACCCCAAATGTGATCACCAACCAATTACTTGCTTGGTGTAGACACTAAAATTTAGTAACTTTTCCTTGTGCAATGCCAAGTTTGACCATGCTCCTTTGTTAAGACAAATTCTCACATTCGGGATCCAATATCCTCACCTCTATAAATATTCTACAACTTTAATATCTTTACACTCCACACTATAATCAATTCTAAAATTAACATTTTATAAATAATAATATTAAACTCCTGTTCTTTAATATACAAATTTCAGTTTATCTTTTCATCTATCCGGTTTGAAAACACATGGATGGGTAAGGATGTGGGATCCAGTCTTCACCAATCTATATAGTATCACTCCTTCAAATTCAACAACTCTAATTTTAATTTCAAATCATTCTTTGGGTCATTTCATCTTCCTAGGGTTGGCCTTAGTATAATATTTCACCTATGGAAGTTGATAAAAATAAGTTAACATCACTATATAAATCACCTGGAACTCTTATAAGATCATATAGTAAATATCATTCCAAAATCACTCAAATAATTCCTAAATATGCCCAAATTAGTTGCACATCATTTAGAGTAACTTTCCTAACACAATTTTAAATCTTTCAACTAGATTAAAGAGTTTAGCTTAATCCATCTCCAAACATGAAAATTTCATAGAGTCATGTTGTAGCAAAAGTAAAGCCACTCTAAGAATTACAAAGAGTTTAAATCAACAAATAATTCATTCATATATCCAAGGCACACTAAATATCACTATTACCACATTGGGTATATTATATACTATACATTTAGCCCGCTATCTTGGTGTTAAAATACATGAGGGAACCCCTAGTGGTTTGGTTAGCTATTCACACTTACACAAGAACCTAGGAAAACTACGCGAGGCTTGATCCCATAATGGGGGAATGTAGTGTGACATTTGGATTGGTTTAACAACTTGGAGTTTGACTACCAAGGATAGTCTAGCCTCATCACACACACATTTTTCTCCTTTTGGTTTGCTAATACTTAGATGAAGGATTTTTATAGGTTATTAGGGTTTTCACTTTATTGAAGGTGATTACAAGTCATCTTGAGGTTGTTTAAACAAGAGTGACCTATGGAAAAGGTCATTTCCGGGAAAAAAATACATAAAGTTACAATTTTAGACTGTTAAATGGTTCAAGATCATACAATTCCACGTCAATACTATAAAAATTAGGTTTATACCATATAGAAGTTGTAGCGTCCCACCAAGATATTATGTTTGTAGTTCCAAAACTCTTGTTGAAGCATATACAATTCTAGATCAACCTATTTCACTACCCTACACATCCAAATCCTCTATGTCCTACTCTAATCAAATAAGTCTATGTATCCTCTTATATATTTGAGAAATTACTTTTCATTTATAATTTTTTTCATGTTTTAATGCATTATTTTGATTGTGTATGATAAATACTTTGGAATGCAATTAGATCATAATAGTATACCTATTGTAAACACTTACATTATTTTTAGTTATTGTAAAATAACATTTTAAAATATAACTAGGGTGTAAACATTTTCTGAACTTGACTCTTGAATCAATTTTCTTGCAAACCTAACAACTCTATGGTATCACTAGTTTTAGTTTGTTTATGCTTTATTTCTGTTCCCTTTTGGCATAGTAATTAGCTTGATAAAAAACCTATTGAACACATTGATATTTCTACTCCTACTTGTAAGAGGTGCATCATCATGGCCTCTTCTCCACCCCATGTGTCTGAGGTTCCTTCTATTTTGAATTACACTTCCCATAATGACCCTCTTAATGAATTATAAATCACTAGTGAACACTCTTTTGGAGATGATCTTAACGAACATGAAAATGTAGACTATGCACAAGCTGAAATGGTATATAATTTCTAAACACAACACTATGAAAACCTCATCACATTGAGAATTTCATCCACATTCTTCTTATTTCTAAACTCGCCCATGATCAAGTTTTTAATGAAAAATCCATTTTGGACCCTCTCCTCCTTAATCATCTATTATGTATACATTGACCATTCCTATATCAACAATGCCTAATTCATTAGAAACATCTAACCCTACATTTCATAATATTTCCATGATTATTCCTATGACCATACTATACCTACATATCCTAACTACAATCATAATGCCTCACATGATAATTTTTCTAACACACATACTCACAAATCCATTATTCATATTGTGGAAGCTCAAATATTACCACTATAACAAGGAACATCTGATTCTTCTCATAATATGTATACTATTGAATCGCTTCATAACCCACTTGCAACATAAGTGGATTTATACCTTTACCTATCAAATTTTGCATCCCTAAATTACCTATCTATGATGGTAAGGGTGATTTGGGAAAATACCTCATAACATTTCATGTGGCTTGCTCAGGACTACTCTTCAAATGATACATTGCTTACCAATATTTTTCCTTGGATTCTTAAATATTTTACCTTACAATGGTTTTATGATCTACCCAAAAATTCTATAAGAAATTCACTCATCTAGATAATTAATTCCTTGCATAATTTTCCATCAATATACATTACAAAATATCTTGCACCCAAATGGCTAAAATATGACAATGTTCCAATGATCCCATTGATGATTATATTTTTCAATATGTTAGATGGAATATTTGTAGTTGATAATACAATCAAAAGTTTAGGGGGAACAATCCTCTTTAATGGGGAGGTTGCCTTATTCAAAAAAATTATGCTTTGAATATTTACAAATATACATTCTATTAAATCTTGCCTGAGGATGTTGGTTTTATTAGTTAATCATATAATTTTGAATACGAGGGAAATGGGTTAAGGAAATAATGAAATTAGATGAAAGAAGGAAATAGTAACAAAAATTTCAAATAAGAAGGAAGCACATCTTATTCTAATCTTGCATGTCAATAAAACTAAATAAAACACACATCTACATATAAAGGAAACCATTGCTTATGTAAACAAGATGCAAACCGAATCAAAATTCAATGATTCTTGGAAAATAAGGATGAATTCAAAGTTTCATTATCCAAAATATGTATATAGTGCAAAGAACAAATAGAGATATGGAAGAAAGACAAAATAATGGAGAGAAAGAGAAGCTCTTTTTGTATTCAAAATTAATATTCTTTACATCAAAGTCACCAACATCCAACCCCTTTACAATTGAAACTAAAGCCTTATATAGGAAAGAGGGGAGGAATAACTACTTGAACTAACTAGTTATTTAATTAAGTGACTAATCACTTAATTAGTCAAGTTACACTTAACTCAAAAACAAAATATAACAATTAGCTATGTTAAGTGCTAGAAGAAGTAAGAGAGTAAATAGAAGAAGCAAATTTTTCAAATTTAACACTTGCATCCATAATTTAGTGACTAAAACTAATATTTCCACTTCCTTTGGAACAATTGTGTTAGAAAAGTTATTCATCTAGGATCCTAGATAATTTTCCATCTCAGAAATTGTTCCTCCGTATTGAGCTAAATATTTTGTAGCTTCCACTATTACATTATTCAGTTCAGAAAATTCTTCCATCTTGTCCTTGTTCACATTTTATATTTTGTATAAGTTATCTTTGATAAGATTGTTTAATTCCTCTTTGATTTGGTCTACCGAGTTTCATTGAGATAAATTATCTTTGAAGAGATCACAATAGAGGGCTTGTAGATATGCATATATCTAAGAATTCAAAGATTATCCATTTTAGATAACATTTTGTAATTAAGTAGAAGATTATTTGAGAACTTACTTTCTCCATTCTATACTAGGGACCATGTATGAGACACATTATTTTTAAAATCATAAAAAGTATTCTTAGAGAGGAGGATTTTCTCATTTGTGAGGGCCATGATAAAGACATGTTAAATTATATATGCCTATATTTTCACCTCTTTGTCAATACTTTCAGCTCTTGAGCTAATCTGTTTCTATGCTAAAATGATATTATCATAGGTTTTACAAGACTCATCAATGAATTTCAACAATATGATAATGATTTTCTCCACCATATTTCTATTGCCTTTTCTTGAGTTACATGTTTGTGTATCTCAACAATGTCTTTCAAATCAATATCATTTGTCGTAGTGGATGGTGGGAAAGGGCCAAGGGAGTTGGATTTAATAGAGAAATATCAGATGAGAGGAAATATTTGAGGAAGTTGGATATAAATTGAACCTACACTTCCAGTTATTCCTAAGTTTTCTTTCCCTTCTCAACCCTCTCAATTACTTTAGAAATTGTCTCTCTGAGGTTTTGCACTTCACCTTTAGGGGTTGATTTTCTTAAGGATATTCTTGTTAGCTCAAAATATACTATAGAAACTTCATTTTCACTCTTGTCTCCTTTGGTCTTAGAAATTTCAAGGAAATTCTTTCTTGAGGCATTTGAGACTAGATGAGAGGATTTTTGGATTTCTTAGGAAGAGGAGAAGTACCAAGGAGTGCAACCACAACATCATAATTTAGAAATTTAATTTTAGATTGAGCTTTCCTTTTCTTGTTATCAATCATGAGATGTATCCAAGAGAAAGATTATGTTGAAGATGTACCTAAGGGAGGAATTGAGAGTAAAAGTGGTGGAGGAATAGGTCGAGAGAAAAAATTCCATAATAGTTACTACAAGGGATGAAGAAGGTATTCTCACATCAAGCTTGGGTTTGAAAGAAAATTTCTTCCTAGGTCTAGAGACATTACTTCAAAAACTCCTCCTTCCTCTTCATCATCTTCATCACTTTCCTCTTCATATCGTTCTTATTCTTCTTTCTTTTCACTTTCTTCCTCCTCACTACCTTCTTGTTTAGTTTTTTATTTTTCTTGCCCTGTTTGTTCAACTGTAACCTTTTCTTTCATTCTTCATGTTTCATACTTATTATCACCTTCTTTTGTTGATATTTCATATTTCTTACCATCTTCTTTTATAATTTAGTTTTCCTTGCATATACCTTCGTGTCAAGGTCTTGCTGAGAATAAGATGGGGAAGCTTACTGTGAGAAGGATTTTCTTGATGAAAAAATTGAATTCTAGAAATTTCTTACTAAACCACTATTTGATTCTTGATATAATATGAGCATTAAGATCATCCAAATTATCCTTATCCTTTTAATACTAGTCAATTTTTGGGAGAGGAGAGAATTAAACAAAAATAATGAACTTTGGAGTAAGCATATCAGAATTATCTTTCACCATGACCTTCTATAGCTTGTATAACTTGAAGTCTTGGATTTTATGGAGGACATTTTTCCATACATCCTTTTCCTTACCTCAAAGTCATCATCATAGTCTACCCAATAATCCTCAATTATGGGCACATGTAGGTAAGAGAGACAAAGATTTTTTGAATGAAATTTTTGGTCTTTCAAACGATCCCATTTTATGAAAAGGATACATGTGAAAATGAGATATATTTCTCTCAATGTTTTAAGCATAAAGAATAGACATGCAAGCATAATTTCCCAAGGATATGGGAAACTAGATTCTAGATACCTTTTTATCCCTGTAGGTTCTTTGAAGAAGATCAAGTTTCCTACAAAGTTCAATTAGGACAATCTTATCAACTGAATAAATCGAAGCTTAAAAGGAACTCCTTCAAAACATGTTGTCCTAATGTATAAAAACTTCTAGAATTGAATGAACAAGCTTCCAAAAAAACTATCAACTACTTGGTCTCTTGAGAAACTATGCTAGTGACATTTCCTTCTAGTAACCTGACTAGAAACATTGTGAAAGAATAAGTGACCCTTATATAATGAATTTTTCTATTCTCATAAGTCAATTGGGTGTAAAAATAAAAAATGGGGAGATTCTATCTGCCACCCTAACTTGATAGGCCAATCCAAATCCTATAGCTAATAATGGTATATATTAAGTAGGAAGTCATATGAAAGGATCTAGTTTTGTGGACGTGGGTGATTTGATGAGTCAGTTCTCATAAATAATCTCTTCCCAATTGAGAGTTTTATTTCCTTTATAGACCAAGTTCATAAAGATGCACATATAGTCTTGAAATTATTTGGTTGAGGGAAGGCCCATTACTATTACAAGGTGTGTTACATGGTATCATACAACTATTTGATAAATTCAATTCTATAGAGATTCTTTGGTAACTTAGATGGTACTCTCTTCTTTACCTTTAAATATGACTTGACAATAATTGAATGATACTTGTTTGGAGTTAGGTAAAATTCCTCTTATGCATCAACCATAGTTAAGACTTTGGAATTTTCAAAAGTGGGAATACTAAGGGACAAGTTAATGTGATTGTATCCAACTGAGCAATCAAATATCCTTAATATTATTTCAATTATTTACTTTTAGGATTAAAGCAAGAAGCATATGCCAAGACAATATCGAGTACATTGCACAAAATTAGAAAAATCTCTAACATGGGCCAAACTGTTGCCTAGGATTCTCTAAGCTAATGGGGTTGGGTTCTAATGCTAATCATGATCCGAGAATTCATTCAAGTCCAAATGTTTAATATCACTATCCCCTATTTGAGGTACAAATGCCGTAAAGGAGGAAATGGGATCATATCCAATATATTATAACTTAATCTTACTTGAGTTGGAAAGTCACACAGGAAGAAATAGGATTTTACACGAAAATATTGAGAAACTAGGGAGGAAGGGCACCAAAAAAAAGAATACTTTGAAAGTAGGGAAAAGCTGTGATAAAATAGCTTACCGAACTAGATGAGGAAGAATACACCCTTCTAACAATCAAAATACACATTGAAATTTTGAAAATGGTTGGGGAATGGAGGAGAAATTACCAGATAACCATTTTTAGGAAACAAGAAATTGACAGGGAAAAATGAGCTTTCATTCGCAAATGGGAGATAACATGGATAGAGCGGGGTTTATAAACATGTGGAAAATGACTTAGAATTAAATGACTTCACCCTTAAATAATCATTAAGGTGGATGATTTGCTCTGACAGGGGCTTGAGGAAACATTTCCTTATAGGAAAAAATGTTTGATTTAACCAATGAAAGGTTTAAAGTAGGAGAGTTGGGCATTCAAGGAACATACTTGAATCATGGAATCTGGGCTGAGGTGTAATGTGGAGATGATATCACCGATAAGATGGGAGAGTTAGAGAAATTGGAAATTTTGGGAATAATTGTAAGTGAAGAACAATGCCAAAGGTACCGTCTATACCTGATATAGAAAATGTGAATGGGGAACAAGCATGTTGGCAATGTGGTGCATGAAAGAATGAAAGAATAGGTGCTTGGAGTTCCAAAACTCCCCAACTTAACTAATTAAGAAGATAGAGAAGAGATGGTGGGAGTTCAGGGAATAGTAGGAACAATGGAATAGTTCCTCATATTCCTTAAAGATCTGACTTAACTCATTCATCCCCATGAACACAGGAAAAATGACTAACTCTTTTCTCCTTGTATTAAACATTGATTCAACACAGACAAAGATGACAAAAATCTAAAGGACCTACCATTGAATCAAAATTTTTAATTTTTTTCCACATTTTACTTGATATATGATAACACAATATAAGACTACACTTTCTAAGATGAACAATCTATTGGTTGATAGCGAATTACAAGATATTTTCACATAAAGTATCCTTGTTCCATTATAATAATTAGTAATTTTTGAAAAAATCATTCATTCAATAATTTTTTTCATACTTTGAAAGAATGTGAAGCTAAAATACTCAACTTGAATAAACTCAAATATGTTGGTAATCCACCTAGAATTTCTACTCAAAAATTTCAAACCAAGGCTACTTTTAAGAACACGAATCTTTGCTGAAAAATTTGAAGCTCAAACCACTATCAATGCAATGTCTCAACCTAAAAATATACAATTAAAAGTTTCTAGATGGTAGTTCACTTGTTTATGTTGTGCACCACAAAAATTTCTTCAAAAATTACTTGAGTATAACCTTGTATTTCCCCCTCCATCGCTTGATGTTGATACAAACACACCTCAAAGTAAGAGATTTGATTTTAGTGCTCATTGTGATCACCACCAATATATTGGTCACTCCACTAATTTTATTTAATCTTAGTCCTGTTATACAATATTTACTTGATTTCGGTACTATCAATTATGAGGTAACACCTTAGCCTAATCCTACTAATGAAAATGAAAAACATAAAATATTTAGTGACCACTTCTAGAACACGATGTTATTAAATCTACCTTAGAGGTCCACAAAGATTACTATGTCATCCCACCTCCACCATATTATGGTAACACATTTGATTGAAACTATTTTCATTATGGTTCCATCGTTGATTATTAATTTTGATAGTCTTGATATGACATACACGGGTTTTTTCTAATACACTCTATATTCCCACATCAATTAATCGATGTCATATATACAATGTTCCAGTTGATAACACTAGTCTCCATAAAATTCACACTTTTACATCACTGCACTCTCTTAAGTACAATATCATCATTGATCCTCAAAAACACATAGGGAATGTTTTTCTTCCTCTCATAGTCTAGCTACTACCTTTGATATCACATTCTTAGTGGCCTCTTTTCTCACATCATGTGACATGTGTCTAGGTTGTTCTTGGCTCCAAACATTCATTGCTATATATTATGTGCTGCATTATTGTATTAAGCTCATTCACAAGAATCAATTGGATGCAATTAGGGGATTCCATTTCAAATCTCCTCCATATCCAAAGCTTTACCCAACACATACCAACACCACCCTTAATACTAATACATCTACAACTTTTTCTATCATCTCGCATATTATGCCTCATAAAAATTCCATACACAAGTCTCCCACTCAATCACTTATGGAACATGATACATATCATCAAACATAGTATCCTAGATCTTTAACCCAGTTCTTTTCTATATATATTACCTCTCATAGGTCTTCGTACCCTGACTCTCCTAAGACACATATTATAAATTCTACACAGATCATACATGAACATCCTTTGTCTTTGTTGAAACTTGTGGGCCCCTCACCCCCTTTAATCATTGTGTGAAATATGCCTCTCCATGAGGCCATTACGAGGTAGCCCTTGTTATATCCCCTTTTTTTTACATAGTTTATTTTAAAAATATTGAAAAAAGATTCAAATAATAATATAAAACAAGAATATTCACATATGTATTAAAAATACAAAACCGGGACATGTTTATGCTCTTGATTAGTTGGCTTGTTACTTTATACTTGTTTATCATGTTAGTTTGATAGATAACATATCTTATCTTTACACACATGTGTTCATGAGGTATTGATCTTGGCGTGGGACACACATAAGTTGATACATGATGATTAGATCCATATTGGTTCCTTAGAGTACTCTTCTAGAGGCATCCTCCCATGCTTTACACGTGATTTGTTTCATTATATGTCACTTTACACCTTCCTCATCATATTTGATTCTTTACATAGTTTTTATTGCTATTGTTTAGCTAAAATGACTAAAATACGTATTTTGTACAGTGGCTAACTTGTCTTGTTATATATGTTTTTATATCACTATTTGCTATACTTGATTCACATATTGTTGACATTGATTGCTAATACAAATTATTTCCTTAACTCGATTATTACATGCTTTGACTAGACTGTCTTAAGTGATTATGATGCTATTACTATTTACTTTATATGATGTAAGGGGATTATTTTTCTTGTGATATTGTGGGTGTCCCATGTTTGTGGCACCATAAATATTTTACATGTATACAATTATTTCTATGACTATGAAACATTATTCCTTCTCTATTGTGATTGTCTTGTGACATCGTGGGTGTCCCATGTTTATGGATTCATACTTACATATGACTATACGTCTACATGTTAGTGTTTACTTGAATTCTGACATTGTCTTGTTACTCACTTACGACACACTTGGCTTATACTCTAATCATTAGATTATTATTTTTCTATGGCTTATGACATTCTTGATTACTACTTTTTGGTTTCTTAGATGTTTACTATGTTGTTTCTATACTTATTTTATGGAGTAGGACATGCTAACTACTGTTATCTATTGTTAATAGTTGTTTTACGCTTATGACATTCTTGATTACTACTTTTTGGTTTCTTAGATGTTTACTATGTTGTTTCTATACTTATTTTATGGAGTAGGACATGCTAACTACTGTTATCTATTGTTAATAGTTGTTTTATGCTTATGACATTCTTGATTACTACTTTTTGGTTTCTTAGATGTTTACTATGTTGTTTCTATACTTATTTTATGGAGTAGGACATGCTAACTACTGTTATCTATTGCTAATAGTTGTTTTACACATGTATTGTTGCTTGTTGCTTGTTGCACGTTTATTTTTCTACATGCCATTGTATCCACTAGGTGTAAATCCTTTTGCAGGTATAAGTTCTCAAAGGTGGCCACCAATCCTACATTTTGTGATCCTACACATATTATCATACATATTACACATGGGTACACACATATTCTTTTATCTGCATGATAAAATGCTTTATCACACACCTAAAAAGAGGGGACATTCATTAGGACATTTCTAAAGATACAAATAGGTTAAAAGATATAGAACATATTTTTTTAGGTCTTAGATCCTCAAAAAGGTCACATATACTAAAACATGCCATAATTCAAACAAAGGTCAAAACCATACAATACAATTAGGACCATGGTATTGTATTGAACATGATGGAAATCCCCGAATAGGGGAATATACTCTACATTTTATAATTTTTATATATTCTAGTATTTATTTACAATTTTTCACACAGTTACATATACAAATGACGTAATTTAGAGAAAATTTTAGAGGCATCATTACTTGTTTATGACACTACGTAGATTTAGTTGTAAAAAAGGTTTGGGGGCATGGGACTCCTTTTTCATCTTTAATATCCCAAAATTCTACATGATAAATTCAGTTGTAATAGTACCGTATATGGGTATGACAATGTTAATTCCTTCTAAGGTTTGATTATTTTCAAGTTAGTAACAATTGGGCCTAGATTCATCTGCAATAGTGTGGTCTTTGGGCTTAGTAGAAAATGTTAAAGTGAAATTGAAGTCTCTGTAAACTACTCTTTCCTTTTCTCTAATCAATTCCCAAATGGTGAAAGTGTTGAAGCAAAATTTAAGGCTTTATAGAATTCTCTTTCCTCATCTATCACCAAATTCTCAAATAAAGAAGGTGTTAAAGCATATCGGTTCTTCATTGTCTAAATCCTTCGTCTCTACAAAAATCGAAAATGGGGAAAGCATGGCTCCTTTCCTCTATTATATCCTATGACAAAACATTGGAAACTAATCATCCCTAATCCTATGATATCTCTACAAAAATTCTAAGTCTCTAAAATACGATAACAATCTGAGATCCTCCCTCTTTAAAATGAACACATGTATTCCTTCTATGTTTTACATTCCCTTTACATAATTTTGTAATGTTTGAATTTACAAGCATTATCTATATCTTTGAGTTAAAGTTTGCTTTCTATCACGGATATTGACTACATTCTATGTTACAAGTTTCATCACGGAGCATGCCAACACCAACACATCAAGAAACACTTTCAAGAAAATACAAAGTGTGTGTGCACACTTAGGTATGTTTTTCCTTTAAGCATGCAATTTTCAATTACACACTTCAAAGGGAGGGAATGTAGACACTAAAATTTAGTAACTTGTCCTTACAATGCCAAGTTTGACCATGTTCCCTTGCTAAGACAAATGATCACATTCATAATCCAATCTCCTCATCTCTCTAGCTCTTCTACAACTTTCTTATCTTTACACTCTACTTTGTCATCAATTATGAAAATATTATTTAATCAAATCCATATCAAATATCTGTTCTTTAAGATACAAGTATTAATTTATATTTTTTTATCTTGTTAAAAAACATATGGAAGGGTCGGGATGTGGGGTCCAGTATTGGATGCCATGTACAATATTTTCCATTCACATTCACCGAATCTGATTTCAATTTTGATTTTTTTTGGGTCATTTCATCTTCATAGGGTCAAAATTATTAGAATATTTCACCTACAGAAGGATATACAAGAAAGTTAACATCACTTTATAACTTAGTTGGAACTTTTACAATCTCCTTCTATAAATATAATTCCAAAGCCCTTAAATGGTTCCTAATTCTACTCAAATCACATGCACATTACCTATTAAAGTCCCTATTACAATTCTAAAAACTGAACTAGGTCAAAGAGCCTAACTTCATCCATCTCTAAATATGCAAAGGTCATAGAGATATGTTTTAACAAGAGAAAAATAACTCCAAGAATTACACAAGGGTTTTAATCAACAAAGTATTAGATCACATAGTTGAAGCGCACCATATATCATTACTACCATGTTGTGTATATTCTATAATATGTAATTTTTGATTATCTTGGTGTCAAGAGACATGAGGGAACCCCTAGGGCATTGGCTAGCTATTCACACTTGCATAAGAACTTAGATAACTACATAAGGCTTTATCTCATAATGAGGGAATATAGCCCAAGAATTGGATTGGTTTAGAAGCTAGGAGTCTAACCACTAAGGGTAGTCTAGCCTCACCACACACACATGTTGTCTCCTTTTGGTTTCCCAATTCTATGTTTGAAGGGTTTTACATGTTGATACAATTACCACTTTGATGCAAGTTGTAACAAGTCATCCCAAATATGTATGAGTAAAAATGACATACAAATAAGGTCACTTAAAAATAAGTGAAGCACATTAATAGTTACATGTATAGACTATAAAATGGTTAAAAAATGTACAATTCTAGGTCATGACCATATAAAATAGGTACGAATATTTTAGAAGTTATACGGTCCTACCCTGTCGGGTTTATAGCTCTACAACTCTCATTGAAGCATATATAATTCTAGATCAACCAATTTAACTACCCCACACATCTAAATCCTTTTTTCCCACCCTAAAAATTATTTGTATCTCCCTCTTATGCATTTGAATAAGTACTTATTTATCAATCATTTCAATTGTTTCAATTTTGAATGCATTATTTTGATTGTGTATGGTTAATGTTGGAAGTTAACTAGATAAGATTAATATATCTATTGCAAATCCTTATATCCTTTTTATTTGTTATATATTAACATTCTAAAATCAAACTAGGGTATAAACACATGGATGCAAAGAGACAAGATCATAAAGATATGTATTCGAGTGTAAAGAGATGTGGCCTTGTTTTGTATGGTTATGGGGTGCAATTTCAGATTTTTCTATGTTGGTTCACCTTTCACATATTCACATCTTGAGATTTTTTTATAACCCTCACATTTACTCCAGTACCTATGAAAAACCATAACTTATCGCAATGAACTTCAAGCACACATTAGATGAAAAATATAAGATATGGAGTGCTTGAGTTGGACTAACCTCGATGGTCACCCCATTTTTGATTCATCAAGTGATGAACTACATTTCAAACTCCATGTAGCTATCCTAGTAAAATCATTTAAAAATTCTCTATCTACATTTCACAACATTTTTCCTCCATGAATCCATGATAAGTTAGGTGGAGGACACTTGAAGTTTTAATACATTATTTAATCGGATATATATGATGTCTTGTTTGTTGAGTTGATTGCATTGCTTTCAATATGGAGATCAAGCTTCATTTCACAATATCAATCTTTGGTTTTTAGGCCTGGATAATGATATACCTCTTCTTTCCATTCTAGAAATAGGTTTGTTCAAGTGACATGTTGAAGATGTTGAAATGATTATTTCCTTGTCTAACTCCATTTCAAACTGCCACTTAATACAATTCAATAGTCTTAAGACTGATTCAGATCATTTGAGTGGGTATTTGTTGATCCTTTATGTTGATGTTGGTTATATCACCTTGCATTGCATTTAGCTTGAAGGTTGATTTATGCATATGTGAGGGTAATTGGTTAGATGGTAGTAATTTTTTTTTGGCCACCATGTTACTCGAAGCTACCACCACTTTGGTCTAAGGTCATATTATATGATCGATTTTAAAGGGTCATGGGCAATGGTTATTGGTAATAATGTAGTAGTGGTGGTTATGTTGTGGTTATGCCCATAGTAAATGTAAAGAATGAATACGTATTTGCATTAACTCCACCTCATCAATGGTTTTGAGCTATGTACAAAAAATTCAAAGTTTGGGCTTTTGGTATTCATTGTTTGTATGCTCTAGTTTTGGAAGCTCTACCGAGCTACTTGGGTCATGGTGTTGTGTTTTGGTTCTCCTTTTTCAAAGAAAATACGTGGCAAGATTTTCAGGTATGTAGTTATTTGGATAAAACAAGGAGAAGTTACCCAAATTTGGTCATTTTTCATGCATGCATGTGGAATTTTGGTCTGTGAATTCATGAGTCTTTGATAAAAATAAATGCTTTTGGGCATAGGAGTATTGTGCTCACATTTTCATCTCTTATTTTATTACCCACATTTGAAATACTTCATATTAATGTGAATAACAAATGAGTAGAATATTTTTGGCAGAAATATTTTTAGGGTTAGAAGTCAAGTTAATTTGAATGCAAGTTTATAAGCTCGTGTTGAGATATGTTGTTTTGTGGAAAATACAAATGAAGAGTTCATTTTTTCAGTTCTGAATGGTTCCATATGTGGTTTTAATGAGTTGGATGGAGATTTTGTGGGTCTTCCTGATTTCTTTGACAATCGTCCATGTGTTTTTCTCATGCCTTTTTGGGTTATTGAGTTGGTTTATATATGAATGTATTATTTTATAAGCCATTCAAGCTGCCCAAACTACTCAAGATAATGGGTATAAAAGTGTTTTTTTATATGTGATGGTTTGTGTTTCGATTTTGAATAAAGAAGTATATGTGAGATTTGTTTTGATCGTGAGTAAAGGATGAACAAAGGGTTGCAATTCATTAGTTTTTTCTGAAACTAGTGATATTTGGTCTTATCCATGGAGTTATGATTCACTCTATTTTGTTTATATGGCGATATAAGTCATTTCGTGGAAATGGTGGTTTATTTTATTTGGATTTTATTTTATGTCTATATTTGAGGCAATCATTTTATTGATTATACACTTTTGATTTTTGAGCTCGAACTAGGTTGTTTAAAATTTGTAAAATGTTGGTTTTGATGAAGTATGGAATAAAAATGGTACTTATGCGAAGAAATAAGAGATGGTCATGAAGCTTAAATTGAAGTATATCTTAGTGGAAGTTTTACATGTCAAATTTAGATTTGTTAAACTCAGATTATTGAAATGATGGTCAAAATTATTTATTGTCAAATGGGTCAGTTTTTTGATGGATAATGTCCTCGGTGAAATGGTTATCATCTTACATCATATTCTCTACCATTTTAAATATGAATTTGGGTCATTTAGTTCACCTTCTTTTGATGGATTATGTGAACTTGGGAAATTGTTTCATTGAGCTTGCTTAGTAATTTTATCATTTTTCTTTATTATAATAATGTCATGTCGTTTATGGATGGGATAACTCAAGGGGATCAAGTTCACATCACTCTTGGGGGCACAATAATAATTTTTAAGGATGTTCTCAATGGAAAAGAGGTTCACCTAGGGGTGGATGAAGGGGACATAAGTACACTTTGGGGTAGAAGGCCTTTCATTAGAAGTGGTCCTACTCAAGTTTTAGTCCATTTTGATGCTAATGAGCCTTGTCTCCATGAGGTGTTACAAGTGATTGAATCATATCCCCACACTCAACCTTATCATGCAGCATTCATAATACCCTAGTTCATGATAACATTGATCACACACACATGAACATAACCCCTCCTCTTCTAATCATTCGGTCCACTCTACCCCTTCTCATTTTCCCTTGCACAATGTACAACCATCTATTAACCCACCTTTTTTTCTTGGACAAATCCAACCATCTCACTCTCATGACTCCCATCCTTTCCTAAGCATGTTAGGTCCTCTTTCATTATTCTTAGGGTGACTAGAGCATTAAAGAGAGTAAAAATAGAGGTAGAGGAGGAATCAGAGCCATTACTCACACCACTCTTCTATTGGTCCATATGAGTATGTGGAGTTATTAATGAAATAGGGGCACCACTGTTAGACCTTATTGGGGATGATTAGTACTTCTATCATGTTATGATATTTAGTTTTTGATTTGGACATGGATTTTAGCATATACATTTTCAGTGATTGACATGTTTTCATGGATTTTGATTATACACTTGATGATATTTGACATATTGACTTTATGAATTTGATTATATACTTGGGTATTGGTTGACTTCAATAGCAATTTGGTTATATGATGGATTATATTTTTGATGATCATTTGGCTATGATAGAGTATTTTATGGTTTAAATGAATCAATGTTAATGGTTATGTTGTATATTTTATTTAATGTGTTTAATGTTAAGTGGGACCTTCCCTTTTTCTCATTCCTCATGTTTTAAATTCATCATTTATTTTAAAAATATAGTTACTGAGTCCTCCTCATTTTATATTAAAAAATATAATAAAGTTTCACTTTGATATGAAGTGTAATATTTATTATAAATTTAATTAAAATTTGAAGACAAATCAGTTGTAATTGATTTTTCAAAAGGGAGAGTTATATAAGGACTTGAGGACACATTTTTCAAGGGAGATCAGGTATTGTAAGCATTTGTGAAGCTTATTTCATAAGAAATATTTTTCTGTGCAAATGATTTTATGAGATAAGTGATTCTACAGGTGTTATGATGACATTGTTTTGAGGTTTGAGTATGAAATTATGATACAACAAGTATATCCAATTTTAATATTATTTTACTTGATTATATGATTTTATTATTTTGTATCTCATCTAAAACTAATTGCATATTTTGATTTTCATATCCAGAGCAGCCATGAAAGTCATTTTTACTTCAATCTTGAGACAAATGCAGATTAATAGCCATGTTGGTTTTTTATTTGATCATGAATCTTGTTAGATTGTTTTGAAATCATTGTACATTTCATAATAATTACAAATTTGTTTCTCTTTAATATATCTATCTTTATTTGGACTCAAAAATTGTGTAAATGTGTCATATCTTGTGAATATTGTGTTTATGTTATACTTTTGTGATTTGTTTTAGTTTTTTGTTTTTTTTCAAGATAAGTTTACATTACATGACCAATAATTACAAATATGAGATCATGAATAAATCATCACTTATTTTTCACCTTTTCAAGAGGTTGTCTCATTAATAGACTTCACTTTTTGGATAAAGGTTTGATAACAATTTTGGATAAAGAAATTCAGTCCCATTAATAAGTGATTTATTATTTCATATGAAATTTTGATAAGAGACTATCATATTATTACAAATGATCTCAATCTCATATCTGATTTAATGATAAATGGTCTTGTTGTGTCTTTTTCTTTATGTGTTTGTTTGTTTCTTTTTGTTGTTTCTTGTATATTCCTTTTTTTTAGAAGATAGAAATTACTCCCATAATCTTAGGTTTGTCTATGATTAACCTATATTTAAACTACCCATGCTTAAGCTATCCTTAAGTTTCTTCATGATTAAATTGGTTTGATTCCAACTTGACCTTTTGCGTTAGGTGAAAGGGTTGATTAGTTGTCGGTCTAATTTTTATCGACAAAAAATTTGGTGACTCCATTGGGGAATTCAATTTCTATTTCTTCTATGAGAGTGGATTTCTTCTAACTATCCACTCCTTCATTTCTATTTCTATTTTCCATAAGAGTATATTTATTCTAACTATCTACTCTTTATCATATTTCAAATGACCATTAGGGGTTTTTCTTATTGACCAAGTTGGTTTTCTTATTGAAATACCTAGTTAGACATCAATTTTGATATTCAAACTACACTTTGGGATTTTGTTGTTATTGTTTCACAATTTGCACAAGCCAGTGAAATTCTTAATGATGAAGAGGATAAAGCTCTTGATATTCAAAGGCTCACAAGGTCTAACATTCAAACTCAACAAGACATTGTAGAAAAAGTATAATGAGTTAAAAATGAAAGAGAAGCAATCTTAAAATATGTGAATATATCTAAAGTCTTACCTTTAGATATTGCTAATGATAAAAATATTCTTAAACACTTGTGTTAGACCAATATCCTCCTTTTTTTTTTTTTCCTTTTGATTTTCAATGGATGGATGAAAGAAAGAAGGAGAGAGAGAAAGAGAAAGAAGACTAGTCCTAATCATAATCAAAATAATCCCTGGATTTTGAACATGATAGAGATAATGTAACAGATGATGAAACATCTAATAATGATGAAGAAAATCTTAGTCCTTGGCTTAAAGGAAATCCTATTGACATTGGGAGAAATCCTCCAAAGTTTTCATCTTTAAAAGGTATTCAACTTCCTAAATTTTCTAGTGAATATGGTTCTTCATGGGAAGATCATCTTGATTCTTTCAAACTAATATGTGTTGTTATAGGAGTGACCAATGAAAGATATTCTTTAAGAATTTTTTCACAAACACTTGAAGGAGAGCCTATAAATATTTTATTAGTCTACCTTCTAAATCCCTTACTAAATGGTCTGATATAGAAGACTGGTTAGAGGATTTTGGAAAATACAAGGATGAATTTGAATTAGTAAATGAACTTTCTAATATGACCATGGACCTTGGTGAAACCATTTATCATTTTACTATTTGTTTCACCAAATTAAGACAAAATACATACAAAAGTCATACCTCCTAAGAATCTTGCACGATTGTATTATTGCAATGCTTTTTCCATCAAAGTATAGGTTAGTTTTGGAAGATAAGGAAATTTATGATTTTGAGGAGACTCTTACCTTTTTTTTGGCATATGAAAAGAAGTTAAAGAAAATTGGTTTCAAAGATAGAACATCATCTAATGCTTCTATAGAGAATACAAAAATTTAAATGCCATTCAAATTTGGGTAATGATTCAGTTGAGTCACCATGAAAAAGATAGTTAAATGATCAACCATCATCCTCAAAAATTTTTTTTGGATCAAGGTAAAGTTAAAACTAAATCAAGAAAAGTTAAAAATGAACCTAAGGAGATGTATTGTGGGGTGTGTGAATTAGATCATGATCCTGAAACATGTAAAGTTACTAAAAAAGTTAGAAAATTTTGTGAAAGGTAAGAATATTTCATAAATGTGTAGTTTTTTTGATTCTGATGTGAATGCAGTTCAAACCTGTCTAAAGATTATTCCAAAAATGATAATCAAAAAAAAAAATGTTGATGAATCCAAAGGAAAACAAAATATGATCCTAATGATAAGACAAAACCACTAGATAAAAAATCAAGTAAGCCCACTTCTGATGAAGTTCCATCTGGATTGAATAATGCTCAATATCAACCTTATAAAGGTAAACCATTTGTAAAATCATCAATATTCCTTGGATATGATATTGTAGTTGACATGAAGAATTCTAGAAGTAACTTGAATATGTTTGAAAGCCTTGGTTTACCTAGTCAGTTTGAAAAATTAGAGGTTGCTCATAAAAATATTTGAATCAAAACATTTAGTGGTTGTCCAAGAGGATGAATTGATAGTGAAGATGATAATAATAATGAGTATCAAGTGTTGAATCATTCTAATTCAACACCTATTACATTCCTCCTTTCTATGTATCAATCAAAATTCAAAATAAAATCATTCATAATTATATTTTGGATACAGGAGCATCAAAGAACATTATGCCCAAATCTATTGTTGACCAATTAGGATTCTCTATGAACATGATAATAGGAAATTGACTAGTTTTGACTCTCATTAGACTAAATGTTGTGGAAAATTTAAAGACATAGTTATCAAGATAACACAAGATGAAAGAGTAAGATTTATTGAAATGTGCATATCTTAGATATTCCTACTAATTATGCTATGTTTCTTGGAAGGGATTGGTCACAAGATACAAGAGATTTTTGTTGGAAAAGATCTTACTTGGGCACCAGTTGGTAATGCCATTGCTTTTATACACATAGAGGAGTGGTCAGGAACACCAATTGAAGGAGTTTCATCACACATTTCTTTTGTAGAAATTGGTATGGGAACTTATGGCTTGAATACTTTAGATATTAATGCTTTTGATGATGAAGATCACCAACATGCTAGATTGTTTCCTTCTGATGACATTTGGCTTATGTGTTTTGATGGTGCATGCTCCCAAATTGGAAATGGGGCTGGTGTGGTTATCAAATCACCTTGTTAGAAAAAAAATTAATTATGTTTTTAAGCTCTCATTTGAAACAAAAATAATACTACTTGAGTTTGAGGCTTTTTGTTTGGGTTTACAACAAGCTTTAAGTTTAAACATTAAGAAGTTAATAGTTTTTGGAGATTCAAAACTTGTAATAAGACAAGTGAAAAATATTTATAAGACTAATCAAACTCATCTTCATCATTATACACAAAAAAATTTGGTCTCTTATTGAACAATTTGAAGCTTTCAACATTAATCATGTTTTTAGAGAATTTAATTCAAAATTTGATAAACTTGTTGTTTTTTTCCCTCTAATCCTCTATGTGTTGATCAAATTGATTATATTTTCAAAGAATTATATAGGCCTATGATCCCTGATCTTGAAACTAATTGGCTGGTTTTCTCTTGTGATGAACACATTGATACATTTTTTTAAAGGGAATTATTTTGATTCAAGATGATTATGTGCTCAATTGTGGTGATTATTTGTAGTTGTCTAGTAATAAATTACCTATTGGTTTGGTAAGTTATAGAGTCTATGTTCTCCCCACATGATCAACCCAAGATTTCTTCTTCTGTTGAACCTTCTAGAAGAATTATAGGTGAAACCATTGTTTTAACTTAGGTATGAAAGAAGAACCAAAATTTGTTTATCTTGGTGCTTTTTAACTCAAAAGGAGAAAGATGCTTTTGTAAAATTATTAAAAGAATTCATTGATGTGTTAGCATGGTCATACAAAGACTTAAAGGGATATGATACAAGGATCATTAAACATGACATCCCTATCAAACCTAGAATAAAATTTTTCGTCAGAAGCCTAGGAGAGTAAGCCCCTTATTAGAAGACACCATCAATAAGGAGCTTGAGAAAATGCTTGAAGGTGGTGTCATTTACCCTAAAGATTCTAAATGGGTTGCTAATTTAGTACATGTACGTAAGAAAAATGGAGACATTCATCTCTTGTGTTGATTTTAGAGATTTAAATCATGCAAGTACTAAAGATAACTTCCTTTTCCAAATATTGATCAAATCTTGCAGCAGGTCACCGGTTTAGAAATGATGTCTCTTTTAGATGGATTTTCTAGTTATAATCATTTTTTTGTAAATCCAGATGATCGAACACAAAACCACTTTTACCACATGAAAAGGTACCTTTTCTTATAATCGTATGCCTTTTGGTTTAATTAACGCAGGTGCTACTTTTCAAAGAGCAATGCATGTTGCTTTTGATGATTTGATTGGAGTAATTATTCAAGTTTATCTTGATGATTTGATTATATATTCTCTTAAAAGAAAGAAACATTTAGATCATCTAAGAGAAATTTTCATTCACTTTCATAAAAATTTGGTATTTCTTTAAATCCAAAAAAATCAGTTTTTGGAGTTACAAAGGGTAAGTTATTGGGTCATATTATTACAAAGAATGGTATCTCCATTGACCCAAAAAGGGTGAAAGCTATCCAAGAATTAAATCCTCCTAAGAATGAGTCTGTTTACATTCATTTTTTGGAAAAATTAATTTTGTACATAAATTCATATCTGACTTTTCTGACAAAGTTTCTCCTTTACAAATCTTACTTAAAAAGAATCATGGTTTTTTGTGGGACTCTCATGCATAGATTTTTCCTTTTTTGATGTCAAGAATGCTATCACTTCAACACCTTGTTTTTTGGCCAAACTTGATTTGTCTAAACCATTTCATTCTATATCTTAATGCAACTGATAAAGCTTTGGGTGTTGTTATAACTCAATATTTTGAAGGAAATGATGAAAAACCTATTGCTTATTTCAGTCAAACTCTCAAAGATGTTGAAGTCAAGTATCCTTTAATTGAAAAAAATTGTCTTTACATTAGTCTTGGTTTTGGGAAAATACAAATATTTTCTAATGGGAAATAAAATTATTGTTCATTCTAATGTCCTATATTAGCATATTTTCTTAAACAACCCATGATTGATGGAAGATTAGCTAAATGGATTTTCAAAATCCAACAATTTGACTTAGAATTGAAACTTGTAAGACTATTAAAGGAAATGAGCTTGCTAAACACTTGGCTGAAAATGTTGATTTTGTTGTCAATGTTGTTATTTTAGTCATGGATGATGTTTTACATGTTGTCCCTCATTTTGAGACTATGACAGGTGTTGATTTGTCTTCCAAATTCAATATAGGTTTCATCATGCAAGAATGGGATTGTTTTTGTCCCAAGATGATTGGTATCATGATCTTATTTATTACTTTAAAAACCAATCATGTCTTGAAAACTTAGATAAAAGGAAACAAAGAGCACTTCATTTTCAAGCCCTTAAATTTGTGCTTTTAGAAAATTTGTTGTTTTTAAAAACCATGATGGTATCCTTTTAAGATGTTTGACACATGATCAAACTAAGCACTTAGAAGTTTTCATGAAGGTGTTTGTGGTGGTCATTATGTTACTAAAACAACACTCATAAAATTTTACGTGCAGGATATTATTGGCCTACTTTATTTAAAGATGCATACAAATGGGTTAGGTCATGTGCCCCTTGTCAAATGTTTGTTGGTCATGAATGTTTACCAACCATGCCATTAAATCTCATCATTCTAGATAGGCCCTTTACCAAATGGGGAATTGATTTTATTTATGATATTCATCCCCCTTCTTCAGCTAGTCATAGATATATCTTAACAACTACTATTATTTTACTAAATGGGATGAGGCAAGTTGCCTTGAAAAGTTTTGTTGTTGGTGAAGTTGTTAATTTATTTGAAAATCAAATCTTTTCACATTTTGAGTCCTCAGAAATTATATTAGATAATGGTCCATAATTCATTTATGAAGGAATACTTAGATTTTCTTAGCAAATATTTGATTATCTCAGTCATTCATCTAAATATTACCCACAGGGTAATGGAAAAGTTGAATCCACAATAAAAATTTGATCAATATCATCAAAAAAATTGGTTAATAGTAGTAAAAAAGAAATTGGCATTTGAAATTTTTTGAAGCATTATGGGTGACAAAACTACCATTAAAACAAGTACTAGTTTCTCACCTTTTATGTTTGCTTATGGTTTTGAAGCCACCATGCCTATTGAATTACAAATTTCTTCTACATGTATGGTACTTTTTGAACTATGGTTTAGATGACTTAGATGATTTACAATTATGATTGGATGAATTGATTGCTTTAGATCAAACAAGAGTTATTGCTTTACAAAAAATTGAAAAGGGTAAAGAAAAATTGAAAAGGTTATTTGACAAAAAGGTTACAATTAAAATTTCAAGTTGGAGACCTTGTTTTATGTTGGGATAAGGCTAGGGAGAATCCTGAAAACATCATAAATTTGATTCCCTTTGGCTTGGTCCTTATCAAATTGCTTCAATTTTGGGAAATAATGCTTTTCACTTGAGGTTGATGGTGATTGGTTACGTTTTATAGGCAATGGTCAACATTTAAAACATTATTACAATTGAGTCTCTTGGCTTGTATATTATGTACATATTGTTTTCTTTTCCTTGTTTGTTTTGGTTTTGTTTGCTTGTGTCTTGCATTTTTTGATAATTTGTTATGATCATGAAATTACCAATATGCTTCATCTCTGCAAATGTCCTGGATTGGATGAAGATGATGTCTATCAAGTTGTTCAAATGGTAAGATTCTCTTGAAATTTTCAGTCAAAGATGATTTATAGAATAATTTATTTGATTTCATAAATGTTTTAATGATATACTTAATGTGAAGAGTTATACTTGATTTTCAAACCAATGAAGGTTGACTCTGTATTTGATCTTATCCATCCCTCACTTCCCAATCTCTTACATCCCTTCTTCATTCACATTCAACTAAGACATTCATCCCATTTTAATTTAAGCTATTTTGGGGTCCATGCAGTAGATTGACTCAAGAAACAACGTGCATGTGTACACTCTTGAGCTTTAATTTTTCATCTTTGATGTAGTCTAACTCCTTTTACAAGAATCCAACCAACATGGTCACCAATGTTATTGAAAAATTTTTTCTTTACATACCCCTTTTTTTGAGAAAATCATTTTAAAACTTCTCTATCTTCATTTCACAACATTTTGCCTACATGCATTCATGATAAGTTAGGTGGGGGCCACTTGACATTTTAATGCATTATTTAATCTATATAACATTTAAGTGGTTTTGGCATTCATATGCTATGTTGTGTGTCGGTGTGATTATTGATTTTGTGAAAATGTATATGTGATGTATCTTGTTTATTAATTGGTTACATTGCTTTTCAATATGGAGATCAAGCTTCATTTCATAATATCATTTTTTGGTTTTCAGGCCCAGGATAATGATATACCTTCTCTTTTTCCATTTTGAAATAAGTTTTTCAAGTGACATGTGTGAAGAGATGTTGAAGATTTTGAAATGATTATTTTCTTGTCTAATTCATTTTGACTACCACTTAACACAATTCAATAAGTTTAATGAATTTCATTGATCTTAGATTTTGATCATTTTGAGTGGGTATTTGTTGATCCTTTATGTTGATTCCATATGTTATATCACTTTGCATTTGCATTTAGCTTGAAGTTTGATTTATACATGTGTGTGGGTAAATTGGTTAGAATGATAATATTATGGTCACCACCATGTTATTCGAGCCTTCCACCACCATGGTTTAAGATCATATTATATGATCAATTTAAATGGTCATGAGCAATGGTTATTGGTAATAATATAGTAGTGGCGGTTATGTTGTGGTTGTATAAATATTTCCCATAGTAATGGTCAATGAATGCATACATGTTGATTAACTCACCTCATCAATGGTTTTGAGCTATGGAAAAAATTTCAAAGTTTGGGGATTTTTGTGGTATTTTGTTTTTGTATGTTAGGTTTGGAAGCTCTGTCGAGATGCTTGGTCGTGGTGTTGTGCATTTGGGTCCTCCTATTTTTTCAAGTAGTATATGTGGCAAGATTTTCCAGGTATGTAGTTATTTGGATAAAACAAGGAAGAAGTTACCCAAATTTGGTCATTTTTCATGCATGCATGCAGCATTTTACTGTGTGAATTCATAAGTTTTGATAAAAATTGTGTGTTTTGTGGATATTGAAGTATTGAGCTTCACTTTTATTTCTTTATTTCATTACCCACATTTGAAATATTTCAATCTCTGCAAATGTTGAAATGGGTAAATATATTTGGTAAAAGTTTTCTTTTTCTAGGTTGTGAAGTCAAGTTTAGTTTGAATGCAAGTTTTTAAAGCCATGTTGAGCTCTGTTGTTTTGTGGAAAATGTGAATGAAGCATTCAATTTTCTTTTTTTTTAATTTTTCTTAATAATCTTTATTTTTAATGAGTTGGCTAAATTTTTGGGTCTGGCTTGATTTTTTGACATTCAACCATGTTTTTCATGCCTTTTTTGGGTTATTGAGTTGGTGAATATAAGAATGTATTTTTATAAACCATTTTTCATTGAGCTTTTCCCAAGTTTGAATCAATCAATGGGTATAAAATGTTTTTTTCCTGATGGTTTTGTTTCCATTTTGAGGTAAAAAGTATATGTGAATTTATTTTTTCATGATGAATGAAGGATGCAAAAATGGTAATTTTATCATTCTTCTAAAACTAGTGATATTTGTTTTATTCATGGAGTTTATGGTTCAATAATCCACTCTTTTTGTTTATGGTGATATAATTCGTTTCTTGGAAATGGTGGTTTATTTATTTTATTAAAATTCTATTTGCTATTTTCAAGGAAGTCATTTTATTGATTATAATTTCTATTTTTGAGCTCGAAACTAGGTTGTTTAAAAAATTTGCAAAATGTTGGTTTTGAGGAAGTATGGAATAAAAATGGTACATGCAGAGAAATATAAGATGATTTGAAGTTTAAATTGAAATATTTTGTGAAGGTTTTGCATGCAATTTGAGATTTGTTAAGCTTAGATTGTTGAAATGATGGTCAAAATTAATTATTATTATCAAATGGGTCATTTTTTTTGATGATAATGTCCTCGGTTAAATGGTTATCACATGTCATCATTTTATCTGTATTTTAATATGAATTGGGTCATTTTAGTTCACCTTGTTTTGATGGATTATGTGAACTTGGGAAATTGTCTTCATTGAGCTTGCTTAGTAATTTTATCATTTTTTCTCAGTTATTACAACAATGTCAGGTTGGATGGATGGGGTAACTTCAAGGGGATCAAGTTCACATCACTCTTGGGGGCACAATAATTTTTGAGGATGTTCTCAATGGCAAAGAGGTTCACCTAGGGGTGGCCAAAGGGGACATAGTATGCTTTGGGTAGAAGGCCTTTCATTAGAAGTGGTCCTACTCGGGTTTCAATCCACTTTGATGCTAATGAGCCTTGTCTTCATGAGGTATTACAAGTTTGAATCATATCCTCACACCCAACCTTCTCAAGCATTCATAATACCCAGTTCATGATAACATTGATCACACACATGTTGAACATAATCCCTCCTCTTCTAATCATTCAGTCCACTCTTCCCCTTCTCATTTTCCTTACACATGTACAACCATCTGCTAACCCACCTTTGTTGCTTGGACAAAGCCAACCATCTCACTCTCATGACTCCCATCCTTTCCCTAAGCATGTTAGGTCCTCTTTCCACTATTCCTAGGGTGACTAGAGCATTAAAGAGAGTAAAACTGGAGGTAGAGGAGGAATCAGAGCCATTACTCACACTACTCTTCCTTTATTGGTCCATATGAGTATGTGGAATTATTAACTGAAATAAGGGCACCATTAGACCTTACTGGGGATGATTAGTACTTTTTCATCATGTTATGATATTTATTTTTTGATTTGGACATGGATTTTAGCATATACTTTTTCAGTGATTGACAATTTTCATGGATTTTGATTATACTTGATGATATTTGACAACTTTGATTTTATGAACTTAATTATATACTTGGGTTTTGGTTGATTTCAGCAGATTGGTTATATGATGGATTATATT